>UESW01004114.1:411060-669648 GCA_900491605.1 Calamus simplicifolius | reverse complement strand
GATGTATTTCCTGAGGAGCTGCCAGGGTTACCTCCTGACAGAGGATTTGATTTCAGTATAGATCTAGCCCCAGATACCAGACCAATAGCCAGGGCACCTTATAGAATGGCTCCAGTTGAATTGAAAGAATTGAAAAGTCAGTTACAAGAATTATTGGATAAAGGGTTTATTAGACCCAGTATATCACCATGGGGTGCACCAGTGTTGTTTGTGAAGAAAAAGGATGGTACCTTGAGGTTGTGTATAGACTATAGACAGTTGAACAAGGTGACCATTAGAAACAATTATCCATTGCCAAGGATCGATGATTTGTTTGATCAGCTGCAGGGGGCAGCAGTGTTTTCAAAGATTGATCTGAGATCTGGGTATCATCAATTGAGAATAAAGAATGAGGATATATCTAAGACTGCTTTCAGGACCAGATATGGTCATTATGAGTTCTTGGTAATGCCATTTGGCTTGACAAATGCTCCAGCTGCTTTTATGGGTCTGATGAATCAAGTATTTCAAGAGTATCTAGATAAATTTGTGATAGTATTCATTGATGACATCTTGATTTATTCTAGAAGTAGTGAAGAGCATGAACAGCATCTGAGGACAGTTTTGCAGATATTAAGAGAAAAGCAATTATATGCAAAGTTTAGTAAAAGTGAATTTTGGCTGGATGAGGTAAAGTTCTTGGGACATGTAGTTTCAGCCAAAGGTATTATGGTAGATCCTCAAAAGATTGAAGCTATAGTAAATTGGGTATCACCTACCAATCAGACTGAGGTGAGGAGTTTCTTGGGGTTAGCAGGATATTATAGAAGATTTATAGAAAATTTCTCGATTTTGGCTTCTCCTATGACTAAGCTGCTTAGAAAGAATATCAAGTTTGATTGGTCAAATGAATGCCAGAAGAGTATGGATGAATTGAAAAGAGATTAACCTCAGCCCCAATCCTAATACTACCTGATAGTGCCAGTGATTATGTGATCTATAGTGATGCCTCATTGAAGGGTTTGGGGTGTGTTTTAATGCAGAATGGGAAAGTAGTGGCTTATATATCTAGACAGTTGAGATCCCATGAAAAGAATTACCCCACCCATGATTTGGAGTTAGCTGCTGTATATTTGCATTGAAGGTTTGGAGGCACTACTTGTATGGAAGAAGATGCCAGATATTTACTGATCATAAGAGCTTGAAATATATTCTGACCCAGAAGGAATTGAATTTAAGGCAGAGAAGATGGATTGAATTGATTAAAGACTATGATTGCACTATTGAGTATCACCCAGGGAAAGCTAATGTTGTGGCTGATGCCTTGAGTCGAAAGTCTATGGCCACATTGGCTTCTATCAGAACCGTACAGCTACCCTTGATGATTGAGTTAAGGAGGTTAGATGCAGAGCTAGCTGTAGAAGAATCAGGAGCCTTGTTGGCTACTTTCAGAGTGAGACCCCAAATGCTAGAAGAAATAAGAGAAGCTCAGTTGCTAGATCTACATTTGCTTAAAGCTAGAGATTTAATTCAGAGTGGGTCTCAGTCAGAGTTTTCTGTTAGAGGTGATGGAGTGTTATTATTCAAGGGCAGAGTTTGTGTGCCAGCTGTGGAATCAGTGAAAGATCAGATTTTAAGGGAAGCACATAGCTCAGCTTATTCAATGCATCCAGGTAGTACTAAGATGTATAGAACTATCAAACAGAATTACTGGTGGAATGGTATGAAAAAGGAGATAGCTGAGTATGTATCTAAGTGTTTGGTGTGTCAGCAGATTAAGGCTGAACATCAGTGTCCAGCTGGAAAGCTTCAGCCTCTGTTTGTGCCAGAGTGGAAGTGGGAGCATATAACTATGGATTTCGTTGTAGGACTCCCAAAGACCAGAAGGGGCAATGATGCTATATGGGTGATAGTTGATAGATTGACTAAGTCTGCTCATTTTCTGCCTATTAAGATTGTCTTTACCTTGGATAGATTAGCAGAATTATATGTGCATGAAATTGTGAGTAGGCATGGTGTGCCAGTATCGATAGTATCAGATAGAGATCCAAGGTTCACATCTCAATTTTGGGCAGAATTACAGAAAGCTTTGGGGACTAAATTGAGGTTCAGTACAGCATTTCATCCCCAAACCGATGGTCAGTCAGAAAGAACCATCCAGACACTGGAGGATATGCTGAGAGCTTGTGTCATGGAATTTTCTGGTAGCTGGGATGATCATCTACCTTTATAGAGTTTGCTTACAATAACAGCTACCATTCTAGCATTGATATGGCACCATATGAGGCCTTGTATGGGAGAAAATGTAGAACTCCAGTGTGTTGGGATGAGGAGGGAGAGAGAAGGCTGTTAGGCCCTGAGTTAGTGCAGCTTACAGCAGATCAAGTTAAAATTATAAGAGCTAAATTAAAGGCAGCCCAGGATAGACAGAAGAGCTATGCAGATAAAAAGCATAGAGAGGTAAAGTTTGAGGTTGGAGATAGAGTCTTTCTGAAGGTATCTCCTTGGCGAGGTATTATGAGATTTGGAAAGAAAGGCAAGTTGAGTCCCAGGTATATTGGACCCTATGAAATTCTGGAAAGAGTTGGGACACTAGCTTATAGATTGGCTTTACCTCCAGAGTTATCTCAGATTCATAATGTATTTCATGTATCAATGCTTAGGAGGTATGTGCCAGATTCCTCTCATGTGATTCAGTCTGAGACTATAGAGTTACAGGGGGATTTATCATTTGCAACAGAACCAGTGAAGATCTTGAGTAGGGAGATTAAGCAGCTCCGCAGTAAAAGAATTCCATTAGTTAAGGTGCAATGGTTAAATCATCAAAAAGAGGAGGCTACATGGGAGCGAGAGGATGAGATGAGATTTAAGTACCCCCATCTATTTGAAAATATATCTAGCTAAATTTCGAGGACGAAATTTCTTAAGAGGGGGAGAATTGTAACATCCTGAAAACCTTGTAATCTATGGCATTTTCAGTTAAAATGAAAGTCAGAAAGTTTTCTTGAAATATGGGTGTGTTGGCCTTTTGATAAATGTAAAGAGAAGAAATTTTGGAGTAAATAAGTATATTTCTAAATGTTAATGAGTCTGATTTGAGAAATTGAGAGACTTAAGTTTAATGGGTTTAAATCACAAGAAAAATCAAGTTTAGTTTGAGTTTTATCCTAAAATGACGTTTTTAGTGGTTGGAGTCGACTCTAATCAGAGTGGAGTCGACTCCGGCACGTTTTAAACTTTCGGCACGCTTAGGAGTCGACCCCTGCAGTGCTGGAGTCGACTCCTACTTTTCAGGAGTCGACCCCTACTTTTCTGGAGTCGACCCCTACTTCTGCTCGAGCCGACTCGCAATCTGTTCGAGCCGACTCCGCGACGGCAGGTTTTTCTGAGTTAAATCTTGAGAAATTCATATTTAATCCGTTTCAAGTCCGATTTGGATGCCGTTTGAACCGTTGGATTTCTAAAATCGAGTTCTTCAAGATGGTAAAGTCTTTTCTTAGAAATGTTACATAAAAGTATAGATTTAAGCGAAAAAGGATGATCTGGGCTATAAATCTATTAAAAAAATGCTATATCAGGGGCAAAATGGGAAAAGGCTCCGATGTCAATTGCAAATTGTGTTAAGGGCAACTTAGGAAAGAAAATATAAGGGCAAAATAGCATGGTTATAAGTGAGCCACGTGTTTTCCAAAAAAAGTGTGTTAAGAGTGTGTGAGGGTAAAAGGGAGATTTGGCATGCCTTAACCCTTAAGTTTCCTATGACTTGGTCCCCAAGTCATTAGAGAAAAAGGGGAACGTGGGTTCAGCCAGAAAGAAAGAAAGAAAGAAAGAAGAGGAGAAAAGAGAGGAAAAGGAAGAAGAAGAAGAAGAAAAAGGAGGAAGAAAGAGAAAGGGAAAGGGAAGCTTGGGGGTTTGTGCTCGACTCCAGGTAAGCTATAGCTTCCCTAGATCTTGTATGACTTTAGATTTTCTTAGATTAGTGTATTTTGAGGTAATAGTAGAAGTAATCTTGAGTAGAGATAGGGTGGAAGAAAATAATGAGATATTAGAGGATAGATCATGTATGCATGCATGGTTCGTGGGAAAACCTCGTGTGGAGGTAATCCTAATAGCTATTGTATCTGTATGTTGACGTAGGTCAAGAGGGTTATTCCAGGGAGCCGAAATACCAGAGTTGAGTACCAGTTGTACCAGTCGAGGAGTAACCTACTAAGGTGAGTGGATTTCTCATCTAGCAATGAGAGGTTAATTTGAGCTAGTATAATGAGATTTATACCTAGTTATGGTATGTTATGTTTAGCAGAGTATTATGTATGTTTTAAATATGAGAAATGAGAACCTAGTATATGATAATCTGATAAATGAGTTTTGAGCATAAACACATAAGCATGAGTTTCAATGAGGGAATTTTTAATGTATACATGGCATATTTGCATGATAAAGCTTTACAAATGATGTATGAGTCATACTGAGCATCAGGCAGCTAGGGGGCTGATCACCCTTTAGACTGTACTGTAGCATGAGCATTGCACACTACTATCGAGCCGGCACCTCCTTGCGAACAGATCGTACGATGAACCCCAGAATCAGGGGTGAGTGCATGCCTAACCAGGCCAGTGGGGCTGGTTGTGAGCAGCCCGTGGGGGCATGAATCATAGCTCAGTGGAGCTGATTACTATATATAGCCCGTGGGGGCAGAGAGAAAACCCGAGGTTCCAGGGTTAAGGAACAAAGCACTTTGCCAGGTGAACCGCACGGGTAAGGGGTGCTATTTGTGCGGGGATCCTGTTGCTAGTCACGCACCCGATGAGAGTACACCTACAGAAGGGCGACTGTAGGGTGGTACCTCAGAGGCATTACACACACAGCCCAGCATCATGAGATCTAAAAGCATATGTTGTGATATAAAAAGGGCCAATGGGCCAAATAGTTATCCCGAGAGGGAGATCTTACTTGAGATGCCAGTGGGCAAGCAGATCCTGATGGGAGTCTGGGTTGTAGATAAAGAATGCATATCTTCATATTGTAATGCATGAAGTTTTATTTTAATGAGTTATCTTTCAGTGGGCATAGAGATCCACTGTCTATGTTGTAGATAAAGAATGCATATCTTCATATTGTAATGCATGAAGTTTTATTTTAATGAGTTATCTTTCAGTGAAGAGTTATTATAGAGTATTCCAGTACTGATATGTTATTTGAAGAATAAGCTACATTTTATTTTATCTGATATCATGTTAAAATGTACTTTGAGTTGTACAAGTTAAATAGTTTCAGCATACGATTGAAATTAAGAGGTTATGGTTCTCTATTTCTCCATAGTTAGATGGTTATCCAGTCACTGGGACTTAGGTCTCATCCCTCTATGATTTAAATGTTCTTTCAGATCAGTGAGTATTTCTGCCAGGATCACAAGATAAGCAGGACAGGACCCTTAGCTGGTGAAGCTTGCTTGGATGCAAGAGTGTATAAATGCTAGCCTTGTATATTGAGAGAGTGTGGTTTGATATTGTATTTTGTATATGTGTATGTGTACAGTGGGATGTAATGATGTTTTAGACCTTTTTGGATATGAATACGAGACTTATGTTTTGGAGAAAATTATGAGCATGATGTGTGCACTTAGGATTTTAATGTCGAATGTGAATGTGATCTTGTAAACTGCCTGAGGAATGTCATGAAAAATATTATCTGAGCAGGTTGATGCTTAATGTTGATTGGGTGATTTGTGTATATAATTGAGATGAAAGTGAAAAGTTTTTAACAGGATGTGTTTTCGTGTGTCTGCCACTTATGATAATTAGTTGGGGTTCTCTAGCTCTTTATGGAGCGCTACATAAAGACTAGTAAAACTCTATCCGATTACCACAAGTGTGCAGGTATGCTGTCGGTGGCCCCAGAGAGGAGGGAGAGCTGACACTTTATTCTTGTTTCATTATTGTATTTGCTCATTGGAGGAGCTGTTTATCTTGTAAAAACAATATTGTTTGCTGGGTCATCTGGTGATTGATTCAGTTGAGGCTGTTAGCCTTGTGCAAGCATTAGCTTGTGGTGATAGGTTTTGTGCTGGTGAGCCTTGAAAACCAGCTGGGTTCGTTGTGCACCCGAAAAAACAACAAGTTTGAGTTGTGAGCTTGCAAAATAACTCTGCTGTAATCAGATTGATTATAGTATGGACCCAAGAGGTACTTGGGAGTGGACGTAGGTGTAGGTACACTCCTGTGTTTGCCATGATTATCTCTTTATCTTTAACTCTCTATTTGTGCATATTCTGTTTTAATTTGTGTGAATATAAGTTTTTATTTCCGCTGGGGGTTATTTTTCAAAAGAGTTTAAATTTTTGAAAAACCCAATTCACCCCCTCCCCTCTTGGGTTGCTATCTGAACCAACACATATCATATTAATGAGTTCAAGAGTGGCACAACATCATCATAATCAATCTTCAATTCATAACATCATCATAATCAATCTTCAATACATAACATCATCATAATCAATCTTCAATACAACTAAGACCCATTCTATGTACATGTTCTTTAAATGTGTTTGGTTGTAAACCTTTAGTTAAAGGAACTCCATTCATAAGATCCGTTCTAATATGTTCAATGCACACTCTTTGTTTCTGGATATCTTTCTTGACAGTAAAGTACTTTAATTTTATATGTTTAGCACCTCTGGAATATTTGTCATTCTTGGAGAAAAAAACTACCATGGAATTATCACAATAAATTTGCAGCAGCTTGGTAATGGTGTCGATAACCCCAAGTCCTGAAATAAAGTTTCGTAGCTATAATGCGTGAATTGTAGCTTCATAACAGGCTACAAACTCTGCTTTATAGTGGATGAGGCAATGATAGATTGTTTGACACTTTTTCATGAAATTGCTCCTTCTTCCAACAGAAACACCTAGCCAAAAGTTGACTTTCTACTGTCAACACAACCAGCAAAATCTAAATGAATATCCAATCACTTTCAACTGATTAGATCTTCTAAATGTGAGCATATAATCCTTAGTTCCTTGAAGGTATCTCATCACTTTCTTTGTAGCTTTCCAATGATTAATGCCAGGATTACTCTGATATCGGCCCAATATTCCAACCGCGAAGTTGATATCTGGTCTTGTGCAAGTTTGCAAATACATCAAGCTACCCACAACATAAGCATATGGAATAGATTCCATTTGCTTACGTTCCACATCATTCTTTGGACATTGTATAAGACTAAATTTATCCCCTTTTTGTATTGGGACAATACATGCTGAATAGTTGTTTATATTAAATTTCTCAAAAATTTTCTCAATGTAAGTTTTCTGAGACAACCCTAACAATCTATATGATCGCTTTCTGAATATGAAAATTCCTATCACATAAGATGCCTCTCCCATATCTTTCATCTCAAAATTCTTAGAGAGAAAAATTCTTAGTCTCATACAAGATACCTAAATCATTAGCAGCAAGCAAAATATCATCAACATATAGAACCAAAAATACAAACTTACTTCCACAAATCTTTCGGTAAATGCACCGATCAACAATATTTTCATGAAAACCAAAAGATGTCATAGTATCATTGAACTTAATATACCATTATCTGGAAGCTTGTTTAAGTTTATATATTGATTTATTAAGTTTACACACCATATGATCCTTTCCTTCTATGGAAAAACCTTCAGGTTGATCCATATAAATATCTTCCTCTATATCCCCATTAAGAAAGGCTATTTTCATATCCATTTGATGTAACTCTAAATCATATTGAGCTACTAAAGCCATAATGATTCTTAATGAATCTTTCTTTGAAACCAATGAAAATGTCTCTTTATAATCAATGCCATCCTTCTGAGTATAACCCTTGGCGACAAGTCTAGCTTTAAAATGTTCGATATTGTCATTCAAGTCACGTTTGGTTTTAAAAACCCATTTTCAGTCATTGATTTTAATTAATCTTTCATAGCATTAATCCATTTATCAGACTTATCACTGTTAATGGTTTGTGAAAATGAAACAAGATCTTCATAAACGCCACAATTAAAATCTGACTCTTGCAAATAAACCAAATAATCATCTGAAATAGCTGATTTTTGTATCCTTACAGGTTTACTTAAAGCTATTCCACATGGTTCAATTTTGTCAGCTATTGGTAGGTTAGGCTCTTCATGGAGTACTTCTTCATTCAAACATTGCTCATTGTTGTTTTGTTTTTATAATTCTGAAACAATGTATGGAATGATTGTAGATTCAAGAACATTTATGGGTAATGAAATATTAACCCTTACTTCATTGATATCCATAGTCCGTTTGTCAGCACTCCCACTAACTTCACCATTCTTAATGAATTTGGCATTGCCTGTCTCAATAATTCTAGAACTATGATTTGGACAATAAAACCTGTACCCTTTGGATTTCTTTGGGTAACCTATAAAGTAAACATTAACAGTTCGAGAATCCAATTTCTTTTCTTGTGGATTATACACTCGTGCTTTTACTGGATAACCCCAAACATGAAGGTGTCTTAGACTAGGTTTTCTTCCGGTCCATAACTCAAAAGGAGTTTTAGAAACTGTCTTACTAGGAATCCTATTCGGTAAATATAATATAGTTATAAGAGTATACGTCCACAAAGATTTTGGTAATGAGGAATTACTTATCATACTCCTAAACATATCCATTAATGTTCTATTTCGCCTTTCTGTCACACCATTTTGTTGAGGTATGCCCGACATAGTATACTGTGCACATATGCCATGTCTTTCAAGGAATTTTGCAAATGGACCTGGATTTTTCCCTGATTCATTATACTTTCCATAATACTCACCACCTCTATCAGATCTTACTATTTTCACTTTTATGTGTAGTTGTCTTTCAACATCTTTAGTAAATGCCTCAAAAGCATTTACAGCTTGAGATTTTTCTTTAAGCAAATAGACATATCCATAATGAGAAAAATCGTCTATAAAGGTGATAAAGAACTTTTCTCCACCAAAGGATGAAGTATCAAAGGTCCACATATATCAGTGTATATAATTTCAAGAAGCTGAGTACTTCTTTTAGCTCCTTTCTTGTTATATTTGTGTTGGCCCAGATGGCAACCCAAGAGGGGGGGGTGAATTGGGTTCTTAAAAATTTAAGTCTTTTTAACTTTAGTTGATTAGTTAGCAAAATGTGCAAGTGAGAGGCTAACTTTAATCAATACACAAGCAAATAATAAAGAGAGATAGAGAGAGAGAAAATATAGCACGGCAAACACAAGATAATTTTATAGTGGTTCGGTGCAACCAACACCTACGTCCACTCCCAAGATTCACTTGGGTCCACACTATAATCTCTTCGATTACAGCCGAGTTGTTTTACAAGTTCACAACTCAAACTTGTTGTTTTTCCGGGATCACAACGAACCCAGCCGGTTTTACACGGGCTCACCAGCACAAAACCCTACACGTTGTTTTTCACGGGCTCACAACTAACCCAACACAAGCACTCCGGCTTGCAACGAGGTATAATAACCTCCACTGATTCAATCCACTGATTGAATCAGCAAACAACCAAAATAACAGAGTTTAAATATAGAAACGCTCCCTTGAGCAAATATACAAATAAAGTATAAAAAGGGTTAGAAAAGCCTGATAAGATTGCAGATGGTTGTGGCTTTGGCTTTCTTCCTTCTCCTCTTTAACTCCTCTTGAAGTATTGAATCAGGCCTCAGCAAGATTCTTGACCGTTTGAAAACTTTGGAGTTGAGATGAAGCTTTTTCTCCTTTTGTTGAATGTTGAAAATCCTTCGATTTGATCTTTGAAAAGCTTTTGGATTTTCTTTTGACTCTTGTGGATTGATGATCTGGAGCAGACGAAACTTCCTCTTTGATTTCACTCCTTTTGAATCACTCTATTTTGAACTAGAAGATTTTTTCAATAAAGCTCTTTTTTTCCCTCTTTTTGGATAAGGCAGTAATCTCTTTTTCTTGTTTTTTTTTTGTTTTGTATCTCTTTGATTTGAAATAGGCTCCTCTATTTATAGATTCTGCAAAGATATAGCCGTTAGAAACATAGAAAAATAGCCGTTATTCAAAAATATTACCGTTAGAGCTGATGTGGCATCCAGAAAAAATCGCGTCCAGATTCCGTGGAGTCGGCTCGAGCACTGCGTGAGTCGGCTCGAACACTCGATTCCAGAAACACCTAACTTTCAAGGGTCGACTCGAGATATGCGGGGAGTCGACTCGAGAAGTGCTCAAAAATGAGCCTCTCTGCCGTCTGAGTCGAGTCGGCTCGCACAGTCCATGAGTCGGCTCGCGAAGGTTCAGGGGTCGACTCTTGAAAACTCAAGTGTCGACTCAGGACAACATTGAAAAACAGACATTTGGGGAGTCGACTCGGAAACCCTTGAGTCGGCTCGGGAGCGATACAAAAATCAGAAAAATGTTCTGATAGACTTTAAAACTCGTCCCAAATAAATTTAAATATAAATGTGACTTGAATAGAATTGATTTGATCATCAATTCAAGACATTTTCCATTAAGTTATTGATTATCAAATGAGTAGTATAAGAATTCTTTTTGAAATCTTAAGTTTAATTCATGAAATCTCAAGTATAATCTCAAGTATAAAAATTCTTTTTGTTTTAATTGATTCAAGAACTCATTGAATGTAAACATTGGTAGTTTATATTTTCATTTTTAAATAAACTCATGGTATTTGATAAATAATTCATTGTTTCTATTAATATATTCATGGCTTTTGGAAATCATCAAAATCAATAGAGTTGGGGCAATTATGTTTCAATAATTTCTCAACAATCTCCCCCTTTTTGATGATGACAAAAACATTGAGTATATGCATTATAAAATTAAAAAATTTATGATACCAAAATCAACTTTTGTGTTCATGGAAAGGCTCCCCCTCAATGAGGTAGCTCCCCCTATGAACCTCAATTTTATAATTCATTCAAAATTTTTCAAATTCAAAAACTTAAGCAAATAAACCTTTTTCTTTATGAAATTCAAATTATCTCTTCCCCTTATATGAAACATATATTTTTTTTTTCTTATTTAATTCTCTCCCCCTTATTTAATTAGGGCAATTAAAAGCATATAAGGTTTAAACAAATCTCTTCCTCTTAAATATGATGATGCATATACGATTAAATCATATAAATCTCTCCCCCTTTTTTGTAATCAACAAAAAGGTTGAGATGCATCAGAGCATCAACTTGATTAAATTCATTCGAATTCATTCAGCATCTAAGTTATCAATTGAGTATTGAGATATTCAAAATTATATCAAATTAAACATAAGCATTCAAGGATATTCAAAGGTACTCATAATTGAAATGAACATAACTTTTCTCATTACTTCAAAAGTATGTCAAATTACATCAAAATGTAACACAATCTCATTGTAATGAAATTAAACTAACTTAAATTCATCAAAGTTCAAATACAGTCATATTAAAGCAAAACTTCCTAGATACAATCTAGTAAGGAAATCTAGAAATACAAACTATGATAAGTATCAAAATCATTTGACACGCTTGAAAACTATACTCTTTAAGTGTCCAATCATTTCCATGATATCATCCTTTTGTGATTTGTTAAAGTCATTCATAGTTACTTGTATCTGATCAACTGCAGCATCAATATCTCTTCTTAACTGATTAGTTCTATCAAGATACACATTGGATCCATCAGCTATCCCTTGAAGTCTTTCAAATATCTTCTTAAGCTCAGCATTGAGTGAATCCACATGGGTACCAACAGAAAATGAAAGTAAGTCAAGTCTTGAAATGATGTCTTCCTTTAATTCTCTAATATCTTCTCTCAATTGACCAATTTCATCTTTTCTTTGATTATCAAATTCTGCAAACATAGCTCTAAGCTGACATAACTGCTCATCTGAAAATCTCACAGAAGAAGATGAAGTCTGAGGTGGAGGAGAATAATGCATGCTAGGTCCTGCCTCAGACGGTCCAGCAACAGAAGGTCCAGCCTCGACCTCAGCTCTAATGTCTTCAACTCTGTCCTCCTCAGCTCTAACATCTTCTTGACCTTTTCTTATCCAACTACCATTAACTTTCTTGAAGCCCATGCGGTGAATAGTGGCCAATGAATAGTAGTCAGTATGTCTCAAATTTCTCCTGGGCTCACTATCACTAATTTCAATTCCTTGGCTTCTGAATAATTGTGTCAAGATCATGCCGTAGGGAAGACAGGATTTCCTCTTACTCCCACAATCAGCTATATACCATAATATCATAATGGGTAAGTTGATTGGCTTGCCTGAAACTACAGCATCCATAACAAAGATATCCCTCTCAGACACGTAGTCAAAACGGCCTGTCTTAGGGAAAAGAATCCTGCTGCAGATGTTATGAAGCAATCTCAAGTCCAGTGGCAGCTGATTGGCAAAAACTTCTTCAAATCCCTCAAAATTTCTATTCAATAATCTTGTGAGGGCAGGTGACCTATCCTCTGGGTCAAAAGTGGAAGGTCCTGATAGGGGTAAGTCCAATAATTTAGAGAGAATGATGGCAGTGACATTCAAACCAACTCCTCTAACAATGCTGACCAATCCATTGTCCCCTCTAGTCAAATTTTTATAAAACTCTTTAACTAATGCTGGGTATGTAGGACAGTCTAAGGAGCATATCTTTTCAAATCCCATTTCCTTCAACTGTGACCCTACAAGCAATCCCTCTCTCTCAAACAAATCAAAGTCAAACTTCCTTCCTGTAGTAATGACTCTACTCGCAAGGTGATCTACCTGAGGAGTAGTGGCAGTAGGAGCAGGCGAGTCGTCCGAAGAGGAAGCAGGCGAAGAGTCCGGAGTCGGCTCGCGAACGGGTCGACGCACGGTCTTCTTTCTTTTCATCCCGGCACCGCTACTACTAGCACCACGGGTTTTGGGGGCCATTGAATCAAAGTGGAATGATTGTTTAAGGATTTTGGAAGATTTTGGAAGGTTTGAAGGGTTTTGGAGGGTTTTGAAAATGATTTGGAATGATTAGAATCGATCGATGGGTCGGCTCGTGCCCTAATAAAGCGATTTGGGACCACGTCGAGTCGACTCGCGCAAAGCATAGAGTCGGCTCGGGTAAGTCACAGAGCGCAGACTCGATCTCGAGTCGACTCGCTCAGAGAAGGGGTCGACTCCTGAGTTTCAGCAGAAACTCGAGTCGACTCCGATACTCTCGAGTCGGCTCCGAAACCATTTCAGAGTAAAAAATCGAAATTTTTCAGAGTGTCTGAAATGAACCCGGATTTGATCTTTGAGTATGATTAAAAATCATGGATTTTGATAGATCAAATTGATATGAGTTCTAGATAAAATTTCCTTAAGATTTTGAGAAATTGAAAGAACTCTAGATATATTTCCTTAGAGGTTTCAAAATCTATCCAAAAGGGTTACAAATTCCTAACTCTCCTCTAAGATAACAAAATCTTTCTTCGCTTAAAGGTTTTGTAAAGATGTCAGCTAGTTGTTCTTCAGTGTTTACATAATCTAAACAAATTTCATCATTAGCTACATGTTCCCTTATAAAATGATATCTAATTTCTATGTGTTTTGTCCTTGAGTGTTGAATCGGATTTTTAGTTAAATTGATTGCGCTAGTGTTATCACATCTTATGGGTGTTTTATCAAGTGTGATACCATAGTCTTCAAGTTGTCGCTTAATCCATAGGATTTGCGCACAGCAACTTCCAGCTGCTACATATTCAGCTTCAGTAGTTGATAATGCAACTGAATTTTGCTTTTTGCTAAACCATGTGATTAAGTTACTTCCTAAGAAATGGCATGCACCACTTGTGCTTTTTCTATCTAGTTTACATCCAGCATAATCAGAATCCGAATATGCAATTAGGTTTAAAGTTGAGTCTCTAGAATACCATAAACCTACATTTTTCGTTCCATTTAAGTATCTTAAAATTCTTTTAACAGCTATTAAATGTGATTCTTTAGGTTCAGATTGAAATCTAGCACATAAACATACTGAAAACATAATATCTGGTCTACTTGCTGTTAAATAAAGAAGGGATCCGATAATACCTCGATAATACTTTTGATCAACCTTCTTACCTTCTTCATCTTTGTCCAGCTTGCATGAAGGACTCATTGGAGTTCCGAGGGGTTTCATTGTTTCCATACCAAACTTTTTGAGTAGTTCTCTTGTGTATTTGGTTTGGTTGATAAAGATTCCCTCCTTGCATTGTTTGATTTGGAGTCCAAGGAAGAAGTTGAGTTCTCCCATCATGCTCATCTCGAATTCTCCCTGCATCAACTTTGCAAATTCTTGACAAAGAGAATCGTTAGTAGCACCAAAAATAATGTCATCTACGTATATTTGTACTACAAGCAAATCTTTATTTTTTCTTTTCAAAAATAGTGTTTTATCAACATTACCTCTTGTAAAATCATTTTCTATTAAGAATTTACTTAACCTATCATACCAAGCTCTAGGTGCTTGTTTCAAACCATATAAAGCTTTGTGCAATTTAAAAACGTGATTTGTAAATTCATGATCTTCAAAACCTGGTGGTTGTTCTACATACACCTCTTCATTTATAAATCCATTTAAAAATGCGCTTTTAACGTCCATTTGAAATAAGTTAAAATTCATGTGACATGCAAATGCAAGTAACAATCTAATGGCTTCCAATCTAGCTACAGGTGCAAAGGTTTCATCAAAATCAATACCTTCCTCTTGATTATATCCTTTTGCAACTAATCTAGCTTTGTTTCTAATTACTATGCCATTTTCATCTAATTTATTTCTAAAAACCCATTTTGATCCTATTACTGAATGATTTTTAGGTCTTTCAACTAGTGTCCAAACATTATTTCTAGTAAATTGATTTAGTTCTTCTTGCATTGCTATCATCCAATTATTATCTTTCTCGGCTTCTTCAATAGTTTTAGGTTCTATTTGAGAGACAAATGCAAGATGATTACTAATATTTCTCATAAATGATCTAGTTCTTATTCCTTGAGAAGGATCACCTATAATCAATTCCTTAGGATGACTATAAGCATATCTCCAATCTCTTGGAAGATCTATATCATTATGATCATTATTAACATCACCGACCTTATGTGAATCATCATCTTTAGCCTCTTGTTCATGATCAGAAGATACTTCAATATTAAGTTTTTCAAGATCTTTTTCAATTATGTTTGTATCTTCCTCATCATCAATCTTTTCAGATCCAGTTGCTAAAGATTCATCAAAAACTACATGTATGGATTCTTCTACTATTAAGGTTTTCTTGTTAAAGATTCTATATGCCTTACTAGTCGTTGAATAACCTAGAAAAATTCCTTCATCAGATTTAGCATCAAATTTTCCTAAGTTGTTTTTACCATTATTATGAATGAAACATTTACATCCAAATGCATGAAAGTATTTTATATTTGGTTTTTCTTTCATTCCATAATTCATAAGGTGTTTTCTTTAATATTGGTCTTATTAATGCTCTATTTAAGATGTAACATGCTGTGTTAATTGCTTCCGCCCAAAAATACTTTGGTAAGTTGCTTTCGCATAGCATGGTACGGGCCATGTCTTCTAAGGTTCTATTTTTTCTTTCAACTACACCGTTTTGTTGTGGAGTCCTAGGGGCTGAAAAGTTATGATTAATTCCATTTTCAGAACAAAAACTTTCAAATAAGTGATTTTCAAATTCAGTTCCATGATCACTTCTTAGAGACACTATGGTAGTGTTTTTCTCATTTGTGACTTTCTTGAAGAATTTCAGAAATATCGAGAAAGTCTCATCTTTGTGAGCTAAAAACATCACCCAAGTGTACCTAGAGTAATCATCTACAATCACTAAACCATATTTCTTTCCTCCTAGACTTGTGGTTCTAGTTGGTCCGAAAAGATCCATGTGAAGTAGCTCTAGAGGCCTAGAAGTTGAAACAGTGTTTTTAGATTTGAAAGAACTTCTAGTTTGTTTTCCAAATTGACATGCATCACAGATTTTGTTATTTTCAAAATCTAACTTAGGTAAACCTTTAACTAAATCCATCTTAATTAGTTTTGAAATAAGGTGTGTGCTTGCGTGACCTAATCTACGATGCCATAACCATCCAATATCATTTATGTTAGCATTGTCAGCAATTAGGCAATGACTACTTTCAGATAATTTGTCTAAGTCAACTAAGTACACATTGCCATGTCTATAACCAGTAAAAACAATGCTATCATTAATGGAATCAGATACTATGCAAATAGAAGATTTAAATGAAACATTAAAGTTCTTATCACATAGTTGGCTTATACTAATTAAATTGTGCTTTAAACCATCAACATAAAGTACATTATCAATAAATATAGATGGAGTTATGCGAACTTTACCAAGGCCCATAATTTGACCTTTACCGTTATCGCCAAACGTCACAACTCCACCTTTCTTTTCTTCTAGGGTGATGAATTCCTCTTTGTCACCCGTCATATGTCTTGAGCAGCCACTATCAAGATACCACTTTTTCTTTGATCTTTTGGCTACAAGACATTCCTGCAATATAATCAAACTTTATGTTTAGGTACCCAAGCTTTCTTGGGTCCTTCATGGTTAGTAGCAACAAAAATTGTTCCTTTCGGAACCCATATTTTCTTTGCTTTACATTTAACTTGTTGTTATTATTTAATGTTTTGCATTCAAATGATTTATGACCTTTTTCATTGCATTTAAAACAAGTTATATTACTTTGATTGGCTTTTACAAAAATATTCTTTAAAGATTTTTGTTTCCTTATGTTATAACCTAGGCCAGCTTTATCGAAAACAGCTTTTTGATTATCTAAAATCATGTTTAGTTTAGTTGAACTTAGGTGAATTTCTCAACAATGTCTTTATATTTTTAACTTCTTTCTTTAATGAATCATTGTCTTTAACTTGCTGTTCTTTTTCTAAAGCTAAGGTTTCTAATTGATCTTTTAAATCTTTGAGTTTTTAGTTTCAGATTTCAACAAATCTATCTTTGAAAAATTATTCTTTTCTTGCTAAGTTCTTCTTTTTCATTAGTTAAGTCTTAACTTCTAAAGCTAATTCATTTTTACTTTTAGCTAAAGCTAATATTGTCATTTTTCAAAAACTTATACTTCTTTTTCAAAGATTTGAAATCAATCATAAGTTCATTGAAAGCCTCAAACATTTCATCAAAAGTAAATTCATCATTGAGTTTTCAGAACTTACCTCATTGTCGTTGTCGTCGTTGTTGGCCATGAAGCAGATATTGGCAACTTCCTTTTGTTCTTCTTCTTCCGACGAGGAAGATTCATCAGACCATGTTGCCATGTAGCTTTCTTCTTTTTCTTTTTCTTTTTCAGTAAAGGACAATCATATCTAAAGTGCCCTGGCTTTTTACACTCATAACATACTAAGGGCTCTTTCTCTTTGTCCTTGTCCTTTTTCTTATCTTTTTCTCCATCAATTTTTGCTCCAAATTTCTTTTTATGGAAGGGCCTTTTTTCATAAACTTTCTGAATTTTTGCCAAGAGGGCTGTCTCATCATCATCATCATTCTTTCACTGCTGCTCTCTTCCATTTCTGCAGTTTTGAGGGCAATGGTTTTCTTCTTTTTGACTCCTCAACATGCTGCTTCATTGAAGCTCGTGGGTCATTAGGATCCTAGAAGCTCTCTAAAGGTAATGCATTGAGGTCCTTTGCTTCTTGGATGGCAGTGACTTTCGCTTCCCACGATCTTGGTAGTGACCTAAGAATTTTGCGCACAAGGTCAGCATTAGTATAATTTTCCAAGACTCTTTAAACCATTCACAATATCAGTGAATCTAGTGAACATGCATGTGATGGTTTCAGTTTGTTCCATGTAAACAATTCATATTTATGAACCAAAATGTTTATTTTTGATTCCTTAACTTGGTTTGTTCCTTCATGTGTTATTTCCAACCTATCCCAAATTTCTTTTGCGGAATTACATGTTGAGATTCGGTTGAATTCATTAGAGTCTAAGGAACAATATAAAATGTTAATGGCTTTAGCATTTATTGAGCCATTCTCTATCATTATCATTCCAATCCCTTTCGGGCTTAGGAACAAGAATGCCTTCAACTAAGTGTGTGGGTGTACTAGGTCCATTAGTTATTACTCCCCACAATTCATAGTCAGAAGCTTGAATGAATATTCTCATTCTTGCTTTCCAATATGAATAGTTGGTTCCATTAAATAAAGGAGGTCGATTCGTAGAATGACCTTCAGCAAAACATGAACCACTTTGTGTTGCCATAAGGATCTTTAGCCCTTGATCGTGAGATCAAATTTCTAAATGAGCACTTGCTCTGATACCAATTGTTGGCCCAGATGGCAACCCAAGAGGGGGGGGTGAATTGGGTTCTTAAAAATTTAAGTCTTTTTAACTTTAGTTGATTAGTTAGCAAAATGTGCAAGTGAGAGGCTAACTTTAATCAATACACAAGCAAATAATAAAGAGAGATAGAGAGAGAAAATATAGCACGGCAAACACAAGATAATTTTATAGTGGTTCGGTGCAACCAACACCTACGTCCACTCCCAAGATTCACTTGGGTCCACACTATAATCTCTTCGATTACAGCCGAGTTGTTTTACAAGTTCACAACTCAAACTTGTTGTTTTTCGGGATCACAACGAACCCAGCCGGTTTTACACGGGCTCACCAGCACAAAACCCTACACGTTGTTTTTCACGGGCTCACAACTAACCCAACACAAGCACTCGGCTTGCAACGAGGTATAATAACCTCCACTGATTCAATCCACTGATTGAATCAGCAAACAACCAAAATAACAGAGTTTAAATATAGAAACGCTCCCCTTGAGCAAATATACAAATAAAGTATAAAAAGGGTTAGAAAAGCCTGATAAGATTGCAGATGGTTTTGGCTTTGGCTTTCTTCCTTCTCCTCTTTAACTCCTCTTGAAGTATTGAATCAGGCCTCAGCAAGATTCTTGACCGTTTGAAAACTTTGGAGTTGAGATGAAGCTTTTTCTCCTTTTGTTGAATGTTGAAAATCCTTCGATTTGATCTTTGAAAAGCTTTTGGATTTTCTTTTGACTCTTGTGGATTGATGATCTGGAGCAGACGAAACTTCCTCTTTGATTTCACTCCTTTTGAATCACTCTATTTTGAACTAGAAGATTTTTCAATAAAGCTCTGTTTTTCCCTCTTTTTGGATAAGGCAGTAATCTCTCTTTTTCTTGTTTTTTTTTTTTGTTTTGTATCTCTTTGATTTGAAATAGGCTCCTCTATTTATAGATTCTGCAAAGATATAGCCGTTAGAAACATAGAAAAATAGCCGTTATTCAAAAATATTACCGTTAGAGCTGATGTGGCATCCAAAAAAAATTGCGTCCAGATTCCGTAGAGTCGGCTCGAGCACTGCGTGAGTCGGCTCGAACACTCGATTCCAGAAACACCTAACTTTCAAGGGTCGACTCGAGATATGGGGAGTCGACTCGAGAAGTGCTAAAAAATAAGCCTCTCTGCCGTCTGAGTCGAGTCAGCTCGCACAGTCCATGAGTCGGCTCGCGAAGGTTCAGGGGTCGACTCTTGAAAACTCAAGTGTCGACTCAGGACAACATTGAAAAACAGACATTTGGGGAGTCGACTCGGAAACCCTTGAGTCGGCTCGGGAGCGATACAAAAATCAGAAAATGTTCTGATAGACTTTAAAACTCGTCCCAAATAAATTTAAATATAAATGTGACTTGAATAGAATTGATTTGATCATCAATTCAAGACATTTTCCATTAAGTTATTGATTATCAAATGAGTAGTATAGAATTCTTTTTGAAATCTCAAGTTAATTCATAAAATCTCAAGTATAATCTCAAGTATAAAAATTCTTTTTATTTTAATTGATTCAAGAACTCATTGAATGTAAACATTGGTAGTTTATATTTTTCATTTTTAAATAAACTCATGGTATTTGATAAATAATTCATTGTTTCTATTAATATATTCATGGCTTTTGGAAATCATCAAAATCAATAGAGTTGGGACAATTATGTTTCAATAATTTCTCAATAATTTGGTTTGCTTTCCCTTAATGCAATCCACATATAAACCAAGATTAGTAAAATCTAGATTTGGTAAAATCTCATTCTTTACTAATCTTTGTAGTCTTTCTTTGGATACATGACCCAATCGTTTATGCCACAAGAAAGTAGAGTTGTCATTTGCCATACTATGCTTAATTCCAATATTTTGATGAACACACATCAGGGATGCAGAAAATTTATCATCAAGTTTCAATTTATATAATTCATCCATAAGAATTTCAGAACCAATAAAGGAACCATCTTTATTAAATAAACTGAAACATCCTTTTCCAATCTTAAAACTAAACCCATTAACATCAAGTTTCGAAACAAAAACTAAATTTCTAGAAAGTAAAGGGACATAGAGAGTTTGTAGTAGATTCAGGTGATGCCCAGTATCTAAAGTAAGATTATAAGTCCCTATGCCTTCAATTGGGACCTTCTCTTGATTCCCCATGAACAAAAAGTTTTCATTTGGGTTTATGCTCTGGATTGTAAGGAATCCTTGTATGACATTAGAAGCATGAGTAGTGGCACCAGAATCCAACCACCAAGTGTTAGAAGGAACTTCAGATAAGTTTGATTTATAAATTGGAGAAGCATAATGAAAGATATCTTTCTTTTCGAACCAAGCCTTTTGTTTTAGTCAATCTTTCTGATAATGTCCTTCTTTCTTACAAAAGTGACATTTATCTTTCTTCCTTTCCTTCTTATCATTATCAGCAACCTGTGATACTTTAGTGGATACTTTCTTCTTAAATTTCTTGGATTTTGGTTTGATAACTTTATCAGCTCCTTGACCCATTAGGTTTATTGCATGATCCCCTTGTGCTTTTAATCTCCTTTCCTCTTGAATAAGCTTACTGGCCAATTTATTAACATCCCATTTCTTTAATAGTGTTATAGTTAATTTGAAAAGGCCCATACTCTTGAGGTAATGAGTTCATAATAAATTGTACCAAAAAGGAGTCATCCACAACCATTCCTAAGGTCTTAAGTCTTGCTGCAATATTAGTCATATCAAGGACATGTTGTTGCATACTTCGCAACCCATCATATTTCATGGTCGTGAGTTCAGCCATCAGTATTCCTGCAAGTGACTTATCAGCGAAACAAAAGCGCTCTTCCACAAGCTTAAGATATTCTTTAGTTGCTACACTTTCTGGAAGAGTAAATTTAATGTTGTTGGCAATTATCATTCGCATGAAACTTAGATATAATCTATTAGATCTGTCCCATGCTTTATGTTTTAACTTCTCTGCCTCACTGCTCGTATTCATAATGTCAGTAGGCTTTTCTTCTAATAGTGCAAGTCAAGATCCAAGACACCTAAATGGAAATTGACTTGCTCACGCCATTCAGAAAAGTTTAAGTCATTAAAGATAGTAACAGCAGAAGCATGTGAATGTAGAGAACAGCTGCAAAAATATAAATGCTCAAATTTAGATAATTAAATACAAAATATATTGTAGATTTAATATATATATCGTAATTAGAATTCTATTTAAACTTTAAAGAAATTAATAAATCTTATCAAATATATATATAGTATCTTTGGATATCCATATATTTGACAAGGAATATTAGATTTTCTCCTTTAGGTTTGTTAGTTATAGAATATTAATCCATTTTGGACGAATTCTTAATTTCTAACAACCAACAAATTTTTAACAACATTCTATAAAATTTCATAAATTATATGACTGAATATAAACTAGTTTGGCTACTTTGGTGACTAACTAACTAATTTAATCTTGATGTCATATTATTAAAATTTCATAAATTATATGACTGAATATAAATTAGTTTGGCCACTTTGGTGACTAACTAACTAATTTAATCTTGATATATTATTAAAATTTCATAAATTATATGACTGAATATAAATTAGTTTGGCCACTTTGGTGACTAACTAACTAATTTAATCTTAATGTCATATAATTAAATAATAATACTAATATTATTAAAAATTCATAAATTATATGATTGAATATAAATTAGTTTGGCCACTTTGGTTACTAACTAACTAATTTAATTTAATATCGTATAACTAAATAATAATACTAATATTATTAAAATTTCATAAATTATATTTTGATAATGACAAATATAGTTAACATTACTGCATGCATTAGCCGACATCAATCACCATAGATTATCAATATGCTTCAATCTATAAATATTAGTTTTGCTATACATACTAGTATAACACGATGATCTTATCGATGCATGCCATTAATTCATAACACGATCAGCCGGGGTTCTTCTTGCGATGGACCTCTTCATGAAATAGATTAATGGCCAATAATACAACCAATCATAACTAAAAAGATTAAATATTCATCATCAATTCATTTTGATAAAAAATTAATCAATCATAATATACGAACAAATTATTTATTTTAGAACCTTTGATCTGATTCCACTTGTTAGCAATATAAGATCTTCAATAAATAATTTGTTACATATAATTACATATAAAAATACTTACCTGATGCGAAATTTATCATAATAGTACTTACCTGATGCAGAATTCATCATAATAGTATTTAGACTTGAGACTTAATCTAATTAGAGTTTGACAGCCTCTTTTGCAAATAACTAGTTTCTCTTCGTTAACCTTATTCCATAATGGATTCTTGTTAACTTTATCAGATCAAGAGACGACTAATTTATATAACATTCAATTGATATTTCCATCAAACACCAAATTAATGACTTTAATTTGATTTAATACCAGAATTAACGGCTTAATGTTAATGACTTAAACTTTTGAACCATTATGCACACGCAGAAGGAATGAGTGGCCTTTCGCATATTAAGCTAAAAAAGAACGACTCTTTGCCTTTGGAACAATGTAGCATTAAAGGACATAACGTCAAGATTAATCTAACATCATCGTTATATAGGATACTACCTAGTTTAATTAAAATTACTTTCTTAACTCAACATCATCAAAAGGATGGTAACTAATCCTAATCCTCAACGTGCGAAAAATCATGGGGCCTCGGTGTTCTCATGGTCTTATCCAATCCGGTCAACCATCTATAGATGCTATCCATCTCTTTTTATTTCTTCTTTTCTCCTTAACTATTTTTTAGTCAACCATCATGACAGTTAGTTCCCATCTCTCCCCCCTTCTTCCTCCCTTTATTTCTGTCCCTATTTCTTTTCCTTTTATTATTACCTTTTTTCTTCTATGTTCATTCCTTTCTTCTTCTTCTTTTAATTTCTTTCCTCTCTTTGCAATTTATAAAAAGGATGTTAATTGATCCTAATACTTATTTTGGTATAGAATGAAATATTTCTTTTATACTTTTAAATTTTTTGATCAACTTGAATCATGTATTTGTGCGCATATGTAAATGTGTATGTATATATATATATATATATTCTCAACATACAATAAAAATCTAGCTTTTCAAAAAAAATTATTCTTTGTTTCTTTAAGTCAAGAATGCATTGATTTTTATATAAAATAAAATACCATGTGGTTTCACCTTATCTTAATTGTAGGTCTTAGTAAGCATTTACCTCTTTCTTTCTTTCTTTTTTCCGTTCTTTTTTTTAAATTTCTCCTTCACTTTTATTCATTTCTTTTTTCTTAATTTTTAATTTCTTTTCTTCTTTCTTCCCTCTTTAGGAAAAAGTATTAGTTAATCTTAATCCTCAAGATTTAAAACTCTTGAAATGAGAGTATGCTAGTTTATCTATAGAATAAGATGCTTTATGATCATACTATATGTCGCCTTCTTCTTTCCTTTATTTCTTTTCTTATTTTTTCTTCTTTCATTTATTTTTCTTTCTTTCTTTCCTTCCTTTTTTTTTTTTCATTCTTTCCTTTTTATTCTCCTTCCCTTTCTTTTTTCCTTCCTTTTTCTCCATTTTCTTTTCCCTTTTTTATTTTTCTTTCCTTTCTTCCCACTTTCTTATTCTTCTTATGTGGATAGATTTTGGTGTCCCACCACTCCGGAGCGTATCAGAATAGTTTGACACTCTCGGCATAGATTAGAGCCAACTCCTACAGACATTAGAACCGACTCTAATCGAAAGACAAAGAATCTCATTTTTGCATCAAATTAGAGCCGACTTCTATAGAAAATTAGAGCGACTCTAATGGTTAAACAGAGTGATTTTTTCGAACTCAATTAGAGTTGGCTCCTGCTTTTGCTAGAGTCGACTCCAGTACGAAAAGATGTCGACCCTATGGAAAGTCAGAGCCGACCCCATGATGAGCAAATATTACCGTTTCAAGCATCCTAACTTAGAGCCAACTCCGGGCCAGATTAGAGCTTACTTCAATTTGTCATATGTGAATTTCAGAGATGTCAGAAATGACTCAAAAGTTTATCTTTTCTTCAACGAATTTCAACGACTCTTTTCTCTTTCGTATCTAACTCATCCACAAGTACTTTTAATGGCTAGTTTTCATCTAAAAGTGAATTTAGAGAATGTTATAAATGGAGCTATCTGATTGTTTTGAAAAAAAAAGAGGCAAGAAAAATTTAAAAAGAAAAGTTCAGATTTAAAATCTCAAATGTTCGAAAAAGAGTTTAAAGAAATCCAAAGCATTTAAAAGCCAATCTTGAAGGATTTCATCAAATAAAAAGAAGAAGAAGAGATTCCTAGTTCTTCAAAAAGCCTCTACATCAACGAATCTTCCAAATTGAGGAAAAGAAGAAAAGAAGAAAAGCCCAACTTTAAAAATCCTTTAAATTAGGCTCTTCTATTTCTATCTTGTTCATATTGCTTATTTGCTCATTTAAGGAGCTTTCTATCTGTTATAACCTTACTTTTATTACATTTAATTACTGATTCAATCAGTACAAGGCAGGTTGACCTTGTGCAAGCTAAGGTAGCTTGTGATAGGTTTTGTGCTAGTGAGTTTGTGAAAACCGACTATGTTCATTGTAATTACATTATAAACAATAAGTTTGAATTGTGAGCTTGTAAAATAACTCGATTGTAATCAGGATGATTATAGTGTGAGCCCAAAAGTTGCTTGGGAGTGGATGTAGGTGTAGCTAACACCGAACCACTATAATTTTTTTATATTTGTCATGCTTGTCTCTCTTTCTCTCTACTATATCTTTATATTTTGCTTTGCATTCTTAGTACCACACTCATTGCATTTATCCTTATGCACTTTCACTTTGTGAAATTATTTTTAAGCGCCAAATTTTTTTAAAAACCCAATTCACCTCTCCTCTTGGGTTGCCATCTGGGCCAACATATATTTCATAGTCTATTTTGTTGGATTCTTATTTATAATGTCCTAAATATGTTGATATGTTATATGTTTTAGAATCATAATTTATAAATCTAAAAGCAATCAATTACTATGATGAAATTAAAAGTTTTTAAATAAAAATTTAAATTGCACTTTTTTTATTTTAGTGATTTTTATTTATTATAAATTATTTTATCCTAACTATTAGATAATAGTTAGGTATCTGACTCAAACTATAAACTCAACTTGAATTTAAATATTTTAAGTTGGGTCCGAGTCACACTTGACCCTAACATAAATAATTTGTTATGTTTACAATTCTTTCTATGGACTTGATCCGGCCTGACTCAATTAGTTAATAAGTAGATTTAAGTTAAAATCATGACCTAAATATGAAATTAGATCAAATTAAGTTGGGATTAAGCATATATCAAACTAGACTATTTGCAACCCTACGTTTAATTTTTAGGTGTTGTATTCTTTAAACAACTTAAATAACAATAATGTAGGTAGGTCTTTCTCCATCCCTCTTTAAGAAAAAAGAGAGTTTAGTATCATAGTTCTTTATTTACCTTAAATATCAAGTTAGTCCCTCTTTTTACAATTAATATAACTAAAATTTTTAATTTAGTTTAATAGAAAGATAAGTTCTAATCAACACTTAGGTTACTATTCCATTAGTCATAAATAGAAAAAGCCTATATACACTAGTGACTGTTAAGGAACAAGACATAACTTCTCATATTTTTCCTTCTTGCCTCTTTTGACCCCATCTAGCTTTGCTTTATCTCTTTGTATTGCCCACCTCCCATCCATTTTGCTGCTAAATGAGGAAGCAATGAACGATGAACCTTTATTGGCATTCTTCAAAAGAGACGGTTGGAATTAGTCCTTGCTTCTCAAGGGTTTATTATTGCATGCTCAATAGAAGAAAAATACAATGGATCAATGCAAACAAAAATAGTTGGTTATTTTAATAAAGACTTTAGCATAGATGAGTTGAGAATAAATAATTATTCTTGATGGACAATTTGATATCATTCAATTCAGCCTTTCTATCCTTCTTGGACCTTTAGATATGTAAACCATTACCGTAATTTTTATACCTTTAGTTTTACTTGTTTATATAGTTTTTGTCTCCTTATGTTCCAACCAAGGCTTTGAGCTCCTTTACAATATCATATTAACTAGAAATATCATATCGTAAGTAAGAATGATTAGTCAATTAAAAAGCATTTAATATAAACACATGTTTTCTGAATGAGATAATACATTCATATTTTTTTAATGCTTAGATAGTGTTTGAAATAGGGGATAAGAGGGGATATCCCCTGTATATCCCTTCTTATTCCCAAAAGCCATAACTATAAGGGATAGTTGGGAATAAAGTTAACCAAAGGGATAACCCATGGTTAACCATGGGATATCCCCTCAATTTATTCCCTAGAAAATGCAGGAATAGCTGGTTATCCCTTCAAATAAGAGTAAAAAAAAGTTATCTTATGGATTTACCTTTTTGCATTTAATATGATCAATGGGATAGCCAAGGGATATCTCTAGGGATAGCTAGGGGACAAACTCTATCCCATATACTTATCCATGGATAATATTTTTTCTATCAAACACTGCCTTAGTGTTAGTAAAGCCAAAATATTTTAGATGTATTAATCAAAACCTATTATGAGTACTACTTCATACTTTAGAATCTAGTTGAATTCAACCAATATGGATTATATGACATTGCATGACCCCTTATCCAAACTGCCTAACTAGAAGGTATCATTTTGATTTTTTGGCCATGTATAACTATGCAAGTTTTCTCTAGCATACAACCAATATAAGATTAAATGCTTGCTAGCATAGGTTCTCATATATGTGTAGGGAGAAATAACCTTCAAGGCATGCATATTTTAAAATTTTGATAACGATTATCAATGCGGAAGCTTAAAGATTAAATATTAATCTATCAATATGCATCAAAATCATATCTTTGCCTTATACTATAGGATCGTTTGATCTAAATTATGCATAAATAAAATTATCAAGATCATATCTTGATCTTCAAGATAAGAAGTCACTACTTGTCTTGAAGCCTTCCTTAAGATTTAGGGATCATATCACTTACCTTAAGAATAATTAGTAAATTCTTTGTGCTCTGCAGTTGTCACGCCCCAGACCCAAAATTTTGAGTTAGGGTGACAACTCACCGCATGCCCGGCATGCAAGGCATCCCGAATTATGACACATAAATCAATATAAGGCAATCATATATATATATATCCAAATCCAGGATTTAAAACAAACCATAACTATAGGGTTTGGGCTACAAGCCTTACACACAAGTATCACAGGGGTTACATCAACATAATGGAACTAATTTATTTAACTAGAAGCTCCATCACCCCTTAAATCCTTCTTCACTCCTGAGGCTTTGAAAAATATTGTGAGATTTACATGAGCTCACACTCAATAAGTAAGCCTATTATAATGTAAAAATAATCATATATCATCATAGCATTTAAAGATATTTTAAATCACATTCTCATGAAAAGCTTCCAATTTGCAAATACATTTATTATACTATCAGAACATGCTAACAGAACATGTAAAATATAATTTGGGAAGCTTAAGTATACCATAAATACCAGCCTATACAATGTAACAAACCCACTGTTTATATATATATTCACTATCTCATTATGTGTCCCATGGCCCTACAACACCCAACTGGTGTATCACTCTTAAATGTCCCCTAAGAGGAAGGGTTCTCGTACCAGTATTATGCCATATATCATAATCCATCACAACACATCCTCTAGATGTGTGTCCTCCACATATCTCCCTCTGTGGAGGTGGGTTCCGTATCACAATCCATCACAACACATCCTCTAGATGTGTGTCCTCTATATATCTACTCATATGGAGGTGGGTCACGTATCACTTGGCATTTTACATCACATGAGAACTGCGGCGAGACATATAAGTATAATTTAATGTCATCATCATAATAGCATGTCACACATCATGCATCAACATAAGCATCAGTTCCTCATATCACATATACAGTGGTTTGAACATTTTTAACAATTGCATATCGACATATCAATAGTACCAATATATTTTACAAAGTCAAATCAGCATATACTTCATATTTTGCATAATTTATAACTCCACTACCTTACAAAATAATAGCAGTTGTATATAACCATAGCAATTACTCATTTGTAAATTTATGGTACTATTCAAAATAGTCATTATAAATAAAACTCTATTTTGCTTTATTTCATAAATATGCGTGCAACTATAAATCCAATGATTTATAAAATAATTTATGAAATTATAATAATTGGGCTTACTTACCTCAATACGCAAATTTCAAATGGTAAACTAGCTAATTAGACATCTGGGTACCTACAGCATCATTGTACATAATTAATTCTCTAAAATCTAAATAATAAAGTGACCCTTAAAACTCTACCCAGACTAATCCACGGGTCCAACTTTGGGCTCAAATATCTCTCTTCAATTTCCTCTCTATCACTCTCTTTCTCTCTCGAACATGGAAGAAAGCAGATGACTACCTGGAGGAGATGAGCGTCGGGTTAAAGGAGGAAGTCACCCTCCAACTCAATATAAACCCCACGCGACGCCTCGGTCCAGGGACTCGGAAGACCCATTCGTTACACGGAAATAGGAAACCCAGCAGCTACGCATACCCGTTTCAGGGATCCTACGTTAAGCCTCATGAACTAGGGAATTAAGATCCCAGGGATTACAGGGAATTAAGATCCCAAAGGTTACATTCTCCCCCTTATAAAATTTTGGCCTCGAAATTGATACATTTTAATTAAACTATAGAATTTAAATAGGTTCTATTCAAAAGTCAACAATCTTGGATAGATAATTTACCTGCAAATAATTATGGATACTTCATTTTCATTTCCTCCTCAAGTTCCTAAGTAGCCTTCCTCTTAGAATGATTATTCCACTATACCTTGACATAGGGAATGGTACACCGTCTCAGAACTTGATCCTTGCGGTCCACGATACGCATAGGATGCTCCTCATAAGATAAATCTTTCCTCAACTGAATAGGCTCATATTCTATTATATGGCTGGGGTCGAAAATATATTTCCTCAACATAGAGATATGAAACACATTGTGTACACCAGATAGAATCGAAGGCAGTGCCAGGCTGTAAGCTACCTCTCTAACTCTGCTCAAGATCTCAAAAGGTCTAATATAACATGGACTTAGCTTCCCTCAGATCCCAATCTCATCACATCCTTGGTTGGTGATACCCTTAAGAAAACATGGTCCCTAATCTGAAATTCTAATTCCCTTCTTCTGACATCAGCATAACTCTTCTGCCTGCTCTGAGCTGTACGAAGACGCTCCCTGATTAAATGCACCTTATCAATTGTCTGTTGAACCAGCTCAGGGCCTAGCAATTTCCTCTTCCCCACTTCATCCCAACATAAAGGAGATATGCACCTCCTACCATACAGAGCTTCAAATGGAGCCATCTGGATACTGGCTTGGTAACTGTTATTATATGCAAACTCCACTAAAGGTAAGTGGTTATCCCAAGCTCCACCCAAGTCCATCACACAGGCTCGCAACATATCTTTCAGAATCTGTATGGTCCTCTCTGATTGTCCATCTAACTGGGGATGATAGGTTGTACTGAAATTTAATTTGGTTCCCAAGCCTTATGAAGACTCTTTAAGAACTGAGACACAATATGGTATCCCTATCTGATACAATAGATACAGGAACACCATGAAGTCTCACGATCTGCTCAATATACAAACTAGCCAATCGTTCACTAGAGACCTCAACTCTGAAATGTAGGAAATGAGCTGATTTTGTTAGTCTATCCACAATAACCCAAACAACATCATTACTTCTGGGAGTTTTCATCATTTGTTGGCTCCTAGTGCGACGAGTCATTCCTATCTTCTGATAAATTAGTTTGTCATTAATATCATAATAAATTTTACATTTCAGGCTTTCAAAACATACTACCTGAAATTCTTATAAGGTTATAATTGTCTCAATATCATCTTAGTATTTTGCCTAAAGTATCATTATGTAAGTGTCTCTAAGGTCATAACCTAGGCTCTGATACCACTAAAGCTGTCACGCCCCAAACCCAAAATTTTGAGTTAGGCTGACACCCGCCGCATGCCCGGCATGCAAGGCATCCCGAATTATGACACATAAATCAATATAAGGCAATCATATATATATCCAAATCCAGGATTTAAAACAAACCATAACTATAGGGTTTGGGCTACAAGCATTACACACAAGTATCACAGGGGTTACATCAACATAATGGAACTAATTTATTTAACTAGAAGCTCCATCACCCCTTAAATCATTCTTCACTCCTGAGGCTCTGAAAAACATTGTGAGATTTACATGAGCTCACACTCAATAAGTAAGCCTATTATAATGTAAAAATAATCATATATCATCATAGCATTTAAAGATATTTTCAAATCACATTCTCATGAAAAGCTTCCAATTTGCAAATACATTTATCATACTATCAGAACATGCTAACAGAACATGTAAAATATAATTTGGAAAGCTTAAGTATACCATAAATACCAGCCTATACAATGTAACAAACCCACTGTTTATATATATTCACTGTCTCATTATGTGTCCCACGGCCCTACAACACCCAACTGGTGTATCACTCTTAAATGTCCCCTAAGAGGAAAGGTCCTGGTACCAGCGTTATGCCATATATCATAATCCATCATAACACATCCTCTAGATGTGTGTCCTCCACATATATCCCTCTGTGAAGGTGGGTTCCGTATCACAATCCATCACAACACATCCTCTAGATGTGTCCTTCATATATCTACTCATGTGGAGGTGGGTCACGTATCACTTGGCATTTCACATCACATGAGAACCACGGCGACACATATAAGTATAATTTAATGTCATCATCATAATAGCATGTCACACATCATGCATCAACATAAGCATCAGTTCCTCATATCACATATATAGTGGTTTGAATATTTTTAACAATTGCATATCGACATATCAATAGTACCAATATATTTTGCAAAGTCAAATCAACATATACTTCATCTTTTGCATAATTTATAACTCCACTACCTTGCAAAATAATAGCAATTGTATATAACCATAGCAATTACTCATTTGTAAATTTATGGTACTATTCAAAATAGTCATTATAAATAAAACTCAATTTTGTTTCATTTCATAAATATGCGTGCAACTATAAATCCAACGATTTATAAAATAATTTATGAAATTATAATAATTGGCTTACTTACCTCAGTATACAAATCCCAAATGGTAAACCAGCTAATTAGACATCTAGGTACCTACAACATCATTTTACATAATTAATTTCTAAAATCTGAATAATAAAGTGACCCTTAAAACTCTACCCAGACTAAACCATGGGCCCAACTTTGGGCTCGAATATCTCTCTCCAATTTCCTCTTTATCACTCTCTTTCTCTCTCGGACATGGAAGGAAGCAGATGACTACCTGGAGGAGATGAGTGCGGGTTAAAGGAGAAAGTCACCCTCCAACTCAATATAAATCCCATGCGACGCCTCGGTCCAGGGACTCGGAAGACCCATTCATTACACGAAAATAGGAAACCCAGCCGCTACGCATAACCGCGGGAGTCCCAGACGTCACCTGTTTCAGGAATCCTATGTTAAGCCTCATGAACTAGGGAATTAAGATCCTGAGGGTTACAGGGAATTAAAATTTTGGGGGTTACATCAGCCGTTCAATCGTCCGGCCTCTAATATCGTCCATGCGAAGTTTTTGAATGATCGAATTCCCGGGAGTGCTAGCTTGCGGAAAAATAACTTGAATCTTCCTCCAAGATCTACCAAACTTTTGCTAACACCAGAATCACACTAGAATTTTTGTTCTAACTCTTATAACTATATCATAATATTTTGACTCTTTAGAATATTAATCCATAACATGTCCTGTGTTGATCTGGTGAAGAATGTCCTCTAATTTATAGGCTCAATTCAGCCTTTCCTATTGAATTCTAACACTTAGAATTTGGTCGTTTTGTGAAAAACCAAAGAGACATGAATTCTAACAATTAGAATTCCAACGTTGATGTTTGGTGAAAACCTATGAATTCTAACACTTAGAATTCCAACGTTTTTGTTAATTCCGACGTTTGGTGGAAACCATGAATTCTAAAACTTAGAATTCCATCGTTCGGCTAATTCAAAGAGGTACATTAATTTTACATAAATTCTAACACTTAGAATTCTAACGAAAACCATTTAGAGAAGATTAAGGTTATACATTAAATTCTGCATGATAATTTAATCTCTCATAAGATGAGATTTTAGCTATCTCATCATGTAAGATCCTCATGCGAGAAAACTCTTTTCACACATGGGGTTTGGGTTTGGATTTTGGTTTAAGCTGATTTGAATTTATTAGATTGAACCTACATAGATCATGATCATAGCCCAAATCAAATTTGGCTAGTCCTAAATCTATTTAAATCCTAATCAAGACTAATTTCAAATCAATATTTGAAATTGATTAGTCCTTCTAATAGACTTAAACCTAATTGAATCTTATTCACTTGTATTTAACCCAATTGAAATAATTTAATCAATCAAATTAATTAATTAAATCATATACGATTCTCAATCATTGATCAGCAAATAGATCATCCTGAAAAACTTCAATGCATGTGACTCTCTAGGTTTGAACCTAAGCCGGTAGCATAGGAATAACTTTCTATACTAATCGATGTGCCCATCTAGCAATGGAACCCGACGTCGAATAGGTCGAAGAGTTGCCGAGCAAACTCCAAGAACCCTAAGAAATAGTTACCGTATAATTCATCCTTTTGACCACAAATGTTAAGGATGGCTTAAGAGCCTGTCACTCTAAACAGCAAATCCATAAAGTGATTTCAACTTTAGTGATCATGTGACCTTCACATGAAGTGCCTTGGCCAAGGTCTTACTAAATTGAAATACAAGCATTTCTCCTTTTAATAGGATAGGTCAAATTTCATCTTGATCCGCAACTGACTATCACAAGTACTTGACTGCACCTAGTAACCTTTCGTAGCTGGATTAAAAATTCAGGTAGTCCGACACCTAAGTACAATGAGTTGCTTGCAAGTCACTGGTTGTGATTTTTAGGTCTTAAGGATACTTATACCCATATCTTCTCGATTAACTCTTGATAACAGAGTATTCAGAAATGAGTCACGTTCGGTGAAATGTACTCCTACACTTTCATCTGTATGTGATACCAGTATCTTTACACTCCTTAGTTAAGAGGACAACTAACAAATATGATATACAACATCCTATAATTTATAGCACTATAGTCCTGTCATAGTAAATTATTTGATCGTGAACTCTTTTGAGGATCTTTAAAGATAAATCCTCCTTTATTGTAAAAGAAGATCCTAAGGGCTTCATTACTATTAAGAGTTTAAGAAGATGTTCTTGTAATGAATAAACTGCCAAATAACTTTTATTAATATATTAATTTATATACTATTTACATTAGCATACTTATCAAATGATTGACTTTAGGATACAATTCGCAACAATATGATCCCTATTTAATAATCATAAATATCTTGTGATTTGCCTAAAGAGCTTGTGCTATTGTTGGTTCTTTTTTTTGTTCGTCTTTTTTTCCTTGGACATATAGAAGGATTTGGCTAGCTCGGAGCTATTTTTTATGGGCTAGACCTTGGAGCTCTTACAAACTGACTTGTGATTAGATAGGTCTATTATGTTGCTATACCATCTATTTATAATTGTAAATGAGAAAGATAACCTATGATTCTGTTATTTTAACCTTTATGAACTTTTGCTACAATTGATTAAAAGAAGGGTGATAAAGCTAGATTAATAGAAGTAAAGTTACATTTATTCTTAAAGACAAATTAAGCTAGATAAAAGGTAAAAAATAAGTTTAATTGATGTATCAAAAGTCCATCACAAGTTACTCTCCAGTAGAGTTGAAAGCACCAAACTAAGTTAGGCTATGCATTAGGAGCTAATCCCATACCTAAGTCTAGTTTGACTTGACCATTAGGTTAAGTTTTTTGATCAAGCTTGATCTAATTTGAATGAGCTAATCACAGGTTTATAATTGGGCTTGAATTCCTTTTCTTCGTTTGAACGAGATTGTCAACATTTCTAATTTAAATTTTTTTGATCAAGCTCGATCTAATTTGAATGAGCTAATCGTAGGTTTATAATTGGGCTTGAATTCCTTTTCTTCGTTCGAACGAGATTGTCAACATTTCTAATTTCATTAATCGAGCCAAACTCACCATTAGGCCAATCTTATTCTCATCCATTTTCAAATAAACCCATCATTATAAGAAATAAATGAAACTAAAAATATATATTTTAGGGCCGATCTTGGATTTTTTATTTTTCTTAGGGCTACTTAATTTTTTGATATGCCTAATTCTTTTCCAAGCCTATCCTGTGGCCTTATTTATAATGTCAAATCCATAAAATTTCAAGTTAGGTTGGGTAGGTTGGGCAATCTGTGATCGTCTCCACTTTCTTATAATATTTATACAATAAAATCATAGTCATACCCTTAACTACTCTAAATATACATATGATTCTATTTCTATCATACATCCTATTTTAGCATGTTGAACCTAAAAATTCAATAATACATATATTGATGATAATAAAAATATTGATTAAAGGACTAATACTATGCATTAGTTTGTGTTAATAAATAGATATGATGGTTGGTGCGAGTCAAAACATGAGTAAACTTTATTTGATAAGTTTTTGATTTGCAAGGAATTCAAGTGACATTGAAATATTCCAAGTCGGTGGAAAGCAAGATCAAATCAATTACCATTTGGCTCAAAAATATCCAAAGGAATGATGTCAATCCTAGAGAATTGCTTGAACGATAGCTCTTCGAATAAACTTGGTGACCAATCGCTATAGGCTAAGGTGGTTGATCAATCCTAACTTGAGTGGTTGATCATTGAGGTTCTAATAGTCTTAACGGTCATATTTTTTAGATGATCATTGGAGCTGCCCTTGAGCCCCAATAACTACATTTTCTTAGCCATATAAATAGCCATTCAATGTAATCATAAATAGCTAGTTTGAACATAGAAAAATGAGTTAAAAATTCATTAGCATGTCTTAATGAAAAGGGATTTTTGAGCCTAGTATGTATTCTCTTTTCTTTCCTAAATTTAGAGCCTTGTTTGTATATTCATATTCTCATAGAGTGTATTTTTTGTTTTTCCTCTTTTAGAAGAAAGTATTGGATTCCTCTTTAGCCCGGGCAAAAAATAGTGAGTGCCTTCATTCTTACTCCAATAAAAGGATTATAAGGATTATTTCTAAGCTCATCAAAAGAAGTGGTTTAAGAATTTAGTCCTCACTCAATTTAAGAGGATCAAGAGTAAAAATCCTAATAATATATATTAGGTGATTGATGTAGGCAAGAGATGCCAAACCATTATAAATCTTATGCCTCATTTACTTTTCTTATTTTCTTGCAATTGCTTTTTTTTTTTTTAATGATTACATTGAATCCTTTGCTTGTCCTTTTATTTTGAAACATTTGATATCTTATGTGTAATTTTAAATTATTATAAATCTATTGTGCATTTAGTTTTAGAATTTAGTTTTAAAAAATCTAATTCATCCCTTGCTCTCTCCTCTTAAGTTGTCCTAAGCTTAACAATTGGTATTGGAGTAAGATCTCTAATCTAACCTAACCATCAAAGAGAAAAGGCTAGATTTTAATCATGGTAAGAATGTAGCATTTGTAGAAGATTATATGATTGAACAAGAATATCTTTATATGATATAATCAATATATTTATAAAGAAATAATATTATTATTTAATTAATAAATAGAATTATTAGCTAAAATATACTTTTCATCCTCAAAATTTCACTCGAATTTGTTTTGGTTTTTAAATTTTTAATTGTTATAATCTAGTCCCTTATGTTTTAAGATCATTATATTCTTAACATTCTGTTATACAAGATTAGTTAAATTAACAAAATAACTAGCATGCCACCTTGTCAATTGATTCAGGGGTATTACATTAGCTATTTTATCAATTTTCATTAACCTCGTATAATGAAATGCTAGGTATACAATATTCTTAAAAATACAAGGAATTAAATTATAATAATTGAAAGTTTAAGGACCAAAATGAGTTTTGAGTGAAAGTTTAAGGACTAAAACTATATTTTTACCAAATTTATTTTATTTTAAAATAAAAATTATATATAATTAATGTATGACTGAAAATATAGTTTGATAAGAAAATTTAGCTTTTATTACAAAAAATAGTATATAATAATATGCAAAATAAACTTCATAGTATAAAGAGTATTGTACAAAAAAAAAAAAAAATTTGAATAGACTTTAGCAATCTAAAAAAAGTTTTAATATAAAAAAACATAAATAATGGATATCTTAGTTATTTTCTAATATACAAAAGAATATAATTAAATTATTTTATTTTTTAATCATTGTTTCATTAAGATTTATTTAAGAAAATAGAGATTTTCAAATAATCTTGATACCTTTCACAAAATGAGCTCTATTTTATACCTTGAGGAACGTTATAATTTTACTTACAAGATTGTAAATGATCCTTAACTGAAAGTTATCTTGAGACTAATAAATTAGATTGTAAGATAAGAGAAGGTTTTGGAGTTCTTTTTATGTTAAGTTTGATCGGTATTTTATCATGGAAAGAATATGTAGGATCTATTTTTTATTTTTGATAGAAAGACGAGAGATATCTAAATTATCCCATTTGATTGAACCGGTGTTGTATAGAATAGTACTTAAGTGATTTTGTAGCCTTAACAAGGTTTAACAAAGCTGAGATATATAAGCGTTTCATAATTCATACTAATATTAATTATTATTTTATTTTTAATTGTCGGATGGGGTTTGGCCGATCGAGGAGGCCTTGCTCACGCCGTCTACCTCGAAACGCACGTTCGTCGCAGGCGTTAACGTCACACATCCTAACGCCTTTAACGCCGTGCGTCTCGGTCCCGTTTTCCGAACCCTCAACTCCGGTCTCCGGTCGGGCGTTCCGCACCCACTCCGAGCGTCTGCAGTCTCGCGGAGAGAGAGAGAGCGCTTCGCCATCGTGCCGCAGAAGCGATAGAGCCACTTCGCTTATAAGTCTAACAACTGCTCCGGCACCCATTAGATCTCTCATCTCTCGCTCTCCTCTTCTCGCTGATCGATCTCCATCTCTTCGATGGAAAACGCCTACGCTAAATCCGTCACCGAGGTAAATCGCTCCCTCCTTCCTTCTTTCTCTCGCTCGCTCGATCGGAGCCAATGTGGAGGCGCGGGAGCTGGTATCGGCTTAAATTCCCGATCCTGTTGGATGTTAGGGTTTTGGATTCTTATGAAGTTTTTCTTTTATGTGTGATCTCGTGGCCAGGTTCTTGAAGCGTTTGGTGTAGATCCGGCCAAGGGCCTTACTGATGCCCAGGTATCGATTCGTTTCTCTCGAGATCGGTTCGTTCCGGAATTCAATACGCCCAAGCTGGCTCTTCGAACTGGTGCTTCGCTATTTTAAATTCATTTTCTTGTTTTAAATTTCAGGTTGCCGAACATGCAAAGTTATATGGCAGAAATGGTAAGCATTCTTGCAATTCAATGACGCTCGTACTATTTCTTTATAAATTTGGTGAAAAAATAAAAATTAAATCAAGCAGCTTATACTCTTGGCAAATAATTAAACGAAGTAAAATCACGTGCTTGGTGGGCTTTGCCGCTTTTTTCTAATATTGGGTGATTACATGAACTTGCAAACCTTATCAGCCTTACTATCATTTGGATTTCAGCTCACAAAACCAAGGTCCAGTATTATGGCAGTTCTTTTTTTTTTTTTGGGTTAACTCATCTGGTGCAAAGTAGGATTTGGTAATGGGCTTACAGTTCAAATCATATTTACTTGGGAATGATCGCCATAAACTACATGTCATCTAGAGTATGGATAATGTTGGAAACCGGTTTATCATCATCAAGAGAATTTGGGGATCTGTAAATCTTAATGGAAGCACTAATGACTGAGGGCAGATAATAGTATAAAGTTTTTTAACTATCTGATGTGCACAGGCATGTGCACAGGCTATACATAAGATATGGATTAATTTGTGGTGTATTACTATTGATTGTTGTGTAGTGTGAATTGAATTAAGTGCCATTTAAGGGACAAGTCTTTGGAATGATTTAACAATTTCCACTTAAACTTGTTAGATGATTTTTTTTTAAATTTAAATTTTCGTCATTATTAAGGTGGAGTAATTTTCCTCCTACTTAAAAGCACCTTTTCAGGTTCTACTTAGACAAAGCCATCCAATATTAATATTATGAATTTGAGTATTCACCCAATGAACTTCTAGAGATATCTCATGTACCTATATGTTCTCCTGTGTTCTAAGTTAAGAACCTCCCATTTCTGTTATTTTGTACTACTGATATATATATTTGATTGAAATCAGTTCTAGACATCATGGATTGTTGCCTGTTCTCATTTTTTTTTTCATAAACAGAAATTTACAGTTGTCAGGTATTGTTAATTTGTGTTGATATAACTCTGTATTTTGCTTTATGACCATGATGATTGAAAGTTGAAAGACTAATAAATATTAATACAATGTAAAAGCAAAACTCCTGCTTGACTTTGTTTTTTAATTAATCTGGAGGATTTCAGCTATTGATTTTTGAGAGTATACTACAACAATAACAACAATAATAGCAATGCCTTAATGTCAAATTAGTTGGGTTCGGCATGAATTCTTTTTTCCCATTCTACTTGATTCAAGACTTATTTTTTATAGTATAATATCTGTTTTTTCTACACTGCTGATCTGACCCTTTTTTCTTCTTGTTGCATCGTTCTCTCCATGTTCTGCATTATCTGCAGTGCTGCCTCAAGAAGAAAGTAAGTTATTATAATATGGATATTATCTGAGGGTTTTCTTATGGAATTTCGTTATTGTATATATTTCCAATATTGGATAATACTTTTACCTCTCTATTGAGTAGATCATTATATTGTGTTCTTAATTTCAATTCATAATATGAGGTACACTTTTTTGTCAGTGTAATTATATTCAGAAATATCGACAATAAAAAAAATAATGGCACAGTTTTATTGGCCATCTGATGCTAGTTTGAGAACTGGTGTAGCCGTAGAGTCTACATCGACAATTATTTGTTTGATTTCTTATGATTAAATTCTCATGCTTATGTAGAAAGTACACTTGATTAAAAACCTAGTGTTGTAACATTTACTGCTCCCACATCCTGCTATAAATTTTATGCATACCATTGCATGCTTGTTTCACTCATCTAAACTTTCAAAACTGATTTTATTATCTCTTCAAACAAACATCATCTTTTTCTTCAAACTAGCTTTGGATAATGCAATTTTTGAAGTGTCTGTGATACAGGCATCACTGATGTTTGTTACCGGGAAATGTGACAAGGTCTTTTAGGATCATGCTAGTAACTGTAGCTTCATCTATCCTTCAATTTGTGACTGTCAGATGCAGTTATTTACAAAGACATTCTTCATGGTTACATCCTTCTTTTGGGCATTGACCTTAATCACTTAATTACTTGTTAGTGTTAGCTTATTCTGCAATATTCACATACCATTACCATTAGTAACTATGCATCTGTTGATAGGCTAAATTATAAAAAATCTGATGCCTACCTTTGCTGTTAATTTTTTAGGGTGCTTATGGGGTCTGTTGTGATGGGGGATCCAGTGATTTAGTCGATTCTATTTCAGTTTGAGGCTTCTTTTGTGATGCAAAGGCCATAAGGAAAAGCTTTGTTGCTGACATTCAGAACTGGGACAGTACACCTGAAACCTATGATCTTTAGGTTTGTGTAGAAGGATTTGTTGTTAGAAGGATTGGGGGCAAGAACTGCAAAATTGACCTGAATCACCTGATTCGGGGGATGCTGTATCAAACCAGTGTGAAACCAGGTCAGTTAGCTGGTTTGGTAGGAGAACCAGTTTCATATTGATCCATATCCATCTGAACTGAGAGGAATGGCCTGGTTCCACTCAATACCAACCTGTACTGCTCAGTTTTGAGCAGTACTGTCATGAAAAGTTCCCAAAAGCTGTTAGTATGGGATGCATACCATATCAACCATATCAACTCTACCGTACTAGTAATGTACCAGTATGATAACTGCTACAGAGATTGCTCACATTGGTTGGGGGTTGAGGTCGATCTCATAAAGTTCCATCAAATGGTTAATATCGCTGTTCTAGGAGGTTAGTCAAAGTATCTGCGTATCCCCGACTAGGTCACTTGAAAGGTTTCAAATCTTAATTGTACTATATTCTATCAACCTTGTATTGTGCACCATATTGATTCATATTGACATGAGCGTGTTGTGTGGTTCAGTTGACCATGAATAGGTGAGAGTTTTGTTGCATCTTACATCATATGAGAACATTAACATTATGGGGGAAAACCATGACACTTGGAACCTTTTTCACTGGTAGCTTTGCCAAATTTGTTGTTTTCTATCTTAGATGTATTATGGATTTAGTGAGAAAAGTTATAAGAGGGTGTCTCTATCAATACTTTGACTTCTTAAAACATTAACATATTCTAGATGAATGTTCCAACAATATGGGCATGGAATCTTAGAGAAAATTTTACCTTCTCATCATTTTTCAATAGCTTCATATGACGTCGCATTTGTGTGAGCTTAGTGGGCTTACATCTATTGCAAGATATAGGTTTTGCGAATTAGAGGATTTTTTTCTCCTTTTGACAACTAAGGAAAGATTTTGTTTGAAGTGAAAAAATCTTAGTAGTCCAGATATGAATCTATAGTGTTGCATCTACTTTCAGAATTTCATGTAAACTCCTTTACTTTCATCCCAATCCTTCCACTCTTACATGATTAAGCATTTTCTATCACTATTTTATCTTGTCAACTTAATCATAACATATCAAAAACTATTCTAATGCCTTGTTCTTTTGCAAGAATCATTTTTTCTTGGGAAAGTGTAGTTTTTTAGAAAAAAAATTTCAGGAGAAATGTTTAATGAGAAATTGAGATTTTCATGTTCTTTTGTGTATGGGAAAGTTGAGTCAGAAAATGAAAAAGACCATTTTTCTTATTCTTCACTAATTCAGTTTTTCTAATAATATGGTTGATATTAATACTATTAATTATATGGAACTTTATATGTAATATTAATTATATTTAATTTTTATCATTTATTTATTTTAATTAATATTATAGTAATATTTTATTATCATAGATATATTTCTTATAAATTTATGAAGATGGAAAAGTGAAAGCCCTTATTCATAATTATTATGGGGGTATTTTTTGTTATTATAAAATTATATTAAGGGTATATATCTTTTAAAATTATAGACAACCTCCCTACATGATGGGAAAGTCACTTTCCCAGCTCTAAGGTTGAAAAAGTTTCCCATCATTCATGGAAAATATTTTTACTAGGGAAAATTACTTTTCTCTCTTTTTTCAAAAGAACATGGGAAGGTTAGTCAATGGGAAACAAACTTTCCCACAAAAGTAAGGGACATAGCATTTTTGAATTACCTTATCATGTTTTCTTTAACATATAAGCAATTTATTAGTTCTTTTTATTTCATAGTGTCACATATTTTTAATACTTGCGATTTCATTGTTTCTAATTCTAGTTTTTTTTAGAGCTTCCCTTCTTGCTCTTGCACTTGTTTTCTCTTTTCTTGCAACTAAGCCTAAATTACAAAAAAAAAGAAAAAGAAAAAAGTGCTCCGCTATAGTTTTTTTAAGTCAATCTTCTTACCAAAAGTACCAGCAAAATTGGGTTTCTCATGGTTTGTTATTAAACAAAAAGATGCTAAAGCAGTTTGATACTCAAGACATATCAATGTTTTCAGAATGTGGTAAAATCAATCATGCCAATAAGAAACTATTTTTTAACTCACTTTTTGATTCATTTCTAATATCTTGATCGATATATTTATAAGTTAAACATATTTTTAGATATTTTTGTACTAGATGCCAAGGTTCCCAAGTGCATTGTCTTCATGTATTAGCTTGGAAAACTGTAGCTATCGATTAAAACACTGACCGTATGAGAATAGGTTTAGGATCACCTGCGGAGGATTTTAAGTAGTTCTTTTTTTGTTTTTTTCAAACCTATGGGATCAAACCATCTCATAAGTTCCTCCTAGAATTACAAAAGCACCCTTCTTGTGTAGGTTTATAGTATTCTGTTGACTATATTGTGTCATCTTCATTGCCAAACTTGAGTTGGGACATGCTGTTGACATGAAAAATCTAGGCCGTGCTCACTTATTCTTGAGGATGAAGATGGTTTATTTCTAATGACTTTCCCTCTTGTTTAAACTATCAAGTTAACTAACTATTAGTTGCTTAGTTGCATATGTTTAAACTAATTTGTACATCTGTTTTGGTCAGTGAGAAAATCAGAGTAATAAGATGATAACAAACCTTCTCTCGATTTACTTAAAAGATTTTTTTTTGTCTGAAGTATATTCTTAGGAATGATGATATCCTTGGATTGGCTTTTTATGATATCCACATGTCAGGTATCTTTTAGTTAATGTGAGGTCATTCTCAAGTTTATGGTTGCAGTGCAACTTTTTTCTGATATTTTATGTAAACTTTGAAAATTGCTATTCTTTATTCCCTGAAATTTTATGTGCCTGCTTGCATGTTGTCTTCTAACTATACCTTATCTTGAGACATGCAATGCTGCCTATCAATCAATCACATGTTCACAGCACCCAATACTAATGCCTAACTTTTTAAGTTTGCATGCAGGTACTTCCATCTGGAAATTAATTTTGAAGCAATTTGATGACTTGCTTGTCAAAATATTGATAGCAGCTGCCATTATTTCATTCCTTTTGGCACTGGTTAATGGCGAGACAGGCCTAACAGCATTTCTTGAACCTTCTGTAAGGGAATTGATTCTTCTACATTTTGCTTTAGGGAGCATATGCTGAAAATTTATATGTGCTTGAGTTGTGTTTCCATGTAGGGATTATCATTCACAACAGAGAATGCAGCAGCACAAGTGATTTTTTAATTACATTATATACGACATGAAAAGAAAATAAATGTCTTCATTTAAAATGTCCGATTGCATGTCAAAGAGTAAAAATTTGGGCAAGTTTCTTTGATTGCCAAAAAAATTATTAGTTTTGACAGCAAGCTGGCATTTTATTTAGACTATCTATGTTTGATTGCAGCTTCTGTGCCCTAAGCATTCAACTTTTGCAGATTGTATATATAGATAATCCTTAGTAATTATTATATCTTTGTTAGTTTATCATTTTGGTTTAATGGTTTTAATCCTTTGATAGTATTCAACTCATCTAAGCCTTTTTCCAACTACATGGGGTCGGCTACATGAATCTGCTTCCTCCACTCTGCTCTATTCAGGACTAAGTCAACACTCAAATTATAAATAGTTATATCTCTCTTAATTATTTCTATCCATGTTAGTTTAGGTCTACCTCTACTTCTATCATTACCATGGACTGATAAAAGATCACTCTTTCTAACTAGAGCATTTAAAGGTCTTCGTTATATGTCTAAACCACCATAATCGGTTTTCTTTCATTTTATCTTCAATTGGGTCTACTCCTATCATTTTTCGTATATGTTTATTTTTAATTCTATCTTTTAAAATTTTATCACATATCCATTTTAACATGCGCATTTCTATTACACTTAATTTATTCACATATATTGTTTTAGTATTGGTTCCATATAGCATAGCTGGCCTAATAATGGTTTTATAAATTTTTTTTTTCAATTTTAATAGGATGCATCAATCATACAATACTTTTGAAGCACTCCACTTAATCCATTATGCTTTAACTCTATGATTCACATCTTCACTTATTTCACCTTTTTGCTGGATAATTGATTCAAATACTTAAATTTTTCACTCATTGGTATCTCTTGGTTTTCAATTTTCACTGTCTCTTTATTTGTATTTTTACTTTCACTAAAATTATATTTTATGTATTTAGTTTTAATCATATGATAGTGATAATAGAAATATTTTTCAGCTATCTTCTGTTGTTATAGTCTCATTCAATTGTCTTTGAAACATTTCAGGTCATATTTATGATATTGGCAGCAAATGCAACCGTAGGCGTAATAACGGAAACAAATGCTGAAAAGGCACTTGAGGTAACTTCTCTAATGCCAAGGTGGTGTTTTTTTATGGTGTTTCATTTTTCATGGAACATTTGGACTTTTTTGTTTGCTATCTTCTCGCCAATATCTGTTTATATCATGTACTTATTGTCTTTTCTATTATACATGACCAAGCATTCCATAACATCACACTCTTTAATAATTGTGTGTGTGTTTTAATTCGCAGCAAATGGTATGTACATGAAAATTAGATAATGCATATCCTTTTGTATGTTGCTCGTGGAACTTGGTCTTGTTGTTTTTACAACTAGAATATGGAAGGTGTGGTGCATGTGTTTTTGTTTTTTAAAGAAAAATGGGACTGATCCCATTGAATTATAAATGCTAGAAGAAGGGCTTGACTATCAATCTTATGGTTAAAAGCCACATGCTCCGACTAAGTACCTTTTGCACCTGCTCTTGAAAAATATGGGGCAGGGTGCACGTGTTTCTCCTGCTTGTATACGTGTTCTCAAAATATGGAGATGCAGAAAGGAGGAAGGGAATTATGGAGGTTGGAAACACCTTATGAATGAACACATCTGGAGTTTTGGTGTTATATATTAAATTGGATTTCTGCTTGGCTTGAGCTTGCTTAAAACATTTCCTTTCATTTGTTGTGTAGATTTAATCTTGAAAAAATGATAAAATACTTTAGGGTTGAAATTAAGGGTTGTAAGAATCTTTGAGATGCACTGGGTTGTCTAGCAAACTGTGATCTATTCCTTTTTTTGGGTAACATATGATCTAGTCTTTCAATGATTTGGTTTTTTTCTATGCGTATGATTTATAAACATGGATTGCCAGCAGCTTCAACATGTTCTTTTAGGTTCACAGTATGTGCTAGAGGGTCTGAGTTTTTTTCCCCTCCACAACTGAGATAACTTTTTTCTTCAGGTATCACACGAACCATGTGAAAATTTGTACCAGCACTCCTGCTTCTTGATATCTAAGTATTTAGTTCACACATCAGCAACTTTATTTTGAAACCTTTGAATATTGTTAACATCTTTTAAATGTAAGAGATGATTAAAATTGTTTTCCCCCCTGAAAATGCTGTGTCACATTGCATTAAATCAAAACTCTTCTTACCAGCTCCCAGGTAAAATCATAAATTTGTGATCGCTACCCCTTCCTTGCTCCCTCCGTTGAATCTGCTCCGCTGTTTCAAGTAATTTTTAGACAAACTATTTTGTTGGATATTGCTGCATAACTAGCACTAATAGAGAATGTAGCTGTGAAGGTTGCAATATCATTATGTCATGTGCAGCAAAGGACTAAAGGAGGCTTGATATAGAGGGAGGCTAGTGTTCTGTAGAACATTCTGGAAAAAATGATATAGTAAGAAGCTTGAATGGATGTAGAAGGAAGTGATTGAGAAAGTGATTTAATGGAAGGTTTATGCATTATGAGGAATGAATGGTGAATAATTTGTAAACCAGTCTTAGGTGGTTGAAAGCTTGCTAAAAATGACCATGGGTTTCAGAGGCAACTTTGGAACTCCTATTATGGTCTTTATTTCTTGAATGGATTTAACTTATTGGTCACTGGCTACATGGTTAATGAACGATTCTTCTAGACAAGCATGAAAATGGTTGCTGCTATTTGCTATGCATATCGAGGTAATGTCTGCAAGTTGTGGGAGAACCACTTTTCTGCATGAAAATTGTATTTCCTTCATGTTTGTGCAAATTGTCATATTTGAGTATTACCCTTGCAGCTCCATTGAATGGGCTGTTATATACATCGTGATTATCCTAAGAATATAAGAGTGATGATTTGGAAAAAAAAACCTATATGCATTAAAATGGATTCAAAGATCCTCCTTAAGCTTTTAAAGATTTTGTCTTGTTTATAATATAGCTATGCAGTTCCTTAAACAGTTTTTCATACCTACCATAAATTTTCTTGTCTTCTAAGGCAGAACTGGATTTGAGTTCAAATCCAAGGAGAATTTTACCTGCTTCGACAAAGTTGGGATATTTCTGTTCCAATGAGCTCTTTACCAAATAAACCCCTCAGTGTATTGTGCAATTTTTGGTAGGATTTCATGCATGAAAAAAGCACTTTCATTCAGGCCTTTTGGGGTAACATGTGAAACTAAGGCTGAAGCTTTTACCATCGGATGGGTTGAAGTTCTTATCTAAGACTTACACATTTAACCTTTGATTTGAGAATAAATGTCATTTTTAGATGATGTTTGGTAGCTGATGCTCATCTTCAGTTTAAATATATGATACTTGAAAAACTGGTTACTTCCTGCCATTTGTAGTTGCTAGAAGGTCAGACTAATTCAAAAGTTGGCCATTTTCTTTAGAAGCAAGTATTTGCCTATATCCTGTTAGCATCATGCACAATGTAATGGGCAGTTGATATTTCTGCAGGTTAAATTCTGTTCCTTGTGATATATTAATTTTATAGCACATTCTACATACATATCAATTATGTAACTTGCTCATTTTGAATTTCATATTAAAATTTTCTTGAACCTGTAATGATCAGTTGCTATACTTTCTGATTCTACCATTATAGGAGTTGCGTGCATATCAAGCTGATGTTGCAACTGTGCTACGAAATGGTAAGAGAAGTTTCAAAGAATCGACTGTTGAGGCATGGGCAGTTATATTGGAATTTTATGACTGTGAAATTTATGTTACTGGTTTCAAACTTTTTTGTAATGTAGTTCAAATAAACATATGAAGTGATATGTAAATCATAATATCTTTGACCCTGCTTCCCATCAACTGAAAAGGAAAAATGGTCATCTTTGGTTGATTCTTTGTCATCTTCCTTTCTAGCTTATAAGCTACTTTTATGTTTTGATCCCTTGATGTTTTCTTAACGTGCTTAAATACTAAATAGCACTCCATAGTTGCATGTGTGGGATAAAAGGAAGGGTGAGAAGAAGGGCTTTGACTTCCTTGATGTGGACTATGTCTCAAATCATGGTTGGATGAGATGGCAAGAAGAATTCTTCTCACCCACCAGAACTTCCAGAAGTCCTATAACTGGCTAGCAAGCTCATGAAGAAAAAGCCCAAACAACTACAACATTTCTTTCCTACTGAACTATCACATTTGCAAATAAGAGAAAAATTGTGAATAAAGTAATATACTACATGATCATATATAATTGGAAACTGGTGATCTATGCAGGTTGCTTTTCAATATTACCTGCCACTGAGCTTGTGCCTGGAGATATTGTTGAAGTTGGAGGTACATTTGCGCTCATGCAAAAAAGCAGTGGCTGTGGATGAGCATTTTGAGCTGGACTTGTTATTTGCATGATCTGAATTTGATGTTTTCTTTTTTGGTGTCAATTAGTGGGGTGCAAGGTTCCTGCTGATATGAGAATGGTTGAAATGCTAAGTAATCAATTGCGTGTTGACCAGGCAATTCTTACTGGTATATAATCTCTTCCTTTCATCTTGCGTGTCTAAATAGTCTGAACTAGGATGTTTTGTTATCATTAAATCTGTTGGTTGTAATTCTAATGCTCATGGTTGTTATTGCTTAATTTGGGTATAGAAAGAGAATTATACCAAGAATGCTCATGGTTGTTTTCAACCTAGTCCTCATATTTTTTTTCTTTTTAATTGAGTATACCAACCCGTAAAATTCATTCAATTAAGTACATTTTAGATGGCCGTCAATGGTAATTTGATGCACTATCCTAGTTGGTATAATGAATGTGAAAAACATTGCGATGGTGCCTATGTGGTGCTGAGGTTGACAAAGGATGAGAAAATGAAGGAACAAGACTCTAGCCATTTTACACCTTCCACTTGTAAGGCCTTCATGGATCTTCTTTCCACCATTATTTTTCACCTTTTATCACTACCATTTCAGCACCATGTAGTGCCATGTCAGCATTTTTTTCCATCTGTCATGCCAACTAGGACGGTCCATTGAGTCATTGTTGATGACTGAAAAATGTCTTTGATTGGATAAATTTTATATGTTGGTATGCTCAATTGAAAAGAAAAAAAAGTATAAGGACTTAATTGAAAACCCCAAATAAGGCTATGTAATCCTGTTCCAACTTAAAAAATTTTATGTACTCTTAATATAATTATTCCTTTGGATAGATATGGTTGTAGCGCATATTACAATGTGCCATTTGTGGACTTGCCATATATATAGGATATGATTATGTAGATCTGCATGCCACTGAATTGAATAAATTGAAGAAGGATTGATGCATTACAGGAAGCAAATTATCTATATAATCTATGAATAATCTGTGATGCCCGTCCCAATTAGTCCCATATCGGGTAATTAAGGAAGGGTGGAATGGTTTATAATCAGTTAAGTAAGATTTAGATTCTTTTTGGATTGTGGTGGCCTAAGTTGGTATGGACCTTATCTGTCTTGCTTTCTTGTAACGAAACGGGTCTGTACGTCGGGCCCGGATCGTTACAATATAGTATCAGAGCTATGCATCAGCCGAAAGTACAGGAGCTAAAGTCCACATCGGAAAATACCGATTGGATCCCTTTTGGGTTGTGGTGGCCCAAGTTGGTGTAGACCTTGTTCGTCTTACTTTCTTATAACGAAACGGGTTCGTGGGTATTGCGGATTCGGATCGTTATATTATGGTATCAGAGCCACACACCAGCCAGAAGTGCAGGAGCTAAGTGCCACACAGGGCAAAGTGTTACATCAATAAGCACCACCTCTTGAGCCTATGGGGAGAGCACCTCTAGAGTCCTTCCTGTGTAGGAGCTAAGTGTTACACAGGGCAAAGTGCTATGTTGATGGGAGCCACCTTTTGAGCCTGTAGGGGGAGCACCTCTAGAGTCCTGACTGCTTGGTGGATACAATATGTGCTCCGACGACGAGAATGTCGCATCTTTAAGGGGGGTAGATTGTGATGCTCCTTTCAATTAGTCCCACATCGGGTAATTAAGGAATGGTGGAATGGTTTATAATCAGTTAAGTAAGATTGACAAGTACCAATTGGATCCTTTTTGGGCTGTGGTGGCCTAAGTTGGTATGGACCTTGTCCGTCTTGCTTTTTTGTAACGAAATGGGTCTGTACATTGGGCCCAGATCGTTACAATATGGTATCGGAGCTATGCACCAACGGAAGTGCAGGAGCTAAACTCCCACATCGAGAAATACCAATTGGATCCCTTTTGGGCTGTGGTGACCCAAGTTGGTGTGGACCTTGCCCGCTTGCTTTCTTGTAACAAAACGGATTCATGGGTGTTGCAGGCCTGGATCGTTACACAATCACTTGGTAGATATGATTTTTTTTACTTCTGAAAGACAGGTGATGCAATCAACACTAATACTGCAGTCTTCTGAGCATCAGCATTAAAACATTTTAAATTTGCTTGACAAAAGAGGCATTTTTAGTTCCAGCTAAAAATGAGGCACTTTTAGTGAAGAGATGATTATCAATTGAAGGTGCAATGCCTTAGTCCATCAGCCAAAGTTTGCTGTTCTACGAGCTAGTGAATACTGCATGGTGGCAATGGCACCTGATAGAATAAACAGTGGGGACACCATCTATCTTTTGTGCATAAATGTGATTGTATGTAAGAAACTTTATCGCTATGCATGTTTTCAGTCACTGTTATGTAGATGTAGTTTGCTATTGGATCTCAGCCCATGATGACATTTTCTCTTTACATTTCACGAACCTTAGATTGCTTTTTGTTCCTTCAAAATATTTTTTTGTTTAATATCAGGTGAGAGCTGCTCTGTGGCAAAGGACCTTGAATGTACTTTAGCCACAAATGCTGTCTATCAAGATAAAACAAACATCCTCTTCTCAGTAAGATTTGAATGTCTGACCTACTTCTAAATGAGATTTATTGTATGCTTTTTTTATGCTATTTACTTGTTCATTGCTCTGTTTTTTATTTTTGTAAAAAAATTATTTTAAAATTCTGAACCATATAACTTTTTTATCATTTACATTTAAAAAACAAAACAGAATGGAGTACATTTCTAGCAGGGATAATTTAAAATGGTTGACAAATCTCATAATATTTTAAAGACAAAAAACACCAATGATTGCATAAATCATCACCAGTCCTTTTGCTGATATGATATTTCATCAGAACATTGGCTAAGCTTTGACTCTTCCATGTCTATTAACAACCTGAGATAAAAATCAAATTTTCTTTAGCCTTGCATATTTCAAGAGTGTATGTAAAAGTGCAATTACACAGTCAAACATTAATAGTGAAAAAAATGGACACACTGGAAATTACATGATGAAAAATGCTGAAAGTTTTGACATATTCATTTGGTGGAAAAAACTTTATAACAGGTGCATGGTAGAGATCCCTATGAGTGTTAAAAACCTTGTTCACTAATAGCTTCTAAGAATGTTGCAAACATTCCTTAGTTATGGTCTGTTGGTGCCTGTACATATAATTTAGCATATAGACTAGCCATGGCATTTGATATACCTAGGAACTGTTTGAACATAAAGAGAAGAAAAAGTAATAACAGTTATGCCTAGGAAACACTTCTAATTTCTATTCCCCGGTCCACTAATTTTGACATTTTTTGACTTGTAGTTCTGGCACTGCACAGTTTTATGTCTTATGATTTCACAATAACTTTTCTGAAGTTGCTAAATGGTTGCTGAGCACTGAGCTGGATTTACTAAAAAGGTTCTTATTTTTTGGATGCTGTTTCCAACTTTATAATCTAGCATCTTTTAATTTATAATGATGTAGTTGTGATGAAATATTTTTTTTAATGATGCATATGAAAATTGTCATTATATAGAATTATTCGCTTGGTGAAATTAGTCACCATATCTTCCAATCTTCGAAAGTAGTCACCATATCTTCCAATCTTCCAACTTAAATGCTTCTAGCCCCTAGTTTATCGACTTTTTAGTTTCTCTGCAATACACAGTTATAGTGGATGATCAAATCCCAACCTTGATATCCAGGGTACTGTGTGGTGGCTGGTAGAGCAAGAGCGGTTGTTGTTGGTGTTGGCTCCAACACTGCAATGGGTAGTATACGTGATGCAATGTTAAGAACAGAAGATGTAAGACCTTCTAATTTTCCATATTCAGTGTGCAATTTGCTTCTTCATTACTGAAGATGATGTGTGCTAATCCTTTTCTTGCTTCACATCTTGTATATCTTTTAGCATCATCTGTTCTTTCTTCCCTTTTTCTTTTCTAATATCCATTATGTATATTCATGTCTTTGTACTATCATCAGTACTATTGTTGCTTATATTAACAAAATTAATATGGCTTTGCAGGAAATGACACCTTTAAAGAAGAAGCTAGATGAGTTTGGTACATTTCTGGCCAAGGTAATTGCCGACGGTTTCATTCTCCATTCATCATTTTTTAAGCTCTATTAATTTGTCAAAATTTTAAGATATTTCATAATGAATGGAAGTTAGTCTAAATGACTAACTTGCGAACACAGCAGAGAAATATGTTGTCACCAATATGGCACTTGATAGCTAAGCCCCCCTCTGCTATTCTGTTTCTATGGATCTCTTGACCACAGAGCTGAGAAATGGCATGATCAAACCAATGAGAACTAATGTTAAGTTTGCTTCTAGGTGTCCTGGCTAAGTTTGCCACAAAGGAACTTAACTGACTCATGGATGTTTCTTACTTGGGCATATTGAAGTTCTCTCATTAGCTTTGTATATCTTTATTATAGTCTTTGACCTTGATTGGTTGAACTCCTGCATTTGTGTATTTACCTCATATCATCAATCATAAAAAGCTATATTTTATATGGGTTCCATTCAACTTAATAGTGTACTAAAGAATGGTTATCTTATAGTTTTATATTTTCATGTCAAATTTAGAGTATGCATAAGTACAGAACCATTGTCCTTTTTTAGCTCAAATATTTGAGAATTTGATTCAAAGATTTGTCACTCTGTCCTTTCTTTGCTCTTCTAAAAGCTCTCCAGTTTTTTATTAGGGGTATTTGATAAGTGGTCCTTTGGAAGATGGGACTATAACTTATAGTCCCTGCTGATTAGTTCTATAACTCCTGATCCCTGTACACACTTATCTGCTTAGTGTACATACTTATATTTTCAGCATACATGCTTATCCGTCTAGTGTGCAGGCTGACACTTATTCTATCAGTGTGTATATACGCTAATCTGTTCACTGTATATATGTCACGCCCCAGACCTAAAAATTTTGAGCTAGGGTGATAACCCGCCGCATGCCAGGCATGCAAGGCGTCCCGAATCATGACACTGAATTCAAGAAAGGCAACAACCTATGTATCATTCAAGTCCATAACTTTAATACAATACATAACTAAAGATTTGGGCTACAAGCACTACACGCAAACATTACTGGGGTTACATCAACATATGAATCCACTTTATTGTAAATAGAAGCTCCAACGATCCTATGGTTCCTTCTTCAATCCTGAGGCTCTGAAAAACATTGTGAGATTTATATGAGCTCACACTCAATAAGTAAGCCTATATTAATATAAAATAGTCATATATCATCATATCTTATCAAGATATCATCAAGTCATAATTTCATAAACTTCAATTTCAAATGCATTTATCATACTATCAGAACAAGCATATCAACTCAAAATAATTTGGAAGCTTTATACAATAAATACCAAAAATGCACCGTAAACAACCCACTGTTTATATGATCATTTTTATATTATATTTTATGTGTCCCACGGCCCTGCTACACCTCAATCAGCGCACATCCTCTAGATGTGTGTGGCCTCCACATGCCACCTCATCGTCAATCATAGCACATCCTCTAGATGTGTGGCCTCCACATACCATATCATCATTAGTCATAGCGCATCCTCTAGATGCGTGTGGCCTCCACATGCCACCTCATAATCAAACAGAGCACATCCTCTAGATGTGTGTGACCTCCACATGCCACATCATAGGAGAACCGCGGCGACACATATAATATAATTCAAGGTCATCATTATATATATGTACATCATGCATCATCATAAGCATAATCTTTTCATATTACATAAACAGTGGTTTTTACAATCTTAATCATTGCATGTAACCAATTCACTTGCAAGGTTAAAAATAAACATATTTCTTCATATTTTGCGTAAACATATAAAACCATTACTTTGCAAAATATCACATGCTATAATTATAGCAGTTACTCAATTATATACTCATGGTACAATTTACCAACTTTCAAAATAATCAATGTCAATAAATTTTTATTTTATCTTATTTCATAATTATGCATAATTATATAATAAATGCCAAAATATGCAATGTAAATAAATCCATAATTATTATTTTCTTATGTGTCTCACGCCCTTCAAATTAATCAGAACACATTCCACAAGTATGTGAGGCCGTATCACAATCAATTGGAACATATCCTACAAATGTGCGTGGCCATATCAAAATCAATAAGAACATACCCTATAGACGTGTGTGGCCATAATATATGAGAATCGTGGTGATACATACAAGATTATTTCAGTGTCATCTTTACAATTGCATGTAGTCATCTCAATAATACCAACATATTTTGCAAGTCAAAGAATTTATATTTTTGCACATATACCAAGAAACTATTTCTTGCAAAATATTACCAGTTACTATAGTCATAATAAATGCTCATATGTAGATTCATGATACCATTTAAAATAATTAATCTAAATAAACTTTCGTTTTCCTTATTTCATAATATACATGTAAACTATAACTTCATGATTTATAAATTACTAATTATAAATAGGCTTACTTACTTCAGTACGCAACTCCAAAATGATAAACCAGCTACTTGAACGTCTGGGTACCTTAACAATGTTATCTCCACCCGAAACAAGCCATCAGCCATATGGGGAGGTGTGCCCCTTGTATGTATGGATGCATCCTTTACTTCGAATATTCCACAACTTTAGGTTTGTATCCAACGATCTAGATGCAATGAGTTTCCTAAATGGATGAAAATCATCATATATACAATTGGACCTATGCCTCGATAAAGTGCAAAGAACTCTTGTGTCCCCTAAATCTCACAATTTTATCGTGCCATTGGCTGCTCCAGCAGCCACAAAACTTCTGATGAATCAAATTCACGGACTCAACTGCACTTGTATGGCCTAATAGGCTGATCAGTACATCGGGTTTGGCAATAGCCCAGAGATTGACCTGGTGATCTTCACCACCAGTGACAAAAACTGTTGAAGTTTTCTTTTCAATTTTGACACAGATCACATTAGAAGCATGAGCTATAAACTCCTGTAGCTTAGAGGCATGCTTGGTGGTCATCATGAAGCAGGCAGGGAACCACCAAAACAAAGCCTGCTCTTCTTCTTCTCCTCTCTCCAAGATTCCAACAACAAGGTCCAAATTCAATCTCAAACTCCACTAATATCAAGCCACATCAAACATCCTTAGCCCACGGTGATTCTCAAGGATCTAAACCCCGCATTTCTCCTCTCTGACCTCTCCGTTTCGATTGCAGCACCGAGCCTCCACCAGCTACTTTCCGACGGCTCCATCACACCTAAACTCCAAACCAGAGGCATGAAGATTGATGTCTTTGGATGGAAGGGCCGATATTTGGGCGCACCTCCGGAGATATTCCTCTTCTCTATTCGCTCTCTCTCTCTCATTCGATCCTTCTCTAACTCTCTCTCTTTCTCTCTGGCATTAGGGGAATGGCCGAGGATTACTTGGAGGGAAGAGTACCCGCTTCCAGGATGGAGTCATCCTCCATTCCTTTTAATCCCTCAGGTGATGCCTCGGATCAAGGATATCGGAAACTCATCAGACACTCAAAGACTCAAAATCCAAGCGCCATATTGGAAAAACCTAAATGTCAGAATAAACCATAGGTGCCAGGGGGGGTTACAATACACTTACCTACTGTACACACTTATCAGGGTCTCTTTGTTAAGAGAAAATAGTGCAGGAGCTTTTCTTTAAAACATGGTCAACGGATGGACTGCTCATCAAGTCTCCCTTTTTGTTATCCTTTTTTTCAAGAGTCTTGTTTCTCACTCATTCTGTTGCTGTCGTAGTCATATTCTGATTAATTAAGGGGCCATAGCTGTAATCTATTGCTCTCGTGTAGTGACTATTTTAGTGGGAATGTAGTTGTAAATCTACTTGTTTTCAGGTCATTGCAGGGATTGTGTTCTTGTGTGGGTTGTAAACATTGGGCATTTCCAAGATCCTTCTCATGGTGGCTTCCTGAGAGGTGCTATCCATTACTTCAAGGTAAATCTTTATGCTTCATTTTTATTATTTCATATAGTGTGTTTCTCTGCTGGATATTGTGAGAATTTTGGCTGTATATGTTGTTGCGGCACATGGTTTTGATGGACAAAGGGACTGCATTCTATATTTATTTTGACAAGGTTGCAATCATCAACTTAACCTGTGAATTGAGCATGATGGTGATGAATATTTTCTTGAAACAGTTCCTCATTGATATGAAACTTGATGTCTTGACAAAGAAATGATTATTTTGCCTAAGTTTTAATGATGCCTTTTGTGTTTTCTATCTGAATACTCAATTTGAATAGTTTCTTTAGAGTAATTTATTTGACTACTGAAAAGGTCAATAAAATATTATCTTAAAAAGAAGCTAATTCTTTTAAAAGAAGCCAATCAAATCATTATAAATAGATCAAAAAAACTTCTATTGCAAGATGTTAACTTATTTAGGTAATACATCTATAATGCATTAAAATCAAATCATTAATGGATGAAACTAAGGTTTGAGTTAATGGTAAGTTGAAATTATGAAAAGTGCATTAGAATTTAAGGGTTTTCGGCTAAGTAGGATAAAAGAATAATACATAAAATGCAATTTTAGTATAATTAGAGATAGAGATAAGGGTGGAGTAAAAAATTAAGGGTGATGAAGTTCCTAAAAGTGGTCATTTTTGATATTTAAAATTGATTATTTATAGGGAAGGCGAGATTGAGGATGATGTTGTCAATAAGATAAGGTAGGTTGGATAAAAATAGAGAAATGTAATTTAAATATTATTTGATCATATAATACCTACCAAGTTAAAGATAAAATTTATAAGATAGCCATAAAATTAGCTATGCTTTATGATATAGAATGTTGGGCGGTTAGAAATTACAAGCGCACAAGATTAGTATGGTTGAAACGAGAATGTAGAAATGGATGTGTGGTAATATAATAAAAGATACAATAAGAAAGTAAAAGGGTGAGGTAGCACCAATTAAGATGACTACTTAAATAGTTTAAAAATTTACAGCAAAGACCTAGAGATGGTGATTTGAGACATAAAAGAAAAAGAAGTAGAGATAAATCGAAAATTACATGGAAGAAAACAATAAAGAAAGATTTGATATATTTGCATCTTAGAGAAAGTATGACTTAAAATTGAGCAGAATGAAGAAAAAGGATTTATGTAGTTGATTTGAAGTAGTTTGAGATCAAGGTTTTATTGTTGTTGTCCATTCCCTTTTGATTGGTAATTAAAGGACCTAAATCAAAAATAAAGCAATGGAACATGTGCTAGGTTTGCGAGGGTGGCTAGGTGATCCATACATGGTGAATATAGCTGAATTCTAAGTTGTCCAAGAATTTGTGTAGACCCTAGTGACTTGGATGATTCAATCAGATGTAGGCAAAGGGGGGGAAAAGAAAAAAGTGAGGGAAAATAATTAAGGGAAGTATGAAAAGAAGAGGAGAAATGAAAGCTAGAGGAATAATGAACTAGGAGAAACATGGAAACATAGAAGAATAGGCAAAATAAAAGCTAAAGGGGAAGTGAATAAAAAAATAAGATCTCTTTAAAGAGGAGGCAACCAATTGCTCACTCACGTGTGAAAACAAACACATCCTCCTCAAAGATTGAGATTTTGCTGGGGGATTGATTATTTGTTTTATATTAGATAAGCAAATCAATGTTATAAGACAACTTAGTAAATAATAATGATGTAATAAACAGTAGTATTTTATTTATAATATATGACTTTTTATGTCTTCTTCTGTGTCTGTTGGGATTTGTTGTGATCATTAAAATAGTGTGATGAAGATAATTGGGCCTGAAAGAAGGTATGCAGTTTATACACCTGAATCAAGAGGATAACAAGATCTTCATTCACTCATCATTCATTCAACCAGTTATTCTTGTATGTAGATTGCAGTTGCTCTTGCAGTTGCAGCCATTCCTGAAGGGCTTCCAGCAGTTGTTACAACGTGAGTTTTCTTGATTGCACATAATGTTACATCATAATCTTTTGCAACACTTTCAATAAATATATGTCATAGGCAATGACATATGAAATAATGTGTTTCATATTAAATTTATATAGAAAGTTTATTTCCTGCTTTCAGTTTAATTCCTCATCACATATTCTCCCACATAATTGTGTTGTTGTGATAATTCAAGAAAAAGACAAACAACCAAATGTACACAAGAGGAAGATACAAAACAGCAGAAAGGGGAAACATGGAATACATACATCATCACATATTGTCCAGCATTTCCTCACTAATGATAAGCAATTTCTGAGCTCTGTTTAGATAATATATCTGGCAAATTCTTGACATCTATTTATGCATGTGTATCTGTACTCAGAAATTTCTTCTAAAAGTACATGCACTTGCTCACTGAATCTACAAGTCCGCCAAGGTGTTTGGTATAGTATTTCATAAATTCAAAGAGATGTTGCAAGTCCGTATGCTGCAGAAGAAAAACCAGAACTGCCAAGAACTGAACTTCTGAAAGCTTTTGACCTTGTTAAATTGCCACAACATGTGTTGTAATATTTTGAGGCTTATTAAAGCTTAATTCAAAATTGAATCATGAAACAACTATGGTTGCAATCCCTTTCTTGATGAAAGTTTTATTAAGCATAATTTTGATCATGAAATTTAACATGAAATTCTAATTTTCTGGATGCCCAAATAAATTTAATAATAATGGTGGGATTTCCCAGATAATTTCGTGGAGTTAGAATGAGCCAAACTGATCAACTCGAGATTCAATGAATGCCATGCAAAAGAAGAAATAAGGAAATTGAAATTTTATAACCTCTGTTAAGATAATATTGTCATGAAAATAATGTTGAAGGAAATTGTCTAAAAAATTGATGGAGATAGCAATTAGCTAGCCTTGCTACTTCATTGTTGACGATCATTTTCAGGTTTTCTATATTCTTGAACTGTGTGCCTGTCAAAATATCACCACGTGGGTGAAACAAACAAATGCTGCATGTAGGCTTACAACACAGGAAGTAAATCATAACTGTATATTAGGCTTTGTTTGAAAATCTTGGGTTTGCCATCATTCTGTTTCATCAAGAACTCACCATGGGATCAGAAACCCCACTCCCATGTATCGTCTTGGTGAAAATCCTATAGAAATAACTTGGAACAACTCACTTCCCTGTTTGGCAAAAGCCAACAAAATGTTTATAAATAAATATTATTTCTTGCAGAATGGATTTTTTAAATCCTAGAAGTTTTCTGGTATAGAGTCATGCAAAAGATGTGGAAAAAAGTCTTTTTTCTAACTAACTGCTAGAGGTTCTTGGAGAATGATATGCCATTAAAGGCATAATTCTTTTGTTTAATTGTTGTAGCATTTTGTTGTGTATTGGTGGTCAGACAAGGATTTATAATGCATCTATGGTGTCCATCCTTTTTCTCTGCAAAAAAAGAAAATCCAGGAAGAAGTGAAGGCGAGTTGAATCACATCTAGAAGTTATTATTTTTATCATACTCAGAATTATCAAAGTTTATACTTTAAAGTGTGGTTCTATAAAATTTTGTAATTTCTCTGATGTGGAGCAGCATTAAAGATCTGGAAATGGTCTTATACCCAAAAAAAGATTTGGAAATAGTTAACTGTGGATTTGTCTTGCTAAAAGGAGGCAAATATATAATTTTGAAAATCTGGAGCTTTGGTCATTGATTATGCTTTGGTGATTTAGGCCTAATTAAGTTTCGCCATATAGAGAACCGGCCCCAAATCAGGCCGAATTGAGTAATTCAGTTTGGTTTGGTACATCGGTTTTGGATCAGTTTGGTCAGTTCAAAGTAGTTCATCTCTTGTACTGAAATGAGAGGCTGAACCATTTCAGAATCAAACCAAACTGACCTGAAACCAAGACGGTTCAGCATATGATGAGCCTGACCAACACATCCAAGCTTATGTACTATGTTATATACCTCTGGTCATATTCTCAAGGAAGTGTCAGGTATACATCCATCAACTTTGAGCCTAGTGTTGCATCTGTATGAGATTTTATGCTAAAAGAGTCTAATATTAGTAACACTATAACATTTTTCCATTAACACTCAACATAATATCTTAATCTAATTTCTAGTTATTCTAATTTTTGCCTACCTATGTTAAACATTTATACATTTCCTGTTGAAATTATGTACCATGGTGATCTTATTATAGTAGCCTGCATTTACATAAAGTTAGCTGCTTCTACTTCATTTGATTTCTGTATAATTATGATATTTTTGGTGTTCATTTAGATGCTTGGCTCTGGGCACCAAACGAATGGCCCGCTTGAATGCTATTGTCAGGTCATTACCTTCGGTAGAGGCTTTAGGTTGCACAACTGTTATATGCAGTGACAAAACTGGTACCCTCACTACAAACATGATGTCTGTTTCAAAGGTGAATCACCTGAAACTTTAGATGCTTGGGCTGGACTTTGTTTCAGTGACATACCTGTTTGTCTTTAAATTTACTAAGAAATTTTGGTACTGCAGAATGTTAATATAAGTTTTTCAAATTTGCTATATCCTTGTAATCTATTTATTCACCTTAATCATACATTTGCCTCTTTAGCTCCATATGGTATGTATGTTTTCCTTTATAGACTTTGAGATTCTTTTTTGTCCCTCAAAATTATAGTGATACACAACATTTCAAGACTATAGTGCAGAAAGTTGTCTGTTGTGTGTACATATTCGTATGTACAGGAACGCATGCTTGTATATGTGCATATGTATGCAAATATATATGCGTATGCACTATCAATTAGGTCCACAGTTTCAGCATGGGGTACTGTACTGGAATTGGACTGGTATGGTATGGTATGACATCATACTAACAATACACAAATGTATATTGGTTTGGTACTGGTACAACACTTTTGGCTTTTTTTGTTTTTCACTTTTTTAATTTTTGAGGATTATTGTAAGATTTATGTATGTTTAGAAGTGCTATGGTGTACTTTTTTGATATCCAAATAAGCCTTGGTTACTGTTCAAAGTACCCAATTATGTTATATGGATGTTCAAAGTACTTAAACAAATTTTCCATTAGCAAATTTAGACATTTTAAAAAATTTGAAATTTAACAGTGTTACTGGTAAATTAGGAGGAGCACTTGTAGATGGTGTCAAAAGCAACCTACAAGTAATACTACTTTCACTCGTAGAACAACCATGCTAATAAATATCAAGCAAATCACACAAGCTTTTAATGTTCCAAGCATTTCCTTAGACGTCGTTTCAAAAGACTCATGTAGCACTGTACCATGATGTCTCCTTCAAAGTTAAATGAAAATTAAAATTAGACCCTGTAAGACTTGATTTGTTTGTCATCCGGGACTTTGATCATTCACAATAACATTTTCAATGTGCAGCCATTAACCCTCAAAGAATCGCAATGGAATTAGCAAAAATAATATGATTAGAGCTAAAACCATGTGAAAGCATAAGACACATATAAACTAGAGCTTTTTATGTGAACAGCCTGTCAGTAAAAACCAATGGGTCATATTCCAAGGATGGTTAAAAGTAAGTAAAGTAGAGGAAGTGTGGTAGTTGCACCAAATAAGGATAATGTTTTGGGAAACCAATCAAGGTGATATGGCATGCACTATGAGATTTTAGAGGCATGGTTAATAAGTACATCTTGGATGTATATGCATTGGCATTTGTTATTCTTAAGTCTTCAGTGTACATCCTGCCTCTGTGTTCATTTAATGTTTTGATGGATGCACTTCTTTTGTGTCTCTTTTATTAGTGCATTAAGCCTTGCACAAGACTTTCTATTTTTTGTAGTATGAGATGGAACAATGGATAGAATTTATTCAATTCATCATTCCCCTTGTTACCTATATGCAAGAGAGGAATACAATTCATATTATGACGGTGTTATGAGTTATTTGAACATGTTCATATTGTTTAATCTGTAATATCATGTATCCTTTTCAGATTTGTGTGGTCCAATCTGTGCACCGAGGTCCTGTCACTAATGAGTATGCTGTGAGTGGAACCACATTTGCACCAGAGGGCCTGATTTTTGATGCTGCAGGAGTACAGGTAGTTTACATTGCTTTTGCTTTTAACATTTAGGTTGGAACCATGGCATGTTCTGCAGTCGATGCTGATGTTGGTTATCTGATCTTCTTGACTGAAATATGTGTTAGTTTAATCTGCCTATCCGTTTTTTTTTTTGGTGTGTAATGCTGTGCTTTTGATTCTGTTTCTTCTCCATGCACACAAATTATAAATTCATAACATCCCAACTAAGGCTAAACCTGGCCAGAAGCTGTGTTGATAGTTTAAGTGACATGAGCCCAGGATGTTGCAGTTTGTGCTCTCTATTTGCTAAATAGTTGGAAGATAATTATGGACAGATACTTTAATTTCTAGTGACTTGTCTAGTGCATATTGCAGATATATCACAAGCCGTACATGCTAACAGAAAATTGGTAGTTCTTTTTTGATCTTAGTTTCCATGATGATTAGCTATAAGCCACATTATCATTATTACCTTTATGATTTTTTGACATGTTAGCAATAACATTGAAAATAAGTCTTGGGCTAAAGCCTTGCGGATCCCCTCCGAAGCAAGTGTGCTGCTCGTGGTCTATTCACCCCTTCCCTCAGAGTCGCTAGCCTCCTCCTAACTCCTGGCATTTTGTAGTTAGCTGTCTGATAATATGGGTTTGAGAGAAGGATCTGTCTTTGTCAGGATAGTCTTGGCACATGATGCTGATGTTCTTTTGTCATCCTGTGCAGCTTGAGTTTCCTGCTCAATTTCCATGTCTTCTTCATATTGCAATGTGTTCAGCTCTTTGCAATGATTCTATGCTACAATATAATCCGGACAAGAGGAATTATGAGAAAATTGGGGAGTCCACTGAAGTTGCTTTACGTGTGTTAGTGGAAAAGGTCTGTTGATATATCTGGCTCTCAAGCATCATTGTATTTTTTATGCTTTTAGGTTTGGAAGCAGCTGTAGTTCACTCACATTTCAGCTGTTTATTTTATCTAAATTTTATCAGGTAGGCCTTCCTGGTTTTGATTCCATGCCTTCAGCTCTGAATATGTTGACAAAGCACGAACGGGCATCATATTGCAACCGATATTGGGAACACCAGTTCAAAAAGGTTTTTTTTTTTTATTTAAATTTTAGCAATGAAAGCATCTATTTTAATATTATAATATATGTTTCAATGCTATTTCTAATGCAAGTTGTATTGTTTTCCTTTGATATCTCTGTGTTTGCAAGAAAAAACTTTAAAAAACATTCCTGTGAATTCTGTCTTGGACGTGGGCTTGTGAGTGATAGAAGGATATAATGGAACTTTAACGCTGCAGAAGTTGCTTTTGATTTCATATTTTTCATAATTTGCTATCAAATACCCTTTTTTATGAATTGTTTTGAGGTGAGTAAACTTTGAGTTACCTTTACTACATCTTGTAGCTAGCATCTTGCATCTATTTTTTTGAACACCATGCTAGCATCTTGCATCTGTTTTTTTTTTCAAGGACCATGTATGAGTTCTGGAATAGTTTTGAAGTATTTGCAGGCTAACTTTAGTTGAGATAAAGCAAGAAGTCATGGTTATACCTGTCCATTTTTTCCCTATGGTACTTGTTATGCAACGGACCGAGGGAACTTATTTACCTTTTTCTTGAACTAACATGTCTTGTCTCTCTCTTTCTGATCACTTGTTTTTCTTTCACAGATCTCTGTTTTAGAGTTCTCTCGTGACCGTAAAATGATGAGCGTCCTATGTAGTCGAAAGCAACAAGAAATCATGTTTTCTAAAGGTGCTCCAGAGAGCATAATCTCCAGATGCACACATATTTTGTGCAATGATGATGGCTCTTCAGTTCCACTAACTCCTGATATCCGCAATGAGTTGATGGCTAGGTTCCAAAGGTCAGCTTATCTTTTGTTGTTTCACATAAACTTGCAGCCTTTCACCGAATATCTGATCTTGCTATGTGAGAAATTCATCAGGTTTATCTACATTATGAAAGAAATCATTTTGTTTTGTTTCCTTTTGGGCGTATTCATCCAATGATTTAAGTGCCATTTGAGGAACCAACATTTCGAACTAAGAGGAAAGAAAGAAAAAGGAAAGGGGTCCTAGGAACCCTTTTATATTTTTTCATATTGAAATCAGTTGAGGCTTATTATTTGCTTGCTCTATTTATGCTGTCTGATTTTTTGTAAAAAAAAAAAAACTTCTTTAAATATGAAAAATCTGTTCAATAACAAAGAAAGAGACCAAAGGTACTCATTTTTTCCTTAACAACATGAAGCAAGAAAGAACCAAAGAATAATATAGAATAACTCTGCAATATTACTCAGAATGATAGGATTAGAAGTGTGAATTGTAAGATTTGAGACAGAATCCTTGCCTATGTAGGTTGTCTGAGATTATTGACTTTGTTAGACTTTGATGTTGAGCACTATATTTCTGACAAAGTAACACTCAATTGATCAACTTGGCCTAAATGGAAGATTAAACTTTAATGTTATTCAACCAATGGCTGGCATTGATGTGATGATTTGGATGTTGATCTATAATATAGTGATAGTTTAAGAATAGCTTTATACCTCTCTTTGTGCACACACTTAGGGACATCGAGCTAGCTTGCTGGGTCATCCATTTAGCCCCTGTGACACCCACACCTGTCAATTTTTTGTTTTCAAGAAAGTTCCATTAGGCTTGTGTGCAGCAATTGCCGGGCACATTTGGTTCTTGCATGATGTTGATGGTCCAAGTTTAATGGACCTCTTTATGCTCTGATTCAGAGGCATCCTTGCAAACACTGAGATAGACTAATGGGGACATCCAGGCACAGTGATTTGCATTCCTCTGACTTATGTCTTTCCAAAAAGGTTCCATTAGCCATGTTTAGCATGTTACATGCATGGAACATCCACTTGCTGCTTGTGTGATGCCTGGTTCAAGACCAAGGCTCACTTTGAAAGACCTATTAGAATGTAATAGAGACCATGATGCACAGATGAATCTGTCATGTGCTTGCTCCACTTACATCATTACCAAATCTCAAGTCTGATCATGTGTTCGAATATGCCAAATTATTAAGTGGCAAGGATTACAGTAATGGGTTTAGACAAGATCTCCAATGGAGGGAAGGAGGTAGGATTGAGGGAGAGAGACAAGGATATTAGAAGTATACACAAGGGAGGGAGAGTATCAAGAGTGCAAGGGCGGGAAACATGGATATTTATAGCTCTTTTGAAAGATTATCTTTTATTCTTTTAAAATAAAATATCCCGGTGATCTATCTTTGGGATTCACTTTGAGATGAATTTAATATTATATTATAGTAAATAATATTATAATTAATCTAAGAAATATAATAAATAACATGAAATAACAATAAAGTATCTTGATAGTTGCAAAATATGTTAGGCGTAGTTTAGGTTTTATTTGGTTTGTGATCTTATATTCCCATGAAATACCAGAGAGGTTAATCATGGATACTCGAAGATCTTTAATTATTGAGATATAGCATACTAAACTTGATGATCTTAGGTCACCAGCGATTAGATCATCCTGAAATAAGGATCACTAGTGATTTAAAATCATCGTGTAAACCCAAACCCATTTGGGTTAACAAATGCCTCCTCATGGTTGTTAGCTTTGTTTTATCCAAACATTGTCTTGAAGTGCTTGATGGATGGCAATGGTCAATATATTATGATGAGCACGACAAGATTGGATTAGTTTTATTTCATAAATTTACCAAAATGGTTTTTTTGAAAGACTGACCTTATGAATTAAAAATATAAATATTCATATCTAATAAGACTACATGATTTCGTAGTCAAGGATCCTGTTCATCTCCTACCATCATATCTCCATGCAAAATTTGTTGGTGATAACTGGGTTCCACTGATAATATTGGATGTAAAATATTATTGTTGGCTGATGATCAAAATTTTAAATCCATTTTTCTAATTAGTGCTATTAAATTATGAGCTCTACCATATTTTGTGGTCTTCATGTATCCGAAATCTGCTAATCATGCTACTAAATGGCAGCTTTGCAGGAAAAGACACCTTGAGATGCTTGGCATTGGCATTGAAACGCATGCCCATGGGTCAGCAGACTCTTTGCCACGAGGAGGAGGCAAATCTAACATTCATTGGACTAGTATGCATTCACTTTTTTATTTGTTAGTTCAATATGTGATTATGGCTAGTGTCAATAGTGTTGAGTTTTGGCTTTTAAATTGTGCTATATATTAAGGTACACTGAACTGTGTATCAGTATCAAACTTATGGCGTACTAGTTCTTTGGGCTGGTATGCTAAGTTTTTTTTAATTTTCTTTTTATTTTTAATAATTTCTCAATTTTCTTTACTCTGTCTATGAAGTTTTATACATAGCCAATCCCAAGTTTGGATAAAGGAGGGTTGCGCTTGGTTGATAACTAGCGTAAAACTATAGTCACACCTAATAAACATGGATTCAATAAAGAAAATCATTGGGATGCCTCTTGGTGGAAAGTTTTTCAAGGGTGGTGTCATATCAACACCCTAGTGTGGTGGAAAATAAGAATTCTCACACCTTTATAGATGGGTATGGGTAAAGTAGTAAGTCCAAGAAAATAAAAATAAAAAAATATGTTTAGTAACTTGGAATAGAGGGTCATTAACAAGAAAATTAATGAAGCTAATAAATACAATGATTAGAAGAAGAATTAATATAGCTTGCTTGTAAGAAATTAAGTGGGTAGGGGAAAAAGCAAAGAAGGTTGGTGGTTTTAAACTTTGGTAATTTTGATTAAATTGATGTTAGGAGATGAATCATTCGTATTATTAGTGTTTATGTACCTCAGGTAGGTTTAGATAATATTACAAAGAAAAGTTTTGGAAGGACATTGCTGGAGTAATTCAAGATATTCTTAATGGATAAAAAATATTTATCAAAGGAGATGTGAATGGATATGTAAAAAAATATGATAAAGGTTTTGAAAGAATATATGAAAGTTATGGTTTGGAGATAGAAACGAAGGAGGTGTCATTTTGGAGTTTGTAATAGCATATGATTTAGTATTAGCTAACACACGTTTTAAAAAAAGGTTCTTTTAAAAACTTTTAAAAGTAAATATAATGTTAATCAAATATATTTCTTTCTTACTATAAAGATTGATTGAGTTTTTTTGTTTTTGGTAATGATTGTAAGGTTATATTGGATGAGAGTTTAGTTGCACAAATATGCAATATAAATCGATGGTTATGAATGTATATATTCGAAAATGGAGGAGGACTAAAGAGTATAAGAATTTGAGAGTTAGGTGGTAGAATTTGAAAAGAGAGACTAATAGCTTTTAAAGATAGAATGATGAAGGGAGGAAAACGGAGTTTAGATGAAAAAATCAATGCTAGGGGTTGGGGCGAGTTAAGAGAGAGAGAGAGAGAGAGAGAGAGAGAGAGCTCACAGGCTGAGAGCCTCATGTGAGCTCTCATCCACTCTCTCTCTCTCTCTCTTTCTTTTTGGAAACTTGAAATCTTCTCCATCTTTCAGAAGATTTGAGCTAAAAGAGAGAGCATTTCAACCCAAAATTAAGTATGGCTCTTCCCATTCTCCTCTCTTTTTCTTTCCCACCTTAAATCTCTCAAAAATCGAAAAACATAGGAAAAACATGTTTATGTTTTAGTATGATTTCATGGTATGTTGTAGATTTAAGGATGATCGATTCATATCAACCAAAATCTTGGTTTGTTGTGATGCTTACGGGTTGGATTTTGCCAATGCAATCTTTGCATGGTTGGGCTAGTATCCTGTTGCACATCAAGGGTAACATGATGGGACATAGAGGAGAGCTGAATATGGTGATCTAGCCCAGTGAACCTGTGATGCCTACGAGAGCTGGGTTGGTCTCCCAAGCTTAGATGATGAGTAGGATCTCGATATCTATGAATGGCATAAACACTTCACTAGATATTAGATGTTAGTATGTATTATCTATTACGTATTTGTTACTTATAACCTATATTTAAAATTCTTGTGTAATTTAAAATATAACATTATAGTTATATGTTACTTACATTTGCATTAATGATATACTGATATGTTTTAATTTCATTTGACACTATAAAGTACTTTGAAACACAAAAATGAAAAGCACTATATATTTAGAGAAAAATTGTTAAAATTGAGTATGCCATATCAAAGAAGGAAAAAAAATTGAGAAACTATCAAAGAAAAAAAGGAATAAAAAGGGAAACTTGGAGTCCCAGCCCAAAGAACTAGAATGCTATTAGACCGGTTTGGTACTTGTTCATTATCAGTATGCGGTTTGGTGTACTTTTATGTATGTATGTATCAAACTCCTTGTAACTTTTATTTGGTGTTTATAGTGTTTTTGCTTCATTAGACTGATTTTAGACATACACTTTATTTACGTGACCTTTCCCTTCCCTACAAGGTTTTCCCATATGTTCATGTCCTCTCCCACTTAAAACTGTTTCTCTTTGTGAAATTCTGTATAAATCTTATCAATGAAAGTTCACTAATGATCTTTTCCCTTAATTTTACTGTGATCTCTCTTAAGGTTGGAATGCTGGATCCACCAAGAGAGGAAGTAAGAAATGCCATGCTATCCTGTATGTCTGCTGGAATACGTGTTATAGTTGTTACAGGGGATAACAAAGTAAGGAGCATGATCTTCCTTGTTGCTTCCTTTCATAGAATGTAATCCTTATGCTAGAAAAATTAATTTTGTGCTATATTAGTCTACAGCAGAATCTCTGTGTCAGCAAATTGGTGCTTTCGAGCACTTGGAAGACTTTGCTGGGTACTCTTATACTGCCTCTGAGTTTGAAGAACTTCCTCCAATGCAACGAACCTTAGCACTGCAGAGAATGGTGCTTTTTACCAGGTAGTCTTTTTTTCTTTTTTGCATGGTTTTATGTATTTTTCTGTATGATGCAATTTTATGTCTTAAACACTAGAGTGCAGTTAATGAACTTAACTTTCTATACTTATATATTTTGACTTAATTATACTTTAATAGTTATTATTGTAATGCAAGTTGTCTTCTGAATCTTCAGCTTCCTTTCTCTTTTTCAAAAAATTGAGTACCCATGACCACTGTTAGAATATTCTTGCAAATGTAAATTCTTGGAGATATCCACACTCTTATTTCTTATTTTGCATCTTTAACTTCAATAAGAATTGGAGTTTGTGAAGTCTCCTATCTGTTCATTGTTAAAAATTAATCTAAAAATGGTTCTTACAGAAACTCTGTTTTGTGTTTCAATTTAATATATATAGTTTTCGCAAAAAACTGTCCTACAAAAATTTTATGGGCTATTGCGATATTCTCTATTTGATTGTGGTAATTAATATCCTATTGAACTGTATCAGTGCAGCCAGGTTTAAATCAAGATTGCAAGTTTCAGCTGAAATCATTCCATTTGAAATGGAACATTTTTGGCTGAGAGTGTTCTAAAAATATCCAAAATTTTTGGTTTTGGTTGACATGGACCCGTTTTGGCAAAACCGAACAAAGCTACAACTTTTATTTTTTGTTTAATGATTAAATTTGTTTTCTGTGTCTAGAATTCGTTAACATTATTTATTAATATATTTATTCATTCTCAAATTTATTTGTTAAGGCTTCAACCGTCTATTTGTTTATGTGATGTCAAACTTGAAATATTGCAACACTGCTTAGAAGTGCAACAGAAATAAAAGAAAAAAAAGGGGGGGGGTTTAGATAATTCATATATATATATATATATATTGTTATTTTATTTTTAACTATATTTATTTGTTTGTAGTTAGGTTGTGATTTGTGATAAAGAAATGATTACTTGTAATCAGGGTTTTTCAAACCAAACTAAATTGATCAGTTTGGCCTGAATCGAATTGAACCGAACTGACTGGTTACTGGTTTATTTCGCTATGTTGGTTCAATTCCATTGAAAAATCATGAAAAACCGTAAAAAAAGTGGACCAAAATTGAAAAAATGATGCTTCTAAATTATCATGGGGTATTAATTTGTTCTTCTTTTAGAAAGCTAGAATTGGATACCCTATTGTCCATGTCCAGTACACTTTCCATTTTCTTCCTTCTATTTTTATAAGAAAAAATTCAATGGCCATCCCTCTTAATAAAAAATATATCAAATTTGATGACATCTTGTGGCAATTTTGTACCTTTATCTCCACCCTAAATGAAGCAAATAATCAGATTTTTTTTTTCTATAAAGAATAGCAGATAGTCAACAGATCATGAATCCATATATGTATTTTCTAGATGCATATACATCGCACATATAATGGACATTAATTATATATGCCAAATTTGATTACCCCTGTTTCCTTTAATCCTTTGGCCTTCCTTTTTCTCCATCTTCAGATGATGCAAACAATCAGCACATTCTTTCTTTTAAAGGATGGTCATAATCAATGTTTTTTTACGGATAGCAAATAATCAATAGATCTAAAGTAGCTAGATATATTTTAATATTTATATATGTTTATGTATTAAATTAGCATCAGGTATTAATTTGCTATTCTTTTAGAAACCTAGAATTGAGTATCCTATCATCAATGTTTAGTACACTTTTTCTTTTCTTCTTTTTTATTTTTATAAGGAAAAAATTCAATGGCTATATCAAATTTGGTGACCTCTTGCGGCAATTTCATGCTTCTCTATCTCCACCCTCAAATGAAGCAAATAATTAGATATTCTTTTTCTTTAAAGAATTAGATTTCCATATATGCATTTTCTTAATACATATACAGTGCACATATAATGGACATTAATTATATTTACCAAATTTGATTTCCCTAATTTCCTTTAATCCTTTGACCTTTCTCTTTCTCCACTCTTATATGATGCAAACAATTAGCACTTCTTCTTTTGAAGGATGGCCATAATTAACAAATTCTGTTTTTAATGGATAGTGAATAATCAACAGATATAAAGTTGTTATATATATTTTAATACCTATATATATTCATTTATTGTCCAAATAGGGACTATTCCTCTTAACCACAAATGTGCCAAATTTAATTAACCCATGAATCTCAAAAACCATGAAAAAACTGGACCAAAATTGAAAACCATGAAAAAATAAAAAAATGGGAAAAAGGTTGGTACGCTGTTGGTTCAGTTCCGGTTTGTGGTTCTGTAGACCTTGTTTGTAATCATTTTTAAGGATCCCAAAGGTAGGGCTTGTACAAAGCATGTGGTATCTCTATTCTAACTGAATACATAGGTATTGTTTGAGTAGTTAGTTTTGTATTGAAATATCATTCAAACTTGACGCTCTATATTGTTCAACTTCAAAAAGGAAAGAACACTTTGAGAAGAAATCATGCATGGTTATAAGATTTTAACCCAAGCGATGCAAATTATAATTGTAAATAATTCATAACAACATAAAATGATGTGAAATCAGTTGCCTTAAATTCTTTTATTTTTCTTGCTATTGATTTTTTCTTAATTTTTGACTGAAACTTAGAGCAAAACTGCCAAGACTGAAACTCGACCTAGGGGGCTGAAATGGAAAACGAATCCAGGATTTAAATCCTTGCTTTAAACTATCTTCTATCTAGTAGTATAGTATTGAGAAGTACAACTTAAAACTGCTTTAAAGGTTTTGTTTCCTGGTGCCCGTTTGAGTTTGGACTTGCCTGGAACTGGTTTGACATCCTTATTTGCAAACAATCTTAAAACCTTAGCTTGAGTGCTTTCAGTTCTTTTAGCATCTAAAACTAGTTCCCACCTGGCTATCTCTATTTCTCATTGTTGATTTAAATGCTAAATACGTCATCACATTCAGCTTTGCTCCATTAACTATGTTTGTTGCTATCTTTACATTTGACCAATTCCTGTATTACCATGTTTCCACTTTTTACTCATTTTCCACAATTAGAATTATTTTCAGTTGACTTTCCAAGTGGACATGCTTTGATTTAATGATGCAAACCCAGATATGAGTGTTGGCTGCTGAAAATTTTATGTTGCAATATTTTGTTCTGAGTGGATCCAGATATGAAATGCTCTTGTTATTTTCTTGTGGATAGATGCAACAAGTGATAGCTAGTTTGTGATTGTTTTTTTTTTTTTTTTTTTGTTTTTTTTGAGGATAGAAGTAAGAGCCGGTAGCACTAGTTTAGGAGAGGATAAGGTAAAGTTGGAACTCAGGAAGAGAAGAGCAGAGACTAAGGGAAGAGATAAGAATCAACATTCCCTTTTTCTTTTGTTACTTTCTCACATACAAGCAAAAGTAGAACTTTAAACTAGCATCCTTGTGAAAACACAAATTTGATTTGTTTTGGGACACTATGAAAATATAGGTACCTCTTTAGATTTGAGTACCAAAGATTCTACTTTGGTCATGTAACATATCTCAAACCAATATTTGCGGTATGTTGGGGGTACTGCCCCATACTAGGTAATACTGTACCATGCCGGTGTTGAACCTGTACTCAATAAGAGGCGGGAGGAGAGGGGGGGGGGGGATGTGGCATATTGATTATTGGCACATTGAACCAACCCTGTAGTGGGTGTTTGGATGCTATACCATTATGGTTCCGGTTGGGACCAATACCACGATTACAAACCTTATGGGACTAAGATTTTTTCTTTTTTAAAGTGTCAATCAGGTACAGCAAGTACCAAACTAATCCTGCATGATATTTTAAATGTTACAAGGGTTCAGTATGCTCCTATATTTACACATGGTAGATTTGCTGTGTCAACTTTAATAGCATTCCATGCATGGGCATGGTAGAGTCCTGTATCATGTGACCCATACGTTACCACTAGGGGGTCTGGTTCTTGTACTTAAAACATTTTCTGGCTGTGCAAAAGTTCCTATTAGTTCTCAATAAAACTTGATTCTCAAGTTGGAAACAAATTTAACCTTAAGATGATCAAACTGTATACACGGGTCCCAGGTAACGGTAACCAAAGCTTCTTGGATTGGGTTCTTCAACTAACAAGGGCCGGTTGTAGATCTTGATTAGGGTGATACTTGGCTGCTTTGTGTTTCTTTAGTGAGCCTCTTTTCCCGAAAGATATTTTTGATCCTTTGTTCCATATGCAAACTCTTGGGATGCTACATCTGCCACATTATTCTAAAAAGGCAGCCAGACAACCATATATGCATAAGCATTCCCCTGGTCACCTTGAAGAGGGCCTAGGGAGCTTTTCCATTTGGTTGGATGCATGGGATCAGTGTATAGCAGGAGCCTATGCATCCATCTGGCTTTTTAGCTTGCACATAAAGCATAGGCAAGATGTAGGGCAAGTGAGCTTGTGGTAGGGCACCTCAGGTGAAGTTAAGCATCTTGTTTACATTGCCTACTTTTGGGATAGCACATGACCTCAACTTTGAGTTGCTATCATTAGCATGCAAGAGAGAACGGGAAGGAGCATAAGTGGAGAAATTGGAGGGTGTGGTGGCTTGTAGCGATCAATGACCTTATTGGATGATGTATGGTGGGAGTCTGATGCCAACTGACAATGGCTTAGATAGAATGCTTCTCTCTCTTTGTTTCCTCCCCTCATCCTCTTCTCTTCCTCCCCTCTACTTCTGCCACTTTTGTGGCAGCTGTTGATGTCAATGCTACTCTCTGATCATCCTCCTCCCCTTGCATGCCATCAATTCTCCTACTCCTTTCAATCATTTCCCCTAGTATTCCTCCAATTTTGTGAGATATATTTTGAGTTGCGACCACCAAGGTTTCTATGCAGTCCCTAGCTCTTTCATATAATGGTTGCATTTTAAAATGTTGGAAGTGATAACTAAATATTTATCCCATATTCTCCTTGATTTATCAAGGTTAATCATGAGCAAGTTTTTTAGCTTTGCCTAAAATTTATTTATTTGGCCAAAACCAATCTACTTCTGCCAAAGGAGATATGTTTTGGTTTAAAACAATCTGACACTGAATAAAATTATGTTTTGATTTTGGTCAGACTTTGGCAGTTTTGTCTGATTAAGTAGTTTCAGCTAGTCTTGGCGAACTTTGGCTAGTTTTGACTGTAACTAACCAAAATTGCTTTCTACCCTTCTTAGACATGTACATAAGTTTAATTTTTTCCCCCTCTGATTCTCTTTCCCTTTGAATTTCTTTATTAATTATAAAGAATTGCATGTTGATATGATTCTTTTTCTTCTTTACTAATTAACAGCATTTCTTTACTAATTAGATATTTTCTGTTTTAAACAAAATAAAATATTAAAAATGAAGTAATGAAATAGAAAGGTTTCTTGTTTAGATGGGGCTCTTTCTTAGATAGGTTTTCCTTTGCTTAAATAGGTTATTAAAATGAATCAGAGCAACATATGCTTGGATGAGTTATTAAAATGATTTTTGCTTAGATTGGTTTTCTTTTTCTTATATAGGTAAAATAGGTTGGAGAAATGTGTAGACAAGTTTTTTGTTGCTTAATGAATAGGTTTAGGTAATTAAATTCCATATTCTTGTGTACTTGTTTGTTATTTGTATTCAATATATGGGTACATTATTGTGATCAACATAATGCATCAAGCTTCAATACAATTCAATTTCAGCCTAAATCTACCTTTACTGCACAAATTATGATCTTTGATAACTGAAAACACTAACAAATGATGTCAAATAATGTGCCTTGTTTTTTTTCCTTATTTTTTTGTTTGTTTAGATCTCTCTATGGTTTCCCATTCTGATACCTAAAAAAATCAGTCCCATTCAAAACCATTGAGACCTCAGTAGTCTCATTTGCCTTTATGTTGACATCTAGGTTTTCTCGTTCAGCACAGTTTAGTTTCAGGATGGGGTAGGGGCGGAGTTATGAGCATGAGAAAGAAGAGAGAGAACAAAGAATGCGAGTGACAAAAGGGATTCTGGATTTATTTAATAAAAAATAAAAAATTATATCTGAGGATTAAAGTAATAATTTTGCTGTTGATTAAAAATTAAAAGATCATGACGGGATGGTGGCTGTGTTTTTATAAACTTCTGGCCGAAACTTTGAAACTGGGAAGGGAACTTTTGAAACCAAATCTTTACCTGAGGAACCGTAACTGAAACAGATTTTTAAAACTTTGATCATGGGGATTTCCATATTGACACAAAATAAAATTATTAAAGAAACTAATTTTTATGTCTCCCCACCTACAGTTTGAGTGTTCTGTTGAATCTTTTCTTCTGTCAATTTGCACCCCTTACAAGACCAGATGGGGTATGATTGAACTTAATTTATGACCAAGCCTTGATATTTTGTTAGCTTAAATTTGAAAGGAAGTTATGTTTCCTGCGATGGTAAACATACATTCTTTTCCATTGCTATTGAAGCATTCAGTTGGCCATTTGACTCCTGGAATTCATCAGCGTATGTATCTTGAGTTTCTATGATTTTGAAGTATCAAGTAGAAGTTGTTTATTGATGTAAGTGGCATGGCTATGAAGTAACTGAAGTATCTCTCTTTTATTTCTTTTACTTGTCTCTATGCTTGGTTTTAACAAGACGCAATTAATAATAGACTTCAAGTTCTTATTAATTCCTCTGAGTTGAGATTAAAAAATCATTGTGCATGCTACTTTCTTGACTCATGCCAAGATGACATGGGGGATTGCTGCTTAAATGATGTGAATGTTTGTAACGTCTATTAAAATCTGTAACTTTGTTTATATAATTTATTTCTTCCCAAATATGTTGCCATAAATTCTCATATTCTTCTTTTTTCTGTCAAGCTAAAATAATATATTCTTTTTCCGCTTTCCAATTTTCAACTGCTCACTTAGACAAAAAATATTTTCACACAAGCTGGTGTAATTGGATGATTTAGGGTTGAACCTTCTCACAAAAAGATGCTGGTTGAAGCCTTGCAAAATCAAAAGGAAGTGGTATGGCTCTTTTTTCATTAGCATTTGTTTATGTAGATTGTCATTATGTCTCTAATTGTTATTAATTCGTTTTGTACATATCGAAAAATGCATTGATCTGACATTTCTCTGTGGTAGGTGAAATTTGTGCTAATAACTACAACTTTTTGAGTATTTTTATATGCATGTGTGTCTGGAGAAAATTAATCTGCTTTTGCACAGAAAAAAAGATGGGCATTCCAATTTTGTACAATGTTGCTTTGCCCCTGGGGACAAAATGGGTTGCAGTTTGTCTTGCTAGATGGCCCAGAGTAAACTGGGTTATCTCTCCATACTATGTATGAACCTGAAAGAAATGCGGCCGACTGTTTCCATAATGCTTAAAACTGAAAAAAATTTTTTGTTTGTAAATTCTCTTTGCATCCACTTGTTTCTGGGATATAATATTTAGGTAAGCAGTCATGTTTACTATGAGCTAGGTTGCAATATAATGACATGTTTTGGACATTTCACTCTTTTACAAGGTTGCAATGACTGGTGATGGTGTCAATGATGCACCTGCCCTGAAGAAAGCAGATATAGGAATTGCAATGGGATCAGGAACAGCAGTTGCTAAGGTATATTTTTGTCTAAATGTTGGAGACCCTGTAGGTTGTCTTTTTCCTGTACTCTATAATGTTATGAGTATCGATAAAACCTGTGCCTGGAAAATTATATAGGTTTCATGGAGACGGAAATGTTGCTCACTTCAGTGTTATGCTTTCAAGACAACCATTTATTTATCTTATATGGATACTTGCAACTTTTATCCTTCTTAGTGTTTTGAAGAAATAATTTTAGACTTGGAAAGAGTTTTTGAATAAAATGATACATCCACCAAGTAGAATCCTTTCTACCCCTCCTTTTTTTTCCGGAAAGGAAGGTTTTTTTTTTTTTGGGGGGGGGGGGGGGGGGGGGGGGTGCGGTGCGGAGTGAGTTTGCTGAGACACTGGATTTGCCTCTACATGGCTTACTAAAGCAAAACTTTGCAAGTTTTATAGGTTAGATCAGACATTCAGCATGGTTGGAGGTTGCAAGGGTTATCTCAGGCTGGAGGACCAGAGTGTTCTGAGAAATAGCAGTCTTACTGCCTTGTTCTCAATGCTTAAAATTGAAAGCTATGAACATAAGAAGATTTATCTAACATTGAGCAGGCTGTTTATTAACTTAAAACACAATGATTTCCCCATGGTGAATCTTTGGTCATGGTTTAGTTAAATTGATATTAGTCAGATCAGATCAGATCAGAATAAGGTTTTAATTTCTCGATATCTATATTTCATGTGACAAAACCTGGATATATGATATCGGTGGATGTACTACTTTTTCTGATTTGTAAGCAAGTTATTTTCTTATCGTACTTAATGGGTCTTGAATCCCTTAAACTTTTAATGATAAGAGAGAAAATGGACTAACTCAATAGTTTTTTTTTTTGATTATTATTAGCTAACATAAGCTGAAACCAAGAAATGTGGAATACATTAATAAGAAGTCATGGAATTATTGGCTTTTGTGGTGGTGAAATCTGTGAAGGATATAATCTCTTCTTGGAGTTGAGCATCTATTTTAAGTTTTTAACCAACTGGTCTGATACCAGCTATATGGGTTGGCTTTATGAATGCATTTTGCTGTTCATTCCTATCAAGAGGTTGTTCTCTATTAGCGCTGCCTATGCTAAATTCTCTCTCTGTTTCATAAATGTTATTTTTAGTTCCCTCTTCTTTCTTGACACTTACAATACAAAGTATAATTTTCTCTCTTAGCTCACTTTGCTCTTTCTTACTCTTGTGGCTTCACTTGGCCACCTAGGCAGTGCTTAAAAGTATTTGTCATGGAGTTGTCAATGTTGATTGTTGAATATATTCTTTGGACTTTTTCCAGAGTGCTGCTGATATGGTATTGGCTGATGACAATTTTGCTTCAATTGTTGCTGTAAGTATCTTGAGAGAATCTTGTATTGGTTGCTTTAAAGTTTCTACTACAAATTATAAAATGTTGTGAATGATTCTGAACAGGCTGTTGCAGAGGGAAGGGCTATATACAACAACACAAAGCAATTTATCCGATATATGATCTCTTCAAATATTGGGGAAGTAGTTTGTATTTTTGTGGCAGCAGTGCTCGGAATTCCGGATACTTTAATTCCCGTAAGCTCTTAATTTCAGTAATCTATTCCAGATATTTTCATTTTATATTACCTGAGGAAGTAGCAATGCTATATTTATAAATATGCATGCACAGACACATCCTCTTTGTTGCACATATGCAATTATTCACTTTTTCGTAAGTTCTAATGTTTAATTTTGTCAATGCTAGATTCGAGAAAATTAATTTCACACACACACACACACACACACGCACACACATGGAGTAGCATATGCGCTGGTTTGTTGCATATTTCCTTCTCATGGAGCAAAAAATGTACATTGGTATTATAAATCACTTCATTTCTGAACTTTGAAAAGTAACTTGAGTGATTTACCATTTCATTTTGCAGGTCCAGCTACTTTGGGTAAATTTAGTTACTGATGGCCTGCCTGCCACTGCAATTGGTTTCAACAAGCAAGATACAAATGTGATGATGGCTAAACCTCGTAAAGTATGTTGTTTTTAAGAATTAGAAATAGAATTATTCTTTACATGTGACAATGATCTTTTGGATAAATCTTTATTTAGGATAATGGATGTACTGTCATGGCATAGCCGATTATTCATGTAATAATTTTTTGTTCTTATGATTATGGTCACACTTTCTTCACTTTTTATCTTCTCTTACCCCACTTTCTTGATACAAGTGGATTGAATGGCATAAGCTTGTAAGCACCTGCGTTTGGTATAGGCATGGCAGGCATCAATTTTCCTATGTGGTCATCTGGCTGGCTGGCTGGCTTGTGGTCTGGGTGAACTGCCCTAGGCTTTGAAGCTTAATGATAGTGACATAATTGGCCATGACATGCCACCTTTTTGGAGTCTTAGGCGTGCAATTTTATTATAGTTCAAAATGAGTCATCAATTTGACAAGTATGACTAACAAAATAATATGGTTATAATAACACCATGAACAGAAAAAAATGGTCTACTTTTTGTTTAAGAATTTGCATGCTAGTCGAAGCTATTCCTTTTGTGGATATTATTTTATGCGATCTTTGATGAAAATCTAACATTCAATTTTAGTTGAAGGTTACTTAGTCTCTTCTTTTGGTGCTCTCTTTGCTGTATTGCAGGTGAGTGAAGCGGTAGTCAGTGGATGGCTATTTTTTCGTTACCTGGTTATTGGAGGTATGTTGGAGATGTTGTGACTTATAATAATCCCAAGTCCTTTTCCTTCCTAGTAAGCCATCATTGCATACATTACATTCCATCAAATTATTGTTTCCATCCTATAGATCTTTTTCATTAGATGTCACAACCTTATATTTTGGCTAGCTCTTTTGGTTGTATGTAGTATTCCATATGAAAGGGGCGTTATTATCTTTTCAGCTCTTCCAATAGTAAGTGTGAGAGCAAGTATCGGCGTGTATTCAGTATTACGTCGATTATACATCAAATAGATCTTAGGTACTTGTAGAGGGCCAAGGAATCCAAATAATACCATTTAGCTAGCTTTTTTGGATGTGGTCTTGAATTGTGAGGTTTACAGCCCATGGAGACTAGGAAAAATGTAGGGGGGCACTTTGGAGTGACCATGGGTTGATCATAGTATTTGTGATTGAATTTGAGTGGATTTGGATCCTTAGCTTAGCGAGTATGCAAGGGCTTAAATGAGGAGAGGATGTGAAGCTTTTGCTGGCATGTGTTTAGTCTTATATCAATTATGCACTGAATAGGTCTTGTTAGTTATACACGGCCAAGGAATCTAAATAATACCTTTTGGCTTGGCCTTTTTAGGTGAGATCCTAGGTTATGAGAGTAACACATTACTTCTTTGGAAATTTTGTATATATAGCAATGCTTTCCCTCAATCCAGTGGCAATTTCATATCGGCACCAATCTGTATGGCATGGGCCATGGATGCATCCTATAGTCCTGTGTGAACATGCTGGATTTACATGTTGCAAATGGCCTAAGGTGCCTATTCACTCAGATCAGTGGATGTGCTCCACAAGCTGTAAGGCATGCAATGGCATCCAGATGTGGTCATATCTGCATTTGAGCAAACCACTTCCATAACAAAAAACTTCATCTTTACCACCTTTGGTAATGTCAAATGTGCAAACTCATGATATTCTAGTCCTCAATTTTATATTTCTTTATGGTTCGTTGATTATGAGACATGCTCAGTTTATGTTAAACAAACAAGGAAGAGCAAAGATAGTTCTAAGCACGATTATATAGAAGTTGTATAAGAAGGATATGGAAAAGCTTGCAATAACATGAGAAGATGACATTCTTATTAGTTAATTGATAAATAAGTATCTTTAGCATTGCTTAAATAATAGGCATTTATATCAAAAAGTCTAAGATATTGCACCTGTATCACAAGATAGTATTATGTTGGTTGATGCAGAGTCCTTATTTTACTTTTTTCTAATTTTATATCAGCTTATTAATATCTATATATTTGCTGATGCAGCGTATGTTGGTTTTGCTACTATTGCTGGATTCATCTGGTGGTTCGTTTATTATGATAATGGTCCCAAATTGCCATATAGTGAACTCGTAAGATGTGTTGCTTTTCCTTTCTTTCTGTTTTATTTACATTTATTAATAACTTTTAAGATTATCTGATTGCCCTTGAGTAACAAGCATTAGTTAATCCTTTGATGAACTCAGAGTAACTTGTGGTAGGATGACCACTGATATAACTTTGGGTGTCTGCAAATTACAACATGCAGTGCTGTATGTTGGAATGTTCCATGATTTCACTTTGGATTCCACAGAAGATGTTTTGGTTGATGGTAGTAAAAGAATAAATTCAATTGGTTAATATACATTTATAGAAAATAATACTAATTGCAGTGACTCCAAATCTTTTGGATTCTAGCAGATAGATAGGTTCTGCAGTTATAAAAGATCCCAAGCTTATGGTTTGGTTTCCGTTCTCTCTAAAGTAGCAGTTTCATTTTAAACGCCTTCATTTTTTTATTAAATATCTATGTACATATGAGCATTATAAAGAATTTCTTTCAAAACAAATTGCATACTGAAGAATCTGGATTACTAATAGCTTGAATAATAGAAAAATGCTAAACTGCATTAGAGATTAGTGATAGCTTCTAATGAGAACTATGAGACATGGTATTTGTGGAGCAATGGGACAAGTTTTACGGGGAAAAAAAATTGTTGCTATTTCGTGCATTTTTTGGATGTTGATATTTGACATAATCATGGATCTCTATTGCTCTTCTTGGCTGATCTCAGAAGAGGACGTGGGCTTAATAGAGTAAGCAGTCCATGCATACAAAGTAAAAAAACACTGCCCAAGAGTAGTGATATTTGACATAAATTCTGAAATGTTGGATGAAAAATAGTGCTCCCATATGTACCTTTTCTTTTTGACAGGACACTGGGTTCAATTCACAGAAGTTGCAAAGTTCTTATCAAACAATACACAATACTGAACTTGGATAATGTCAAGATGTGTGGGAAGAATGTCACACTAGCTTTTAATGAACAACCACCTTGCTTTTTACATGACAATTGTGCATTTAGAATTTTACTGGCTTTTGCCCCTTGCATGCTGAGCTGTTAATTATGATGCTAAACCTAACTCAGTTAAAATATGCTCCTAGTTCTGATTCCGGTTCTGATGATATTTTCTGTTCCTTCCCATTCATTAGTCATGTCCTTGAAAATTAATCTATACTTTAGATTATTTTGATTTATTTTATGTTAAATTTGTACTATTTTCTCAATGATGTCAGGTCAATTTTGATTCTTGTTCAACAAGACAGACAGCATACCCTGCACTGTTTTTGACGATCGACATCCATCTACTGTGTCGATGACCGTGCTTGTTGTCGTTGAGATGTTTAATGCTTTAAACAACCTGAGTGAAAATCAGTCTCTCCTGTAAGTTGGTTAATGATTTGCAGCTATTATTTGATTGCCTCATTTCATATCTGTATATATGCCCAAAGCTCCAGCTGGGATGTTCAGTAATTTAGTATGAAATTACTCTGCTATGCAATGATTTTTTTGTTTTTTTGGGAACCATAGCTTCTTACATGGATAGTCCTAGGGAAATGTTCTCACTTGCCACAGGTAGCAAATGTGATGGTTGCAAGCATATGCGCCATGAGGCCTGGTATGGATTGCACCCTGTTGCATACAACATAGGGCAGAATTCATGGGGACACTGCTTGGCTGCTAACCACTTTTAGCACTAGCTACCAGTAGTGAACTTAATTGTTTGTTAGTTCTGACATCATTATTATACTCTATTACTATTGTGTTAGATGGGATGCTGGCTTCTTAACCATACCTTTTGCTGCCTTTCAAGAAAATCACTTGGTTTCCCATCTTCTTTGTCCTCGTATCAATACAAATTTAAAGAGAAATACTGGGACCACCTTGTCTAAGATTTGTTTCCTCCATCAGTTTTGTTGCAGCTGTGTTCTTATGCATGCATGCAACCATATTTGCACGTGCTTGCCCCTTTATAAGAATGTCTATGTGAATGATTTAGTAAAATCGAGAAAAGACATCTGCTATCAATATTTTCTTCTGGCTGTCATGTGCACGAATAGTGAATTTTGTGGATGAAAAAGAACAAGAAGAGGACTTCAACTAGCTTAAATGCAAGCAAAATTATGAAATCATCTTTAGATTATTTTTTATGAATTTATTGAAGCAGATGGGTTATAAAACAAGCAAGTTAAGTATATTTGATCAACCTTGGAGTCTACAACATGGAGATTGATTTATTGAATGAATCGGGTTGATCTGACTAGGGCATTCCCAAAAAAAAAAAAATGGAAAGAGTCAGAAGTAGGAATAAGAAAACCCACTTTATGAACAGACCCCTTGAGATGAGCTTACTAATATTTAAGCGCACCATTCAGTAGATTGAGTCAAGCATGTATCAAACCCCACCTTTTTTATATTCTTGTTCACTTTAATAACTTAGTCTTATCTCAAACTCAGGCATATTTCATGTTTTGCTTTATTAGATATATTCAGATGTGCACTACACTGTCACCATCTTTATTTTTATGTAGAACCTTTCCTATTTTTGTTGCTTCACGAAACAACTTTAATAACATGACCAATTACAACCTCATTTATGGGAGAGTTCTAAAACCGAGCCTGAGACCAGTTTGAAAAAACTTACACAGTTTATGGATCTTTTTTTTGATTTAGAGATCTGACACACATAATGGGTTAAATCTTGCAGATTAAAGTTCCAGTGTTTTTATTTTAATTTATTTAGATGGTCCTGAATTTTGATAGATGGAAAATTTAATGGTGCTTCTGTCTTCCTATTCCCTCTGTATACTGTGTTGGATAAATGATATAAAATAGATTTCTTTTTCCCACACTGCTCCTTTGGTTTTTGCTTGTTACTAATTAATTGAAAGCGCTGAAGGTTTGTTATGATTTATGAAGGGATGTTAGTAAGAGTAACATTCCAATTTGAAGCTGCAAGTTTAATATACATCATGCATATCCTTGCTCAGCATGTTTTTGTTTTTGATTATTTTTTTCCTCATGAAAAGATAAGATTGATCTCAGTACCTTAAAATCATTGTCATTCATGAACCTACTGGGCTATTTATTCAACCCAAATTCAAGCATATTTACTATAGATATGAAAATGGGGATTTATTGCTTGCAACTACTAAACATAAATATGCTGAGAAACTATTGGCCATTATTCACTGCTTTGAGATGGGAGATCTGCTGAACTGATAATAAAAAATACTCTTCACTTTTCAGTGTGATCCCACCATGGAGTAACCTATGGCTTGTTGCATCCATAGTTCTGACCATGCTCGTCCATATTCTGATTTTGTATGTTGAATCCCTCTCTATGCTTTTCTCGGTAAGTATAGCTTCTTTTCCTATCCAGCTTTGCTTGGTTTCACTGAAACTTTCTACCTTGTAAAATACCCCAAATATTATTATTCTAAAGCAATTAACTCACTGTCTTGCAGGTGACTCCACTATCATGGGCTGAGTGGACTACCGTTTTATATCTCTCTTTTCCTGTTAGTACATCTTCTCTCATATAACTGGAATTTTATATGACCACATCGTGATTGTTATTAGAATTAGACAAATACTAAAATTACTACAGGTTGACTGTCATGGTCAATATTGAAAGATCATGCTGTGCATTACATTTTCTTTATTGAAGGAAACCAACTCTAACAGTAGTTGCTTCAGAAAGAAATTTTTTTGAATTCTTTCTAAAACCTTTTAAAAGTGTGGTCTCAAGAACAAGGAACTCATTCTGTGAAAAAGCAAATGCACTTTAATCTTAGATTGACAGATAGCAATTACCTCTTGTTTTTCATGTTGTTGTAACGTGCATTTGCACATAGTATGCTAAAGCACCATAAAGCAATCTGGATTCATTATTTTCCCAGCTGGGACATGAAAAAAACATTATGCATCATCCGAAAAAAAATGCAAAAGAAAAGAAAAAAAACTTTAGCATTCTATCAGCATCAGAAATCACTTTGGACTTGATCCTAATTACACTTTCCTGCATAACACATGGTACTAATAAGTCTCGGTTGTTCTTGCAATATTTAAAATGAATTTTTTTAGTACACACACATATATGATGCTTGGATGTTTGTTAGGGATGTCAAGTATGAACTTTTTGTTAATGGGCGCTCATGGTTGTCACCTGCACACCCATACTTCACCTCCCACTTTATGTGATTATGTTTGTCCTTTGGATAAATGGATTTATAGATAATTCTCATCTACATCATTGTGTAGGTTTACCATTCTGAAGAACATTGTCATTGGGTCATAAGTACTAGTCTATGGAGAATCTTACAACCATTACTTATCTTGCAGTCAATTTTTTAATGCTCCCTATCGGTAGGCTTCCTGAAATAGGATGATGGCATCTTGAAATTTAAAAGCATGGTAAATAGAACCATTGGTTTGTTGAAGAAACATGCATTGTTTTTTTGAAATAGGGGTCATCAAAGCCACATTCGTGGGCCAACATGCGATTTCATGAAATATGTTCAAGATCTGTGTGATGATATTGGGCGCATTCCATTAATATTATACTGAAATTAAACTCATCTATTAAATTATATGATGTTTTATATTTACTAGGATATATGATGATTGGTAATGAAATTCAAAGCAGTGCAACTTGTCTCAAATATTACTCTACCATGGATTAAGACTGAAAAAGTTGGCTCAGTAGATAGCCCAAGTAATGGAGCTAATATAAATCCTTCTTCAATTTAGTTGTTACAGCTTCCTCATGCTTATTGATATGCACTATTCCATAGCCATCATTGACTTGAAATTTGGTTAATGTTAGAAAATATCTGCTTCTAGTCGTGCAATTCTGCATTTTCTCTAATTTAGCTTGCATTCCTTATGATAAGCTTGATTGTGATAGCAATCAATATTATTGTCATACGGCATTATATTTCTGATTATTGCTTGTTTGCCCTGCAAGTATTGATTCAATGTTAAATGTGCATTCTCATAGGTAATTATAATCGATGAAGTACTGAAATTTTTCTCAAGGAATTCTGGAGGTAAGATTTTCCATGGTTTCTTCAATTTTGAGATTCTACATAATCACATTCTATAATCTCCATGGCCTACATTTTTGTCATTCTTCATAGCCATGTTGCTGCTTTATAGTCTTGTTATATTATTGAGAAATTTTATCAACCATCATCTGTCTTGCTATTAGTCATGCAAGTGATGTCTAATATCCGCATCCAATTTTATAATTAACCTAATTGCATTGTCACATAATTTGATATTTAAAATTTTCTAATTAGACATTAGAAATTGGTTCATCATTAGTTACAAAATCATTGTCACTGCCCTGAAGTGGGATGTTGCAACCTTGTGTTTCCAATTTCTAAAGTCACTGAGCCAATCAAGGTTTTATGCAGGTAGAAGGTTCAACTTTAGATTCAGAAGGCCTGATATTCTTCCAAAAAGAGAAAATCGTGACCAATAGAATTCAAAGGACGCAAAATCATACTTGTCACGCACGCGCGCAATGTTTAGAGGTAACAGTAGTAAATTTTATACAACTTGGGAAAGTTTAACCGTCCATGTAGCAGTGATGATCATCTACTCGCCAACTTCATCATGTTTCTGAAGATAGAGATGATGGCATGAAGCTTTGATTCTAATTTAACGGTACAGTACTAGGGGAGCATCAGTTGTTCCCTTGTGTACGGCCATTCCATGTGGCATCGAGATTGTCCCATAATTTTGTTACATGCCTGTTTCTTATAATCTTAGCCATTATATTCATCTGTCAATTGACCGATTGTAAATCCTTATCCTCGCATCATCTCATCATGAAACACGTTACTTTATTTTTTATTTTTATTTTTTACGTCTATTACAATTTCGATATAATTCTAATTGTTATAATTCAGCAACAGCTTGTGAGTTATCTATCAAAAATAATGAGAGAAAAGCACCTCCCAAGCTCACAGCTCCTAAGGCAATGGGTTCAAGGTTTACACGTGCAAGCTTTTAATAAGTCATCTCAGCACCCAAACCAAGCCAAACTAACAGGAGCTGGTAAAGCCTCAAGTCATGTCGTTCATCTGGAAAGTTGATGGCTTCAACCGGTGGAACCTTCCAAATGTGAATATGCTGTAATCCTTCAGAAGGCTAAGCAGTAAGCACCGAGCGCGTTCGCATTTGTTAAATTCATTCAGCTGCTAAAATTTAAATGCAATCATTTCGATCGAGGGGTAACGAACGATTGACAGTGCTTTTAACATTTGTTAAATTCAAAAATAACTAAAATTTTACACGAGACGCGAGGTAATCGTGCATCGGTGGTGGTCGCTCCCCTGTAACATGCTGAATCCTGTCCCCCGCTATAAAATTTGACTAAATTGCATATAGTTTATATCAGCAATCGGAGCATTATTAGTAGTTAGGTCCTGTAATCCCATCACAAAGCTGGGGTGGGGTGTCTCCCCCAAAGCACATCTTGCACTTGCAGCTTGGAGAGTCGCACCTGATATTTGCTTTCACGGACGCCAAGCCTTTAAAGGGGTTGACTAGTGGGGTATGGAAGCTCAGTTTCGTTCGTGATCCGACAGCAAAGCTTGGCCTGCAGCAAGATAGTCTGAAATCTTAATCCTATGGGGGTACCGCAGCGTACAATTGAATCTGATCTCAACGAGCAGAAATGGAAGTTGCAGCAGGTACACAGTGTACAACGTCACCTTGGGATGAGACAATGGTGAAATGCTGCTTTTAGTCCTTTCCCCAAAGCACATCCTGGTAAATTTTGGTCACTTTAAATTTTATCTTTAAGCAAGTAAATTTTGGTCTATGGCAGCCATCCTGGTAATAAAACATACCTACTGTAATCGCTTACGATAAAATCAAGGACATGTAGAACTCAATTGCCACATACTTAAAAAAGATGATTTACTAGCATTTCTACATTTACTTATTATTGCTGAAAAATAGACTCAGAATGTTCCAGTGGTTTCTCATTTTCATCTTTGCTCTTATAAAATATTAGAGTTTTATTCCATTTCCAAGTCAAGCACTTTACCTCCCTTAAAATCTAAAATGCACACTGCAATGTATGATCATGCCTATATAACATTTCCATGAACGTCAGTCTGATTGCAATATTTTAAACAAATATCATTGTAAACTAACAGAACTCAGAAGCATGAGTATGGCTCTCAGCATATCATGTCCAAGACACAAAATTATACCACTTGAGTGCAAATCATAGCCAGGGTGGCCTGACCAACTTATACGTGCACTAAATCTAGGATGAGGAATTCAAGCAACAAATGCAAGTACAAGATGGATGATAATCATTCTTCCAATTGAATATGGCATAGAGATGGACCCATGCTCCCTAATCCTGATAATCTTACCTGACCTGATGAATCCTGAGAAGGTTTCTGTACAGTATCACATAATAATTTCCTTACACTGCTTCCTATAAGGTTCATCTTCAAGACCTTGGTAGGCAGATGGCAACAAAGGTCCGACAAATTTTCTTTGAATTGATGCAGCTTCCTTTAGCTTTCGCTTCCTGAGCCTCTTTCTTTGAGCTCTTGTGAGCTTTTGCTGCACCGAATCACCTGTATCACTTTGGGAGCTTCCTTTTCCACATTGTCAGCATCTTCTGCTAAAACAAGAGATTGAGAAACAGGTTGCAGAACAGTTTTAAATTCAATAATTTACAAATTTTCATGTATACTTACCTGGGTCAAAGTCTAAGTCTATGCGCCCAGAAACCATTGCCACTGACTCCTCTTCACCTAGCTATCATAAGTTCAATGAATACAATAAGAGCTTTAAAGCAGACTCTGGATGTTAGACCAAAACAAAATAAACAGGATTGTTGTGTCATGGAACAATGTGTGTATTTTTTTGCATGTGCACACACACACACATACATGCACATGCATGCATGCATGGATGTACGCATGGAATGTTGCATAAACAAAAGGCATGAATCAAGCTCGGGTGTTACTGGGAGATTCTTAATAAGTATTTTCAGGAGTCCAAGATTAAGCATGATTCACATATGTTAATAAAAGTAGTTGATGTGGTTGGCGGCGCTACGTAGACGTTAACGGCAAAGCTAACTAAAAGAATAGACAGGGGCAGGCGGCCCCGCTTCTTCAAGGCGGTCCTGCTCTTCAGCGGGCCGTGAGTCTCCAAGGCGGCCCCGCTCTTCAACGGGCCGCACCTCCTCCAAGTCAGCCCCCAGCGGTTCCGACTTCTCCAAGGCAGCCTCAGCAGCCATGCATCTCCAAGGCGGGGCCGCACCTCCTCCAAGTCAGCCCCCAGCAGCCCCGCCTCCTCCAAGTCGGCCCCTAGCGGCATCGACTTCTCCGAGGCGGCCCCAGCAGCCCCGCCTCCTCCAAGTCGGCCCCCAACGGCTCCGACTTTTTTAAGGCGGCCTCAGCGGCCCCGCTTTCTCCAAGGCAGCTTGCGCCGACTGGCAAGACCATGCCCACCTATCGCCTGGCCTGCACCGCCTGACACGATCAGGCTCGCCTACCGCCTGGCCTACATAGCCCGACAGAGCCAGGCCCACCTACCGCCTGACCCACGCCCACCAACCAGATTCTATTCACGTAATAGCCATGAGTTTAGCAAACATTCCTCTTCACTGAGCTCCATGTGGCTAATCCCCAAACGAATATCGAAGGTCTATAAAAGGGTAAGAGAATCCGAAATAAAGGGGTACGTACATACACTTTCTAACCTGAAAAACCTTCCGATCTTCGAGCCTTCTTCTTTCGGAAAGCTCCTTCAAGCTCTCACTGCTGTGACCTCGGTTGCTAACTTAATCGTCAGAGGGTCCCTGTAGGAGCAACCTTCAACCCTGGGACTTCTTGCAGGCCGTCCGCTCTGGAGAAGGCTGCATCAGCAAACGACGTTACTCGACGGTTGATTCCGATGATCGAGCGTCAACAGATTGACGCGCCAGGAAGAAGAAACGGAGGACGAGCTCTATAACATCTGCCTGTAAGCCCTCCTCCCCCTCTTTATCAACAATGGTGGTGACGCATGCTCGAGAGGCCTCCGCCAGCTATCCTGAGGGGCACCTCCAACTGACGGAGCAGCATGAGGTCAACCCCCATGTTGCTAACCCTTCGGCAACTCCCACACCACCAGCCGTAGCCACTCAAGCTAAGAAGCTGGCCGCGCTCACCCAGCAAGTTCAAACTCTCACGGCGATGATCCACGGGCTTCGGGAGCAACAATCCGTGGCCACTCAGCATCAGCCTGCTCCTTCTGCACCACTACCTGCTGCACTAGCCAGTCAGTAGTTTGCTCGGAGGAAATCCCCCTAGCGAGAGACTCGCCGCCATCGTACCTTGCCCAAAGGACACCCGAGGAGCCCCTTAAGAGGTTGCGCTCTCCCGTCCGCAGTTCAGGTGACTCCTCGGATCGACGACGTCAGGAAGAGCCTAAGCGGAGGCACTACCACCCGTGCTCTTTCCCTTCTTCTTCTTTCTCATCTTCTAGGCCATCAAGGAAGATGTCAGCTATCAACCTCCAGGCGAAGGAACTTCTGGATGAATACCACTGACGACTGGAGGAGCTCACTAGAAAAATCAACAATCAGTCGGAGGAGTACGACACTCGTCCTCCTTACACTCGCCGAATCTTGGAAGAGCCCGTCCCCTCTAAATTCCGTCTCCTTCAGCTGGATGTATGATGGTACGATGGATCCTCTTGATCGCCTTGAAAGCTACAAAGCTCTCATGCAAGTCCAAGGGGTTACTGAGGCCCTCCTGTGCAAGGCCTTCCCCACCACTTTGTGGAAGGCTGCTCGCGCCTAGCACTCCTATCTGTCCCTGCACAGCATCGACTCTTTTTGAGAGCTGAAAAGAGCATTCTTGGCGCACTTCGATGCTTGCCGAAGGATCCCACGGGTCACAGACAGCCTCTTCTCTGTACGGCAGAAGAAAGGAGAGTCACTTCGAGATTTCGTGGCCCGCTTCAAGATAGCCACCCTTGAAGTATATCATCTGGACAACGTGGTGGCAACTCTGACGCTAAAGTGGGGACTTCGCCCCTCTCGCTTCACACTTTCTAGACAAGAAGCCATCCAGCTCCTACTCTGACCTCCTCTGTGCATCAAAGTACATCGGACGAATGAGGCCGACTTCACTCGTCGAAGACCGAGAGGGGTTCCAGTCGGAGGTTCGCTAGCCCTGAGCCAAGTGGATTCTCTCGCCCTAAGAAGCCCGAGCCGCCACGCCGACCGGACAATAGGCGCCGAAGCCTCGCCCCTAAGGAGAGCGAGCTCACGCCTCTTCTCGCCCCTCGCTCTCACATCCTCATGGAGATTGAGGGCAGGCAATATCTCCAACACCCTCGTTCTATGAAAAAAAGCATCCCCCACGACAAGAGCCATTACTGCTGCTTCCACCGGAACTATGGTCACGACACCGATAACTGCTACAGCCTGAAGCATGCCATTGAGGAACTCATCCAGCGGGTTACCTTGGGAAGTATGTCCAAAAGGCACCATCGGCTGTTTCGACACTCATAGGGCCTCCACCTGCTTAAGCTGTTTTTGACAACTCCCTGACGGAGAGGACGATGGGAATGGTATCCTGGGGGCAGCCTTTTCATCAAAGCGGCCAAGGGGGGATGGGGACTTAGATGATGTAATCCTCGGAGGGGAGTTACCTAGGGTAAGCAATGTAAATAATGAGGGCATCGCCGTCTCGATGATGATCGCCAAACACCCTGTAAAAAGAATCCTGGTTGACAGTGATAGCTCGGTTGACATCATTACCTACGATGCATTTATTCATATGGATCTATCTCTTGACTCCCTTCAGCCAGTGACGGCTCCCTTGGTCGGGTTCATGGGAGATTCGGTAAGAATGGAAGGCGAGATCACCTTGCCAGTGACGGCCGAAACACTACCGTGTCAGAGCACGGTCATAATGAGATTCTTGGTCGTTCGAGTATCTGTGGCATACAACGCCATTCTCGGCCGATCCAGCCTCAATCTCCTTGATGCGGTCATCTCCACCAAATGGCTACTCATCAGATTCCCAACTAACAACGGAATCGGTGAGATACGAGAAGAGATCAGTCCGTCTTGCCCTGCTATCACACAACTTCAAGCCCTCAGGAGGTCACGCCGGCCTCAGAGATGCCGAATCCCAAGAATCTAGTAAAGGAGGAGAGCCAATCAAGCGATTGTTGACTTTTTCATTGAGGGACGACCCGACACGGACGATGCGAGTTGGAGAGCTTCTCCTTGCAGAGGACCGAGATTGTCTCCTGATTTCTTGCGAGCTAAAGAAAAAGGAGTTTTGCCCCTGAGCGGCATAGAGCCATTGACCAAGAGATCAACAAGCTGCTCGTTGCCGACCACATCCGGGAAGCACACTACCCGAGTTGGTTGGCCAATGTGGTCATGGTCCATAAGGCATATGGAAGCTGAAAGATCTACATCGACTTCATTGACCTCAACAAGGCGTGCCCAAAGGACAGCTTTCCATTGCCCCGGATTGACCAGCTGATGGATTTGACGTCCGATCACGAACTCCTCAGCTTTATGGATGCCTTCTTTCGGTACAACTAGATAAAGATGGATCCGAACGATGAGGAGTACATCTCTTTGATGATCGAAAAGAGCATCTACTGCTATAGGGTAATGCCCTTTGGCCTTAAGAATGCGGGAGCAACCTATTAGAGGTTGATGAACAAAGTCTTCCAAGACCAACTGGGCCAAAACATGGAGGTCTACATGGACGACATGCTGACGAAGAGCGCCCATGCCTCCGACTATGTCTCTGACTTGGAGGAGACCTTCAACAACCTCCGCCGCTACAAAGTCAAGCTGAACCCAAAAAAGTGTGCCTTCGGGGTCACGGCAAGGAAATTTTTGGGCTTTATGATGACTCAGTAAGAAATTTAGGCAAACCCAGAGAAGATCAATGCCATCCTTGATATGAGACCACTGGCCAACAAAAAGGAGGTGCAGCGGCTCACTGGAAGGGTGGTGGCCCTGAGCTAGTTTTTCTCCAAGTCAGCTGAGAGGTGCCTACCTTTCTTTAAGGCCCTACGCAAAGTGAACGGGTTCGAGTGGACGAAAAACTGCCAAAGCTTTTGAAGGATTGAAGGCATTCCTATCTACCCCGCTACTCTTATCAAAGCCAAGGGACGGAGAATGTCTTTTTCTTTACCTTGCCGCCTCCTCGAAAGCCGTCAGCTCCGTCCTGGTGCACCTCGATGTCGATGGAACCCAAAATCCCGTCTACTATATGAGCAAAGTACTCCACGAGGTCAGGTACTCCAAGACAGAAGATTATTTTTGCTCTAATCATTTTCGCCCAGCGTCTTCGACCATATTTCCAGGCTCACCCTATTGTGATGCTCACAGACCAACCCTTCAAGGCCACACTAGCTCATCTTGATAACTCAGGCCGGCTTGCCAAATGGGCAATCAAGCTGGGAGAGTTCGATCTCTCATTTCAGACAAGGCCGGCTCTGAAGTCTCAAGTCCTGGCCGACTTCCTAATCGAGTGCACCTGGATAGAGGGACAAGCAAAGGAATCTCCTGTGGTACAACCCGACGTCGAGCTTGAGGCTATGGGGGAATTTTGGATCCTCCACGTGGACGATGCCTTAAACTCCCAAGGAAGCGGTGCCAGCCTTATCCTTGTAGGTCCGGAGGGCGAAAGGTAGAGTATGCTCTATGGCTCCTCTTCAAAACTACAAACAACCAGAACGAGTATTAAGCCTTGTGGCCGGAGTGAGACTCGCCCAAGAACTTGGGGTGAAACGTCTCAGAGCCTTCACCGATTCCAACTCGTCTTCGGACAAATCAACGGAGAGTACGAGGCACGGGACCCCGTCATGGCTCAGTACCTGAGAAAGGTCTGGCTCTTAGTCTCTTCGCTGGCCTACTTTAGCATTAGTTACATTCCTCGGAGCGAGAACGCTAAGGCCGACGCCCTTTCCCGCCTGGCCACCTCGGCATGTGGCGTCCTAGGGGGCACCTACATCGAGTACCTAGAGAGGCCCAGCATTGAAGACAAGGAGGAAGTCCTCCCGATCACCCTAGAGCCGATATGGATGGATGCCTATGTCGGCTACCTCACCGACGACATCCTTCCAGCCAACCGCGAGGAAGCTAGGCTGCTCAAATGGAGGGCTTCCAAGTTCACCCTTCTAGACGGGCGTCTATACAGAAGGTCATTTTTTTACCCCCTTCTCAAATGTGTTAGACCTACAGACACGGACTACATCCTCGAGAGATCCATGAAAGCATCTGCGGAGACCATCTGGGAGACAGATCGCTGGCACAGAAGGCCCTCCGCCAAGGCTACTATTGGCTCACCATAAGAGAGGAGGCTGCCAGGCTAGATCAGAAATATGACAGCTGCCAACGACATGCACATATTCAACGATAGTCATCTACTTCATTGAGTCTACTCTCAGCTCCATGGCCCTTCGCCCAGTGGGGAATGGATATTCTTGGACCATTTCCCCCGGCTTCGGGTCAGCGAAAGTTCTTGCTCGTCGCCATCGACTACTTCACCAAGTGGGTTGAAGTCGAAGCACTGGCCAAGATCATCGAGAGCAAAGTCAAAGCCTTCTTCTGCAAGTCTATCATATGCGTTTCGGTTTGTCTCACACCATCATTACCGACAACGGCCTGCAGTTCAACAATGCCATATTCAAGACTTTCTGTGCCGAACTGAACATCTGCCGTTGGTTTACCTCCATCGGCCATCCACAGACCAACGGAGAGACCGAGGTTATGAATCGGACCATCCTCCTAGGACTCAGGACCCGGCTGGATGGGTCTAAAGGCAGATGGGTGAAGGAGCTCCCCAGCATACTGTGGGCGTACCATATGACTCCAAGAACCCTGACGGGAGAGACCCTCTTCAGTCTCGTCTTTGGATCTGAAGCAGTCATCCCCATCGAGATCGGCTTGCCAGGTCTCCGGGTGGAGTCTTACAATGAAGAAGACAACCCCACACAGTTGAGAGCCAACCTCGATTTCATCAATGAGGCACACGACTGAGCACACTCTGGATGGCCACCTTTCGCCAACAAGCAGCCAAGTACTACAATGCCCGGGTACGTTCCAAGACATTCTACCCTGGAGATCTAGTCCTCAGGAGGGCCGAAGTGTCCAAGCCAACGGAAGAGGGCAAGCTATCTTTAAACTGGGAGGGTCCTTACCGCATCATCGAGATACTTCATCGAGGAGCATACCGAATCAAAGAACTTGACGGACGGCCCATCCCACGCACTTGGAACACGGACAACCTCCGCCAATACTATCAATGATGTACCACCTCCACTATTGATAATAAAGAATTTTTTAAATACTACCTTTGGCTCATCTCCGAAGCTGAGGACTTGTTAACTAAAGGAGCTTGACGGCATCGCGGCTAACGGGACACCACTCGGTCCGGTGTGAAGATGCCCCCAAAGTGGTTCAAGACCCTAACAGTCCCGTACCCGCTCGAGTCGCCCCTTGGGCCGGCACACAAAACCCCGAGGCGGTTCTAAAGAGCTCGGCGGCATCGCGGCTAACGGAACACCACTCAGTTCGAGGTGGAGATGCTTCCAAAGTGGTTCAAGACCCTAACAGCCCCGTACCCGCCCGAGTCATCCTTCGGGCCGGCACACAAACCCCCGAGACGGTTCTAAAGGAGCTCGGCGACTTTGCGGCTAACGGAATACCACTCGGTTCGACGTGGAGACGCCTCCAAAGTGGTTCAAGACCCTAACAGCCCCATATCCGCTCGAGTATCCCCTCGGGCCGGCACAAACTTTCAAGATGGTTCTAAAGGAGCTCGACGGCATTGCAGCTAACGGAATACCACTCGATCTGGTGTGGAGATGCTCCCGAAGTGGTTTAAGATCCTAACAGCCCCGTACCCGCTCGAGTCACCCCTCGAGCTGGCATGCAAACCCCTGAGGTGGTTCAAAAGGAGTTCGGCAGTATCGCGACTAACGGGACACCACTCGGTCCGACGTGGAGATGCCTTCGAAGTGGTTCAAGACCCTAACAGCCATGTACCCACTCGAGTTGCCTCTCGAATCGGCACATAAACCCCCAAGGCAGTTCTAAAAGAGTTCGGCAGCATCGCGGCTAATGGAACACCACTCGGTCCGGCATGGAGATGCCCCCGAAGTGGCTTAAGACCCTAACAGCCCAGTACCCGCTCGAGTCATCCCTCGGATCGGCACACAAACCCCCAAGGCAGTTCTGAAAGACTCCTAAACGCGCTTAAGTGTTCCTCGACCAACGCCGATACCTTGCGTTCATTCCATCAGATGGCTAAGGGATGAAGGACTCCGCTGACAACACGAGTTCGTGCGGACCCTAGTCGAATCACAGGGAGGACTATGGTCACCTGCTACCGAGCCTAAGTATTGAGACTAGCGCGGCACCACAGACGCATGAAGCAGCTACAGAAGATAAGTGGAAGCTTTTGGATAAAATTTTTTCCTTTCTCATCAATATTCAAAGAAATTACAAAATCTGACTCGAAGTCGGTTACAAGCAAAGGAAAAATATACAAAGGGAAGAAGAAAATACAAAAGCAAAAGCCTAAAAGTCTACGGCTTGCCGGGTCCCGGCTTTTCGCCGGCCTCGTCCCCATCCGTCTCTACGTCGTCCGGGTCCCCAAGCTGGATAGCTTCAAGGCCATCGATCCCAAAGACTTCGGCGACCTTTGCTTTGCAGTGCTCAAAGCCCTGAGCGTAAGCATCAAGGCTGGCCTCAGCCATCTCCTGCTCGAATTCCGACGAGCTCCGGAACTCCCTAATGGCATTTTGAGCTCGGGAGCCTGGGCCTCGGCTTCCCGAACTCGAGCCTCGGCCTTCTCAGCCCGAGCTTTGGCTCTCCAGGCCCAGCTCTCGGCCTCCTTGGTTCGGGCCTCGACATCACAGACTCGGGCCGCAGCTTCGACCCTCCTCTGTTTGGCCTCCCGCGCCTCCACCTCCGCCGCAGTGGCCCTCTCCTCGGCGACATGGGCATTGGTTGCCACGAGTCGGCCCGGCTCTCGGCATCCTTAAGCCAGCGAGTTAGTTCATCGACCTTCCTTTCGGTCGACGCCAGGCTAGTCAAAACCACAGCCAGCTTGGCCTTGGCCGTGAAAGTCCGGTTGAGCTCAATCGCCGCCTTGCTCTCCGCCTCCCTGAACCGGGCCCTCCACTCGTCCCAGTCGACTTCCGATGCAAGGAGCTTGCCGGCCAAGTCGTTCTCACGGGCCTTGACCTCTTCCAACTTTTGGGCAAACTTCTCAACCACTTTCTTGCATTGACCCGGTATTTATCCACTCTCTTCTGGGAGCATGCGGCCGAGTCGCACGTCCGGATCAGAGAGTCCCTGAGGGAGAGGACCTCGTTGGCCATCTGCATGTATCAATCGATTAGCCATAGATCAAGCCAAATGAATATAAAGAGAGCACAGATAGAAGTTACCTGGAGCACTGACACATATGTTGCGTCAAGAAGCCTAGCGGCGCCCTCACAGTGCAACTGAGCATGAAAGCATGGCAGATGCACCCTCTTTAGCAAGCGCTCTGCCTGCCGTGCGTCCTCCATTGTCGAGAACCTGGGCGGCGGCTGTAGTGGCTAGGCCGAGGCCTTCCTGACCGCCCGCTGGGTGGCCGCTCGGGCGGGCGGCGAAGGAGAGTCCTCCGGCTCCGCCTCGCCTTTATCTATCGGCCCCGCCTCGCCTTCGTTCGTCACCGCTGCGGCCTCCCTCTCTTCGGCCACCAGGGTGACCTCTTCCGCCTCTGGCCTCTGGCTCAGGAGCCGGGCATCCGCCTTCGGCCCCTAACTTGCCCACTTTAGCCGGCTACGTGGGGGCTAGAGTTTCGCTCCCGGAATCCAAGTCGACAACCACCAGCACGGGAGCAGCTGGGGATCCTTCGCCAACTTCTTCGTTTGAGGCCAGCTGGCCCCTCTCCTTCATTCCTGCCTCGGCCACTGCGGGAACATCTTCGCTTGCCGGTGCCTCGGTCGGGACGCTCTCCCTTAGCTCCTCTGCAGGAGCCGCCTCTATCGGAGCTGCCTCGCAGGGACTTTGGAGGCCTGGGCCGGCTCGCCCTAGGCCTTCTGTTGAACCCTCTTTGCTGGCCTCACCACCTCGCCAGCCTCTTGCCTCCTCTTCCGCATAGCCACCACCTTCAGCATCTCGGCAAGCACCTTCATTGCTGCACAAGGAGCCGATAGTTAGAAAAAGAAAGGACCAGGTCAAAGGATGAGAAGGACGAGATCTCGCGCTCACCAACTGCCGGGGCCAACTCGGCCTCGTAGAGGTTCCTCGGCCAACAACTCCTTGTAGGAGGGGATCTCAAAGGAAATCAGGCGATCGAAGAGCTCCTGGTCCCTCTTGTCCACAGCGGAGTTTTTATTGGGGCCGACGTCAGGTTCCGTCCAACTCGTCCTCACTCCATCCATATGAGCAAACAAGAAATGGAATTTCCATCCCTTGACTTTGGAGGGGAGGTGAAGTGGCAGAGTCCGACCCGGCCTAGAAGTAAAAATTCACCACCCGTCTTCACCATGGTGGCGGAGCTTATAGAGGGCCCGGAACATAGAGATCCTAGCTTTCGAGCTCTTAAAAAAATAGACAACAAATGCACAGATGATCCGAATCGAGTTCGGAGTCAACTGCGCCGGGACTAGTCTATACCTATGTAATAGGTTCAGAATAAAAGGATAAAAGGGGAGATGAAGCCCGCACCTGAAGAACTTCGTACAGAGCTATCCGACCGGATTGGTCGGAGGTCACCCTGTCCTCGGGTCCAGACGCGAACAGATGGATGTAACTAGGGACTCTATACCTACTCCTGAGGTCTTCCACGTCCTCAGGGGTCATGGTGGAAGCCACCCCCTCCGGCCCTGCCAAATTAGAACTGGCTACCGAAGGAGAGGCCGAACGGGCTGGGACGATGGAGCTACCCTAGGTGGAGGTGCCCTAGGAAGAGACACTCAAGGTAGTGGTTGGACATCTACCGTCGAGCAGTCGCGGATGGTGATACCCCCGATCTGCTGACGCCTTCGGTGAACCAGGGAACCTCCTCCTCTTCCGAGGATCGAAAGGAGCTCACAATAGGCCTCTTGCCCTCCCTAATGGCGTGACGGTCCATGGACTCAAGAGGAAGAAGACAAAGAGCAGAAGGGAAGCAAAAAGAAAATGACCTGATGTCGAAGAAAGAAAATGAAAGTTTCGAACTCTAAAAGTTCAGGGCTCAGGAGGAAGAAGATAACAGAGAAGATGATGGCAGCATAAAGGTCACCCTCGGGTAGAAAGGGCGGTTTTATATAGATTTTTTGAATTGCCTCGCCCGAGGCAGCGCTACGGGACTTCTATGATTGCACGCGACATCCAGCTGTTGATAATCCTGTTAGTACCCAAGATACGGTGCCTCGATTCTGCCTAGGGAGCGGGATTTGTGGCCAATGATAAGACGTGGGGAGCAGTGGAGTAATGATGGCGCCCATTTTTCCCCATTCTTCGAGAGATATTCTCCCGGTGTGCTCAACGTTGACGTCATCTTCTGCGTTTTTATTTGATTACGGAAGAATTTCGATGCGACATAGCATCGGGAGGATGCGCCGCACCCCTGACAATTGAAGGCGCACGAAAGCCAACAGTTATTACAAATTTTCATGCTCATTTTGCCCAAGGGTCAACGGACGCGTGGCCTCTCGAGCTCAGGAGCAGGGGAGCATTTGATGTGGCCGATGGCACCATGTAGACGTTAATGGCGAAGCTAATTGATGGCGTAGACAGGGGCAGGCGGCCTCGCTTCTTCAAGGCAGCCTGCTCTTCAGCGGAGCCGCGTGTCTCCAAGACGGCCCCGCTCTTCAGTAGACCGCACCTCCTCCAAGTTGGCCCCCAGCGGTCCCGACTTCTCTAAGGTGGCCTCGACGGCCGCGCATCTCCAAGGCGGCCCCACTCTTCAGCGGGCCGCACCTCCTTCAAGTCGGCCCCCAGCAGCTCCGACTTCTCCAAGGCGGCCCCAGCAGCCCCGCCTCCTCCAAGTCGGCTCCCAGTGGTCCCGACTTCTCCGAGGCAGTCCCAGCGGCCCCACCTCCTCCAAGGTGACTTCAGCGGCCCTGTCTTCTCCAAGGCAGCTCGCACTGACTGGCAAGGCCAGGCCCACCTACCGCCTGACCTGCGTTGTCTGACACGATCAGACCCACCTACCGTCTGGCCTGCGCAGCCCGACAGAGTCAGGCCCACCTATGCTAACCCGCGCAATTGATGGGACCAAACTCACCAACCGTCATACCCATTTGCTCGATGGGACCAGGCCCACCAACCAGCTCCTATTCACATAATAGCCACGAGTTTAGCAAACATTCCTCTTCACTGAACTCCACATGGATGATCCCCAGACGGATATGAAGGTCTATAAAAGGGTAAGAGAATCCGAAATAAAGGGGTACGCACATACACACACTTTCTAACATGGAAAACCTTTCGATTTTCGAAGCCTTCTTCATCTTTTTGAGAGCTCATTCAAGCTTTCACTGCTGTGACCTCGGTTGCTAACTTAACCATTGAAGGGTCCCCGCCGGAGCAACCTTCGACCTTGGGACTTCTTGCAGGCCGTTCGCTCTGAAGAAGGCTGCACCAGCAAATGACGTTTCTCGACGATTGATTCCGATGATCGAGCGTCAACAGTAGTAATGTACATCAAGAGAGTGAGCCTGTTTGTTCCTCCCTAAATCCTATAATAGCAGAAGCCTCATGCACTAGCTTACTCTTTTTAGTAATATATAACATTCAAAAGAAGAGCATCTATAAGAGAAACTTTCCAATGTATCCCACTTATATACAATGTATTTTGGATAAGAAAATAAATAAGGCTAACTTTAGGCTGCGTTTGGCATTGATGTCACTTTCTTTTTGAAAAAATTTGGAAACAAAAATTCTATTTTCATCTTTTTTTTTTTTACATTTCTAACAATAGATGCATTTTGGTAGAAATTATTATTTTTATTTTTCATAGTCGGAGGCACTTAGGACCCAATGCATCCTACAAATATAATATTATATTCAATATCAAAAATATAATATTATAATATAGTATTATAATACTTTTCTAATATTATAACATTATAATTATATAGTATATTATAAGATTAATAATATTACCAATAATATTATAAATATATATTATATAACGATAATATATATTGCATTACTTATAATATTAATATTATATTTTTATAATAAATAATGATATAACTATTATTAATAAAAAATATATAGTGTATATATCTATATTATATTAATAATAATATTATTATAACTAATATTATATAATTATAATATATATTATAATTATATATTAATATATATATTATTACTTTTCTAAAAAGTTGTTTCGATTTCCTAAGAAGTATTATTTTTTAAAAAGTGGAAGTGACAAAATTTTAATTCCACTTTTTTCATAAATAATGAAAATTACTTTTAAAAATACAAAGTAAAAACAAAACAAACATATACTTTTATATTAGATTTCATGTTTCTATTTTTAAAAATAACAAACGAAATATAACAATGATACCAAAGAGCCCTTACAAGGTTTTCGTCCCTCATTCTTTTCCCTTATAAGATGTGCATGCAACCCACTTAAAAGCATGGCATTCATCTTTTATGCTAGACAAAAACACCAAGACATAGTCTGCAAGTTTAAATCAGAAAAGTGATAAGAAAATAGAAAAGTAAAACCATTGGCCAGACCAAGAATAAGGACGCCATTCATTCTTTCAGCAAGAAAATTACTTTATTAATATGGTGGAGACAAAAATACACAAATATAGAGCCCACCTAACACGCACCAGTTGTGCAAGTTTCATCCGGCTAACAAATCATATTGAGATAGTCTTCATCCAAACACACATTATTGTGGATTATGTACTTTAAATAATCTTTTTTTCAAAACCTGTGAAAATATTTTCTACTTATATTACACTCGATCATTTTATAACAATCAACCTATTAAACACATAATAATGCAAATATGCATGAAGATACATGCACTACAAGAAACCAGTATGTGGATATGTCCTTGTTATCATATTCACCATCATATTAAGCATCAAGGTACTGGATAATATGTAACTTAAAAAGAATAAAATTAAGAATTTTACTAGATATGCCTCATTTATAGCTTACTAAACCTTTTCTATTGGATTCTCAGACTCATTCTCATATTCTTTCAAATCACAAAATCAGTGTTTTGTTGTAAGAAGTTACTTCCTACAAATCATATTTAGCAGCCATATTTGGATAAGCTCCCTTCTCTACTCAAAAAGAATACAAGAATATCAGCATTATTTTTTTGACCTTTTGCAAATCACACCCAACATTTTGTTGAAATCATACAACATACCTTTCCTCATCACTATTTATAAATCGACCCAGGAAATATTGATTTTTTGGGGCCAAAAAACACTTTAGGTTAGACTGAATCCAACAGATTAATTGATAGTCATTTTCTTAAACATTTTGGGATTGTCATAAGTTAGGGGAAAAAATTAGCCCCCTTCCCAGATTCTTGCAAACTCCTCAGATAGAGCTTCTACTCCATCTCTAAGCTCTTGGTCAAAAGCAAGTTCATTCCTTGGGCATAGCTACAAATCTTGGAGGCATCCAGAGCCTAAAGAACATCATTGATTACATGCTTCTAGTCCATTAATCATCCTAATTAAGCATGGTCTCAAGATCTCACTGCTAATACCAACTTGGATGAGAACCCTTGAGGTGGCCTCTCCCTCCTTGAGCATGTTAAGGTAGTGGTCATGAAGGTGGCAATTAAGAGCTCTACTATCTACTGGACTGTCCACTTCCCAGTCCACTTATCCTGATCTTGTTGAGGTTCCTGTTAACAAACTCATCCTTCTGGTGCTTGTTAGGATTGAGCCTCAAGATACTAATTATGATCTTGAGGAAGCTCTTGAGCTCGACGCTGCTCTAGTTGGTGAATATCATGGTGAGTTAGTGGTCAGAATGACCATTGATGTTACAAAGAATAAGATATCTTGGTGAATATATTGTCACTGTACTTGATGCCATTGCAGGCTATCTTCACAAAGTGGCTAGTGCCATCCACACTGATGAAGGTGACACAGATCATCAACCTATGTGGTGAAATAGGTGAGGATGTAACAGACATTGTGATAGGCCTGGAGGTGCCTACCAAGCATGAGGAAGGGACCATAGTGGGCACCATTCTCAAGTAAGAGATGCATATGACAAGGTAGAGTAGGCTACAGGTGATAGCAATGTGAATTGATGTTCTCGTACCAGTCGATGCCTATAACAGACATTGATGTTCTCGTACCAGTCGATGCCATTGTTAATGATAAGACCACAAAGGTCCATGAATTGGGAGCATAATGATGATTTGCCTGATGGGTTTGCTATCCTTGAGGATGATAATGGAGCAAGGATGGATGATCAAGAGGGCAAAGTCGCAGGGAGAGTAGTGGTTGGTGATGGGAAGGTCGTGCAATTATAGCGAGTGATTGGGAAACCCTTCTCTACAATGTTCAAGGTTGCCAACCTAGTGAGCCCAATCAATGATATTGTTGTTGCCCTTGTCAGGTGATTGATCGATCTGCAATTTTGATCCAAGATTTAGATAGAGGAAGGAGATGAGATGACAAAGAAGAGTGGAATAGAGAGAGGATATTGGAGTTGAGTCTTGAGGGGTTATAACATTAAATTAGTGAGAGGTTTTTCTTCCATTTATCTTTCCTACTCTATTTTCCAGGGCTAGAATGACATTTGCCATTTGTGGTTATCTTAACCAGAGACCACGGTTATCAGGGATGATGGAGGGCTCACAAAAGGGCATAACTGCAATTAAATAGACATTTTTCTAGGTTGATTTTAAATAGTGATAACAAAAGGTTTTATTATAATTTCAACAAAATATTGGATATCATTTGGGGAAAAAACCTTTTTTTTTTGAGCCCTAAAATCAACATTATCAAGCTAAAAAAATGAATGAATGAATTGCTCTAATATTGGCACTAAATATCACTTTAGTGGGTAAACGTAGGATCCATGCATGATAGCTTTATTCGAAACTAGCTGAAACTGAGAACTATGAAAATTGGCCACATTAAGGGCCTATTTGGATTAGCTGTTGGCCAACAGCTATCTCACATAGCTTTTAGCCAACAGCTAATTAAAGGTGCTTCAACCAGCTCTGAAGAGCTAATCCAAACAGGCCCTAAGTTTCACTAAATTAACATTTGCATGTCAAAGTAATTTCTGCATTCTTCCAGCTACCTGATTGATTGTTTGAAGAGAATTCTTTACTCTTGTACAATAACCGTGATTTTGCTTCGATTCTGCATTCCTTTTATACCACAAGCATTGCAAAACATCTCAAAGAGCATGCTCCATATCTCATGCAGTAGGATATCCTCATGCTTAGAGAAAATCATCAAATCACACAAGAAACAATCTCACAGCGGTTAACCGATCCAAGTTATCGATAGCATTCACTCCTTCGTTCATTCGCTGATCCAGGACAGATTAGGGTTCGCCGAATTAATTCATTGACCTAAATATCGGCTCCTAAACCTAGAAGGAAATTATCTCAATAAATTACTATTCTACATACCGATCGTATTCGTAACCACGCCTATAACCTGTCGTGGATTCAGAGGAGGGGGATCAGCTAGCTAGCTAATAATGCCACAGGCAAAGAATCTTGCACGCAATCTCTATCTTGGCTTTCGATTCGATCTTTCGTGACTTCAAAAAAATATTAGGTTGAGTTGAATCCTGAATTAGGGTGAAAAGAATCCAGAAATCCGAGCAGATAGCGAAATTTAGATAGAAATTAAAAGCACTAGAATCCAGATCAGAGGGAACAGAGAAAAAAGAGATTACTTGAGGTGGTCCCGCCGGCAGCGGCGGCGGCGGATGATAGAGGTGGAGGAGGACCTGATGGAACTTTCTACGCTTCTCATCTCTCTTCCTCTCCATTGCAATTGGAAATTGGCATCGGCAATGGAAGCGACTCCGCCTTAGATAAATAGATGGCCCTCCCGGATGACCCCAGAAATGCGATTGCCTGCATAGAAACTTTCGTACAACCAGGCGCATAAACACATGGTGCGACTAACCATACAATCCATATTTAATTATTTAATTAGAGTTTTACAACAACAATAATAACAATAAGGACGACGACGACGGTGAAATGGCGGCCATGACCATAGCTGATTCCTCTGGTACGGCCAGCCAATGAGATCACCAGGTCACTTTGATTTATTCAAAATATAACGTGCTAGAAATAAACTTCGGCAAACATCACTCCTCTGCTAGGTTCTCAGCTGCCAGCGGGATCTTCCGGCACACGCGAGCTTCTTCGTAGACCTGGCCTGGCCTGCAGTAGTACCCTTTCTCCGGAGCACAGTGGTCGTCAACAGAGCAAATGCACAGCCCCTCGAAGGCACAGCCCTCCCCCAGTATCACGTTTCCTTCCCTCTTAGCCCCAGCACGCATCCGTCCAATCCGAAAAGAACAACCCTTCCGGGTCGTACTTCTCCATTACGCTCACAAACTTATCCCCCTTGGCTCCCAGCTTCTCCCTCACCTTAAGAAAGCCAATGTTTCTATTCTTTCCCCAGTGCGGCAACCCGTTGTACTTGAACAACATCATCTGCTCGATCTCTTCGAGCACATCCTCGAAGAGCCGGGGCTATTTCGGATCACAGGAGCGGTAGTAGGTGTTGATGCTGGATCACCAGATTTTTCTTTCTTGCTGTGAGATCTTTTTCTTCAGAAAAACTTCCCCTCTGCCTTCTTCTTCTTCCCTTTTATCCCCTTCTTTTACTTATTTTATTATTATTTTTCGTTTAATTCAAGAGGTCCACGTGTAGGATAAATATTCATCCTCCATTTTTTTTTTCGCTACGTGGTCATACATTGATAATTAATAATAAAGGTATTAAGAAACTTGCTCATGAAGATAAGGATTTTCATGATGACCTTGATTATCCCATGGGAATGTCAGGGTTAATGGGGATGTCAGAGTCAGAGAAAAGGCATCTGGCTCTAAAACAGGAGTTCAGTATCTCCTTTTTCTAGATAAATGGCGGTGTTTCAGTGCTTGTCTTATTTGAATCATTTAAAGCGTTATGATGTTTAACATTCCTCGATTTCTGTTTCGAATATGACGGTTTATCGTGTTTAGTATTATTATGAAATTGGGGGCCACCCAGACTCTGGGGGCCGCCCAGGACTGGGGGCCGTCCAGACCCTGGGGGCCACCTAGGACTGGGGGCCGCCCAGACTCTGGGAGCCGCCCAGGACTGGGGGCCGCCCAGACTCTGGGGGCCACCCAGGACTGGGGGCCGCCCAGACTCTGGAGGCCACCCAGACTCTGGGGGCTGCCCAGGACTGGGGGCCGCCCAGACTCTGGGGGCCGCCCAGGACAGGGGGCCGCCCATATTCTGGGGGCCGTCCAGGACTAGGAGCCATCCAGACTCTGAGGGCCGCCCAGACTCTTTATTTTCTAACTATTTTATTTATTTATCTATATCATATTTTATTTATTATCCATATCATATGCCCCCTCGCCCATCTTCCTTGCATTCAGGTGTGTTGTGCACGTGCAAGGGAGAAGGGCGAAAAAATTCAAATTTCAAAAATCCGGTACATGATAAGTGATATTTCGAAAAAGGAAAAAAGAAGGGGAGGCGCATATCTCTAAGAGGATAGCGTCTTTTCATTTGTCCGGCTCCACTGGGGGGCCACCACGTGTCCTTGCGGTGCTCGAGGCGTCATGTTTGATATAATAAAAAAAAGGAGGGCCATCTCCTTCCCTTAACCTTTGATTTTGTGTATCTTTTTGTGCTTTTTACCTCTTCAAGCCCAGGTCAGTCGACTTCTTCCTCTTCCCTTTCTCTCTTTATGGATTCCTCCAAAGATAGGAAAGGTAAGGGCCCCATGGTTGAGCCCTCTCGAGAGGAGATTCTTCAAGCGCGTCGACAGGCTCTTGGAGGGATAGCCATCCGTGGGGACCAACCCATTGCTCGGTCCGTACAGCCAGTGTCTAGGTTGTTATCCCCGTCCCCTAGGGTTTCCTCTTCGTCTATCAGTCGTGAGGTAGGGCCTCCCGTAGTTGCTTCTAAGTTGGCTAGACCGGCGGACGTTGCCTCTGTTATATCCTCTCAAGATCTTAGGAACTTCAGGGCTCAGTTCGGGATCCCTAATGACATTCGGCTCTCCATTCCCCTTCCTGAGGATAGGGTCACCCTAGCGCGACCAGGAAAGGTCGCGTTGTATGAAGAGTTCTTCAAGGGTGGTCTACGACTGCCCTTACATCCTTTTTTTGTAAACTTATTGAACCGATATCGCCTTATCCCCGCACAGCTTACTCCTAATTCTATTCGTATTATCTTTTCATTTCTAGTACTTTGTTCTTTTCATGAGGCTTCCGCTCGACTTTCTTTATTTAGGGCACTATACAGGATTTGAAACCTGGTCAGGGATGGGTGGTGGAGTTTCGCATCGAGGCCTAAAAGGGTTCTTAGACTTAATCTTCCTTCTAAGATCAAAGGATGGAAGTCTCGATTTTTTATGCACATCTGGAGGGGCTGGGTATAGATTGGGGTATCCCGGATATCAGTTCTAACCAGAACTCGAGTGTTGATGAGAGAGACCATGAGCTTTTCAACACTCTAATCTCTACCATCATTCCTCCCAGTAAAGAATTGCTATCGGAGGATAATCTCCGGGAGATCGCGTCCGTGCCGGTGTCGCTGGCTGCAGCGCTCGGTGAGCCCCGAAGAATTCATCTTTCTCTCTCTCTTTTTTGTTGTTGTTATATTTGCAGCTAATATATTTGGTGTCTCTCTTTTAGCTAACCCCATGTCCACTATATTGTGGCAATAAAGTTTTCTCAAGACTTTTTAATATCGAATCTTCGAAAGAGAGAGAGGAGCGATCATGGCGTGGCAGGGAACGAACCTAAAAGACTCCGTCAATCAGGATCGGATTGTCAGGCCCAGCCTCCAGCGGCTATTCCTGAAGCGACCCTGATAGAAGACAGCGAGGGAGAGACAAGTCCTCCAAAGGGGATCCCGATAGGAGATCCTGTTGAGGGGGAGCTTCCGGAAGTCATTCCATCCTCCACCAAGGGTGCTGGGGGATCTGTAGGGAGCGCGAAAGCAGTTGAAATCGATTCGCCAGGTCCATCGTCATCAAAGGAAGTAGGCGTTCCTGCTCCTGCTCCCTCAGATGTTTTGGGAAATCTATCTCCACCTTCCCAACCGCCTAATCAGGGTGCTGGGTACAAAAGTTGCCTGTCGGAGATAATTCTTAAACTTGCGATCCTGCCCAGGTTCCAGGACAAAATGAGGAAGGTAACACAAGAAGAGTCATTCGACACTATGTTTACAGCCGCGCTTCAGGTAAAGTTACGATCTTTTCCTTTTTTGATTATCGAATTCGGGCATTCACTGAATGTATTTTGCAGATGTCTAATGGCCTTTTTGTACTGCGTGAAGACTTAAATAAGGCCAAGTCTCGGAGTGTGAGTTTAGACAAAGAGTTGGTGGAGACGAAGGCCCGAGAGTCAAAAGCACTACATGACCTTCAGGTCATTCGGGAGGATTATCGGGTATGGCGGGGAAGGGCGGAAAAGGAGCTGCGGAGCTTAGATGCCCAACTATCTGAGGTCCGGGCGAAATTGTTGCCAACGGAAGAGAGGTTAAAAGAAACTATTCTTAGGCTAGAATACACTGAAAATCGAGCAGACAATGCGGAAGCTACGGCTCGCGATGCTGTAGAAAAGTTGGTTCTAGCCGAGAAAGACGCTAAGGACGCTCTCGACAAGGTCGCAACAGTGATGACGGAGGCCCGGGAAAAGATAGCTGCGGCGAGGCCAAGGCTCACGAAAAGGTGGCCGCGGCCAAAGCCGAAGTCCAAGAAAAGGTGGCTATGGCCGAAGCCAAAGCCCAAGAAAAGGTGGCTATGGCCGAAGCCAAGGTCTGGGAGGCTATCAAGGAGTACAAGGGCTCCCCGGATTTTGCGTCAGAGTTTCAGGAGGCCGCCTTAGACGCCTTTGTTCAAGGCTTCGAGAGGTGTAAACGGAGGTTAGCCCGACACTTCAACTTAGAGAACCTTGAACGTTTTCGACCTGTGGACGACGAAGAGATTTCTGATATGGAGGTCGAAGACGTGGTGGATAGGGTGGTGGCGACCAAAGATTCTGTTGCAGAAATGCCCCTTACTGAGGAGCCGGCTTCCGATCCCAACACTGAGAGGGAGCATTTTGAGAACTGATAGAGGACGCCTAAGTTTATTTTTATTTTAGCTTTAGCTTTTCTGTTCTTGACTTGGTCCTTTTAAAGGACCTCTTTTTGTAACTAAATGTCAGTTTATTGACGATACTTTATAAAGTTTTCTAGTGGATTGACTTTAAATGAGCAGGTGCTACCCTTTGTTATTCGGTGTTATTTAATACTTCATCTGTTTGATTCCTGATTCCTACTTATGGATTAGGAAATCCGTCCATGAGTTGGCATTAAGTCCGAATCTTCAGGTCGCTTTCCGGTATGTCGTATTAAGATGTAAATCCTAGAATTTTGATAAGGCAGTTTAGGGGCCCTGTAGGGAAGCTAATCTTAGGTCCAAGGAGGCGCGATGCTCTTAAGGTTGTGGGGCCGCTTGGCATTTTCGCAGAATCGTACCTTGAGGGTAACCGAGTATCTGCCTATGGGCGTGACTCGAAACCGTCTAAGTCGAGACTGCTTGAGCCAAGGATTTAAACTTCCTCAGGAGTGAGTCATACCGGTTTGGGGGCATTCTTTGGACTGTAGGGCCGTCGAGCCGCCTATTCATTGGAGAGCGTGATTCGGGGCCGCTTGAGTCACGGACTTGAACCTCCTCAGGGGTAGGTTATACCAGCCTGGGGGTGTCCTTTGGACTGTAGGGCCGTCGAGCCGCCTGTTCATTGGAGAGCGTAATTCGGGGCCGCTTGAGTCACGGACTTGAACCTCCTCAGGGGTAGGTTATACCGGCTTGGGGGTGTCCTTTGGACTATAGGGCCGTCGAGCCGCCTGTTCATTGGAGAGCGTGATTCGGGGCCGCTTGAGTCACGGACTTGAACCTCCTCAGGGGTAGGTTATACCGGCCTGGGGGTGTCCTTTGGACTGTAGGGCCGTCGAGCCACTTATTCATTGGAGAGCGTGATTCGGGGCCGCTTGAGTCACGGACTTGAACCTCCTCAGGGGTAGGTTATACCGGCCTGGGGTGTCCTTTGGACTGTAGGGCCGTCGAGCCGCTATTCATTGGAGAGCGTGATTCGGGGCCGCTTGAGTCACGGACTTGAACCTCCTCAGGGGTAGGTTATACCGGCCTGGGGGTGTCCTTTGGACTGTAGGGCCATCGAGCTGCTTATTCATTGGAGAGCGTGATTCGGGGCCGCTTGAGTCATGGACTTGAACCTCCTCAGGGGTAGGTTATACTGGCCTGGGGGTATCCTTTGGACTGTAGGGCCGCCGAGCCGCTTATTCATTGGAGAGCGTGATTCGGGGCCGCTTGAGTCACGGACTTGAACCTCCTCAGGGGTAGGTTATACGGCCTGGGGGTGTCCTTTGGACTGTAGGGCCGCCGAGCCATCTTAAAGAAGTGTTTAAAAATATGTGTTCAAATGTGCAGGCTCATTTAATATTCGGATAAATACATTACATTACTGGTAGTATGGCCGGAGGTTGTCTGCGTTCCACGTTCGGAGGATTAGTCGTCCATTCAGGTCTTCAAGCCGGTATGCTCCACGGTGAAGGACTTCTCCTATCCGGTAGGGCCCTTCCCAGTTCGGAGACAATTTGCCCCCTTCTGTTGGTTTGGATACGAAGCTTTTCTCAGAACTAAATCTCCCTGACGGAAGCTCTTCGAGCGGACGCGGGTATTGTAATACTTCACCACCTGCTGCTGGTAGGCCGCTATTTTGATTCGAGCCCGATCTCTTGCTTCATCAATGAGGTCAAGATTGGCTCTTAAATTAGGGAGGTTGTCTGCTTCGTTGTATGATTCCACTCGATTACTTGGTAAGCCAATTTCGACGGGAATAACAGCTTCAGAACCAAAGACCAAGTTGAATGGTGTTTCTCCTGTTGGTGTTCTGGGAGTTGTGTGGTATGCCCAGAGTACACTCGGGAGCTCTTCTACCTACCTTCCTTTGGACGTGTCCAGTCTGGTCCTTAGTCCCCGTAATATCATGCGATTTGTAACCTCAGCCTCTCCATTAGATTGTGGATGGCCGACAAGGTAAATCGTTGCATGATGCCGAGATCAGTACAGAAAGTCCGGAAGGTGTTGTTGTCAAACTGTCGGCCATTGTCAGTGATGAGGGTGTGTGGTATGCCGTATCGACAAATAATGGCTTTCCAGAAAAAGGTTTTGACCTTAGCCTCAGTGATTTTAGCGAGTGCTTCAGCCTCGACCCATTTAGTAAAATAATCAACGGCTACTAGTAGGAATTTTCGCTGTCCTGATGCCGGAGGAAAAGGGCCGAGGATGTCCATGCCCCACTGAGCAAAGGGCCAGGGAGCAGAAAGAGAATTTAACTGAGAAGATGGTTGCCGCTGAATGTAGGTGTACCGTTGGCATTGATCACATCTTTTCACTAGTTCGGTTGCATCCTCTTGCATGGTGAGCCAGTAATATCCTTGTCGGAGGGCCTTGCGTGCTAGAGATCGGCCTCCGGAGTGATTCCACAGATGCCTTCATGAATTTCTCTAAGATATAATCCGCATCAACCGAATTAACACATTTGAGGAGAGGCTGAGAGAAAGATTTTTTGTAAAGTTGGCCTTCCAGTAGTACAAATTTAGAAGCTCTCCGCTTAAGCAGCTTAGCTTCTTCACGACCAACTGGGAGAACGCCGTCTTTCAAATACCGGATATAAGATTCCATCCAGGTTTCTTCTTGGACAATGGGCAAAGCTTCTTCAGTAGCTTCGATACTAGGTGTTTCCAGGTACTCGATGTAGGTTTTGCCCATGGCACTATCCACTGAGGTAGCAAGTCGGGCTAACATATCGGCCCTAGCATTTTCACCCCTGGGTATATAACTGATGGTGAAGTGATCTAATAAGGGAATTAATAGTCTGACCTTGTTCAGATATTGGAACATGATAGGGTCCCGAGCTTCATACTCCCCTGCTACTTGGGCGGAAATAAGCTGTGAATCAGTGAAAACCCGGAGATTCTTGATTCCTATCCCATGTGCTAGTTTGATTCCGGTCAGTAAAGCCTCATATTCAGCTTGATTGTTGGTGGCTTCAAAGAGGAAACGAAGAGCATATTCTAGTACTACGCCTTCTGGACTAGCAAGAATGAGACCAGCTCCGCTACCTTGTGAGTTAGAGGCTCCGTCGACGTGGAGGGCCCATGCTTCATCATCCTCCCCCTCAGTGTCTGAAAGGATCCGAGGGAGTTCTTCTTGATGCTGCTCAGACAAGGTGCACTCTACTAGAAAATCAGCCAAGACCTGGGATTTCAAAGATGCTCTGGGCTGAAATGATAAGTCGAACTCCCCTAATTTGATGGCCCACTTGGCTAACCGGCCAGAAGTGTCTGGCCGTGACAAAATAGCCCTGAGAGGTTGATCAGTGAGGACGACTATAGGATGGGCTTGAAAGTAGGGTCTAAGTCGTCGAGCAAAACGAATAGAGCAAAAATGACTTTCTCCGTTTTGGAATATCTCTCTTCTGCACCGTGAAGCACCTTGCTGGTATAATATACAGGTCATTGAATGGCATGGTCGCCGACACGCACCAGAACGGAACTACCGACTTCCGAGGAAGCCGCAAGATAAAGGAAGAGCTTCTCTCCTTCCTCCGGTTTGGATAACAGGGGCGGTGTGGATAAGAACTCCTTAAGTTTTTCAAAAGCTTGTTGACAGTCATTTGTCCACTCGAAGCCATCTGCTTTACGCAAGACCTTGAAGAAAGGTAAACATCTTTCAGCTGATCTGGACAGAAATCGGCTTAATGCTGCTATCCTCCCGGTGAGTTGTTGTACCTCCTTCTTACACATAGGCCGTCTCATATTGAGAATGGCTTGAATTTTCTCTGGGTTTGCTTCAATCCCCCGCCGGGTAACTAAGAAGCCCAAGAATTTCCTGCTGTAACTCCAAATGCACATTTGCGCGGGTTGAGCTTTATTCTATGGAGCCGAGGTTGTGGAAAGTTTCTTGCAGGTCGGCGACATGGTCAGTGGCACAGGTGCTTTTTGTCAACATATCATCTACATATACTTCCATGTTGCGCCGAGCTGGTCTTTGAAAACTTTGTTCATCAGCCTCTGATAGGTAGCTCCTGCATTCTTCAACCCGAAGGGCATTACTTTATAACAATAAATGCCCTTTTCGGTAATAAAAGAAGTATGCTCTTCATCTGAGGGGTCCAATTTTATCTGATTATACCCTGAGAAGGCATCCATAAAGCTAAGGAGTTCATAACCAGAAGTTGAATCCACTAACTGGTCGATCCGGGGCAACAAAAAACTGTCCTTAGGACAAGCTTTATTAAGATCTGTGTAGTCGATGCATATTCTCCATCCTCCGCTGGCTTTCCGAACCATAACCACATTGGCTAGCCAATCAGGATATTGTGCTTCTCGAATATGACCGGCCATGAGCAATTTGTCTACTTCCTCGTCAATGACCCTCTACCGCTCAGGAGCAAAACTTTTTTTCTTCTGGCGAACAGGGCGGCAGCTTGGGTTAATATTAAGTTGATGAGTAATCACCTCCGGAGGAATCCCGACCATATCCGTCACTTTCCAGGCAAAGACATCTACATTCATTAATAAGAAGGCTAGGAGTTGATCCCGGACTTCAGGGGAGAGGAGCTCACCGATTTGCACGATCTTAGTGGGATCATCTCCAGGGGGTAAGATATCAGAAGCTCCGCTGGCTCTCCTCTCCGCTTGACTTCTCTAGGGTCAAATGACTCGACGACCGGAGGGATATTAGCCATTTGGGGACTAGGGGCTAAATGATAGCAGGGTCTAACCGAGTCTACCTCTCCATGCATCACACCAACTCCTTGCCTGGTAGGGAACTGCACCAATAAGCGCTTAGTAGATATAACTGCATCTAACATATTCAAGCCGGGACGGCCAAGAATGGCGTTGTAAGCCAGGGGGACCCGAACTACCAGAAAATCCAGCATAACCGTGCTTTGACATGGCGGCGATCCTGCCGTAGCTGGCAAAGTAATCTCGCCTTCGACTCGTATAGAGTCTCCAGTGAAACCAACTAGAGGGACGGCTACGGGTCGAAGAGAATCTAGAGATAAACTCATCCGAAGAAATGCATCATAAGTAAGCACATTAGCGGAGCTCCCACTATCAATTAAGATTCTTTTTACAGGATGCCTAGCGACCGTCATTGAAACGACGACGCTATCATCTTTTACAATATTACTCCCCGCTATATTTCCCTCAGAAGGGATTACATCATCTAATCCTTCGACTCCCCTTGGTCTCTTGGAAGATGAGGCTTTTCCGCGGGAAATCATGCCCACCATCCTTTCTGTTGGGGTGTTGTCAATATTAGCTTGAGCAGGAGGAGGTCCCATTAAAGCTGGTACAGGAGGAGCCTCTTTCTTCTGGATGTATTGCCCAAGGTATCCCCTCTGAATTAGCTCTTCGATGGCCTGCTTCAAGTTCCGACATTCTTCAGTGTCGTGGCCATAATCCCTATGGAAACGACAATAGCGACTTCTGTCACGGGCAGTGCCCTTCTTCAACGGGGGCGGACGCCGTAAATAAGGCTCGTTTTCAATTTCCATGAGGATGTGAGTCCGGGGTGCTAAGAGAGGTGTAAGATGGTCCTCTCTAGGAGTCTGGCTCTTGCGGCAGTCAATTGGTCGGCGCAAGGGCTCGGGCTTTTTGGAAGGAGGTCCGTTCAACTCTGGGCGAGCGGATCTTTTGCTAGTCCTCCCTTGTGCACCTCTCCTGGATGAATCAGCTTCGTCGGCGTGGATGTACTTCTGCGCACGGCTCAGGAGATCAGCATAAGAAGAAGGAGGTCTTTTGTCTAAAGAATAAATAAAACGGGAGGGTCGGAGCCCCCGTTTTAGAGCCAAAGTGGCCACGGCATCTTCAAGATGATAAACTTCTAGGGCCGCTACTTTGAAACGGGTTATAAAGTCTTTCAAAGATTCTCCTTCTTGCTGCTGCACGGAGAATAAGCTGTCTGCCACTCGAGGAATTTTACGACAGGCATCGAAGTGAGCCAGAAAAGATCTCTCCAATTGTCGAAAAGAGTCAACACTACGTGAGGGCAGACGAGAATACCAAACACGGGCCGCCTTACGGAGGGTGGCTGGGAAGGCAACGCATAAGAGGGCGTCCGTTGCTCCTTGGACCTGCATGATAGCCTTATAGCTCTCCAGATAATCTAGGGGGTCAGTGGTGCCGTCATAGGGGTCTAATTGAGGAAATCGGAATCTCCTTGGAATGGGTTCTTCATAACCGTCGAGTGAGAGGGGGGCGGGTGTCGTAATCCGACCCCGGCTGATTATTGATCCTTTGACTGAGTTCTTCCAGTCGGCGATCTTGCTCTTCAAGACGCTTTTCCATTCTATCGGTTATACTTCCCCCGGCTGGTTCAGGAGAACTGGAAGGAGACTGATGACGCCATCGGCGATGCTCTATATAAGGTTCCTTCCCCCATCGTCGTCCAGTAGGTGGGCTGCTGGGGGAATGGGACAAAGAGCGCGAGCCATCGTGGGAGCTTTGGGAGCGCCGCCTTCCTGGGGAATAAGGGCGGAGAGGCTTTGTCGGAGGAGATCTTCCTCGAGCTGATTGTCGGCTAACAGGAGTAGCCGACCTAGGCAATAGAGGCTGCTCGAGCCATTGTCGGACTCCTCGAGAGTGCTGTTCTTGCATCTGTTGAACCATCCCCACGAGAGTCTGGACTTGCTGAGTGAGAATCAGCAGTGGATCTTGAGGAATAGCCGGAGCCGGCAGTGGTGAAGAAAGAACCGGAGGGTTCGATTTCACCGGCTGAGAAGGGCCAAGAGTTGTGAAATCATGGTCGGGAGGCGAAAGATGCCCCCCAGACCAATCAGTGGGATCTTCTTCCAGAGATCTCGAGCTCATGTTCATGGAATCGTAGAACAGGTATATCTCACTGCTCCGACGATGTTCCCCTTCCTGGCGCGCCAATCTGTTGATGCTGGATCACCAGATTTTTCTTTCTTGCTGTGAGATCTCTTTCTTCAGAAAAACCCTCTGCCTTCTTCTTCTTCCCTTTTATCCCCTTCTTTTACTTATTTTATTATTATTATTTTTCGTTTAATTCAAGAGGTCCACGTGTAGGATAAATATTCATCCTCCATTTTTTTTTCGCTACGTGGTCATACATTGATAATTAATAATAAAGGTATTAAGAAACTTGCTCATGAAGATAAGGATTTTCATGATGACCTTGATTATCCCAAGGGAATGTCAGGGTTAGTGGGGATGTCAGAGTCAGAGAAAAGGCATCTGGCTCTAAAACAGGAGTTCAGTATCTCCTTTTCTAGATAAATGGCGGTGTTTCAGTGCTTGTCTTATTCGAATCATTTAAAGCGTTATGATGTTTAACATTCCTCGATTTCTGTTTCGAATATGACGGTTTATCGTGTTTAGTATTATTCTAAAATTGGGGGCCGCCCAGACTCTGGAGGCCGCCCAGGACTGGGGGCCGCCCAGACTCTGGGGGCCGCCCAGGACTGGGGGCCGCCCAGACTCTGGGGGCCGTCCAGACTCTGGGGCCGCCCAGGACTGGAGGTCGCCCAGACTCTGGGGGCCGCCCAGGACTGGGGGCCGCCTAGACTCTGGGGCCGCCCAGGACTGGGGGCCGCCCAGACTCTGGGGGTCGATCAGGACAGGGGACCGTCCAGACTCTGGGGGCCGCCCAGGATAGGGGGCCGCCCAAATTCTAAGGGCCACCCAGGACTGGGAGCCGTCCAGACTCTGGGGGCCGCCCAGACTCTTTATTTTCTAACTATTTTATTTATTTATCTATATCATATTTTATTTATTATCCATATCAATAGGTTATGTCTATATCCACCACGTCTTCTGTTTTGCCGAGGTAGGCCGTGGAGTTGCGGACGAAGCGCATGAGAAAGCCGAGGTATAGCTCCGTGCCGCAGAGAGCTTGGGGTTTGGCGTCGCGGAGCTTCTTTACGTCGGCGATGAAGCTGGCGATACTGGTGAAGGGTATGCTCACTGTAGTCTGGTGATAGAAAAGTCCTGAAATTCGAGGGTCCCATCCGCAGACTGTCTGAAGGTTGTCCTCTGGGCTTCTCAGGCATGACCCTGTGAAAAATATCCCCATATTTTACCTCAGGTTACGTATAAAATTGCTGAATATGCTCAAAGATGCTCATACTATACCTGAGGATTGCATGTCACTTTGATTTCCGATGACTGGATAGCCTGTGAAATCCACGATACTGCCATCATTGTTCTTGAGGCTTGTTGCGGCCGACTCACGTATGATGAACGTCGGGCAGGCTGGAATCACTGGGTGTGTAGAAGGGCCGTCGTCTTCCTCCAAGAGCCTTGGTCCGTTGGAAAAGGCCGCCGTTTTCCTCCAAGAGCCTGCAAAAAGTCCCGGACCGGTGGTTCCGGCGGGGACCCTCCGACGCCCAAGTTAGCGAGTCGTCGAACAGGGATATGATCTTTGTCGAACTGTTGTAAAGCAAGCTTTCTTTTAGAGAGAGAGAAAAGAGTCCCCTTGCATGGAGCTCGGATCCTCCTTTCATACCTGTTGGGGATCCGTATACCTTGGTCTGTTGGAACCGTCGGAACTGTTCCGTTGTGATGTTTCATCGAACGGTAGGTTGTTGGACTGTTGCTGGATAAGGGCCGCTTATAGCGGTAACTGCTGATCAGGCTGACACGCCTGAGCTATCCGGCAGTAGTTCTTAGATCGCGGGATCAGTTGCCTAAGACTAATCCTCGTATGAAGGTCGACACTGGGGGCCGACGCTGGGTGGCAATGCCGGATGTCGGAACCAAAGCTTCAGTACTGGGACTTATTAAGGCCGACACCTGTGGCCAATGTTGGAGGCCGATGCTGATGGCTGACGCTGGGGGCCGACGCTGGAGGCCGACGCCGGGGGCCGGCGCTGGTGGCCGACACTGGCTGTCTGGCTCAAGAGGCCGACGCTGGAGGCCGACGCCGGAGGCCGGCGCTGGTGGCCGACACTGGCTGTCTGGCTCTAGAGGCCGACGCTAGAGGCCGACGCCGGGGGTCGACGCTGGTGGCCGACAGTGGCTGTCGGGCTCTAGAGGCCGACGCTGGAGGCCGACGCCAGGGGCCGGCGCTGGTGGCCGACACTGGCTGTCTGGCTCAAGAGGCCGACGCCGGCTGTCTGGCTCTGAGGCCGACGCTGGCTGTCTGGCTCAAGAGGCCGACGCTGGCTGTCTAGCTCAAGAGGCCGACGCTGGTTGTCTGACTCAAGAGGCCGACGCTGGAGGCCGGTTCCGAAGACCGATGCTGGTGGCTTTGGGTTTTGTTGTCACATCATTGCTTTTGGAAATCGTGCAGAAGATAATAATACTCCAGGGAAACGGCCAGCCGTATCAGATGCCCCCCCGCCCCTGAGATGGGTAAGCATTCATTTATCCGCGAAAGGGGTGCGAATATCCTCTAGGTGGCCGGTTTCCGCGTCATTATTTCGCCTTTGTTGGGATTAGGGAGGATTTAACTCGGGCAACGTTACGAAAAGGCGGACGGAATCATTGTGATAAGGTTGACTCCCCCTTTTGCCGGTCTTTTCGAGCTTATCGTATTGGCAGGTCTTTGAAACGTCTCCCAACTGAAGACGGACGTGTGGTTGGATCGGACGGTGAGGGGGATGTTTCGAAATGGCGCCATAATGGCAGATTGCCCTTATCTTCCTATCTTCCCCATTTTTTCCGCCATTGCCCCCTTTTGAGTCCGCCAGTGCTTCTGTCTTTCATTCATTTTCTCTGTGATCTGTCTTTGGCTCGCGTTTTTCTTCTCAGGTTAGTTCCCATGGCTTCTTCTCCTTCTTGCTCCATTTCCGGTTCTTGGGGGGGTTCTTCCCAGTCTTCTGAATCCCAGTCCATCCAATGGTCTACCTCATCTTCTAATCATTCACCAGAGCCACGACCAGTCGATCGTCCCTCAACCGGGATTCGTCCGACCGGCGGACAAACTTCCGTTAGAACCCGGCCGGCGGTTGCCGGCCCTTCTAGGGTTACCAAGGAGTCCCCCGAAGGGACTGCGTCGACCCTGTCTGCCCAGGACATCATGAACTTAAGGGCCAGGTACGGCTTCCCTCCGGACCTTCACCTGTTCGTTCCCACCCCTAACGACAGGGCAACCTCTTCCCGTTCCGGGAGGGTTGCCTTGTACGGGGCCTTTTTTAAGGCCGGGCTTCGGTTACCGATTCACCCCTTCATCCTTAATCTTCTAGATAGGTACTCCTTGACCCCGTCCCAACTAGTTCCCAACTCCTTCCGAACTATTGTTGGTTTTTTAGTACTCTGCCATCTGCAGGGCATAGAGGCTAGCATTTCCTTGTTCCGCAGCTTCTATACCTTGCGCAAACAGTCGGGGTGGTGGTCTTTCACTCCTAGATCCAATAGGATTCTTAGGTTGTGCCTTCCTTCCTCCGTTAAGGGGTGGAAGGACAAGTTTTTCTTCGCGGACGTCAGCGGGGTTCGTGGAAGCTGGGGGGTACCCAATATCGATGCCAACAGGGACTCCTCCATCCTTCCACGAGACCGGATGGCATTTGGGCAGCTCCTGACTGCCGATATTCCTAAGTGTAATAAGCTGATAGCCGAGGAGAATCTTCACCGTGCCGGCTTAATTCCCTCGAGGGGTGAGCATTAGTCCACTCGCCTCTCTTCTCTGTTCTTCTCCCTTCTTTTTTTTTTTTTTTTTTTTTAACTATCCCTTGCTTGCGTAGGGATGGCGCCGACTTTGCACAAGCTTAAGCAGGTGGCCGCCAAGAAGAGGAAGGCCGCGGGGACTGTGTCCCCTACCGAAGGGAGGGCTGCCACCAAGGTTCCCAGGAGGGCCGACGCCGGGAGGGTTGGTGGCAGAGAGACCGACGCTGGGGTGGCCGACACCGGAGGAACTATAGTCGTGAAGCCCCTACGTGCCAAGGTCTTGAAGAAGGGCGGCCCCAAAAGGGCCGACACTAAAGGGGTCGACGCTCAGGAAGCCAAAGCAGTGGGGCCCGTGCGCATAGGCGAGGCGGCCCAACCCCAAGCCGAAGAACCCGTCATGGAAGACGCGGCGAAGGCCAGGGCCGGCAAGGAGGTGGAGCAAGGCCCGCCGGAGGAAGAATCTCCAGCTCCGGCTCCTCCAATTATTTTACTTGATTTATCTCCCGATGGGAAGACGCCGTCTCCCACGCCTAAAGAAACGGGTAAGGCTCCGGCGGCAATAGCGGCAACTCCAGTTACAGCCTTGCCCCCTACGGGGGCGGCAGCTGAAGCGCCCCTGCCCGCTAAGGGGCCGGATGCGGCAGGCTCCGAGGCGGGATCAGCCTCGGTAGGTCCGACGCCCAGGGAAGGGAGGAGTATCGACCCCTCCTTCCAATCAATGCTGGCAAACCATAGCCGCTGGGCTACACGGGTCATAGAGGAAGCTTCAGTGGCGGAGGTGCAAGAGTACCTCCGAGGTCAGGGGTGTGTTACCTTTTTTCGTGAAGCCTCGGTGGCGCACCTCTGGGTGAGTTTTTGTACTATTATTGTCCTTTTTCTTTTCCCCTTTTGCTTTCTTTATATCTGGATGTTTTTTTTTTTTTTAGGCCCTGAACTCCCTTGTCGCCCTTAAAGATCTCTGGACTCTGAGTGACACCGCCATTGAACAAGCGCGGGAGGAGATGGTCTCCCTTCAAGTCAGAGCAGAAAAGGCGGCGATGGCTCTAGAGGACACCCGGGCCACCCTGACGGGTGAGGTAGAGGTTATTCGGCTTAGAGCCAAAAAGCTGAATACGCGCTGGAAGTTGCCCAGCGTCGCGCTGCCAATGAGCTGGACAATGCTCAGGTGGCAGAAGAAAAGCAAAAAGCGGCCGAGGAGAAGCTGATGGCGGCCGAGGAGAAGCTGGTGGCGACCGAAGAGAAACTGATGGCAGCAGAGCAGGAGGTATGTGTTCTAAAGACTCAATTGAGTTCTGCCTCCGCCGAGACCAATGCGGCTAAGGAAGCCACCCGCCAACACATAATTAAAATCGCGGATCTGGAGGCGGTAGTGGCGGAGGCCCAGAGAAGAGCCATCGAGGCGGAAAAGAAGGGGGCCAATGTCATAGAGGATTATAAGAAATCCGCAGCCTTCGATGACGAGGTAGCCGAGTCAGCGGCGCTAGCTTATGACGCCGGCTTCCAAGATTGTAAAAAGAAAGTCCAGGAGCTTTACGACCTGGAAGATATCGAGGAGCTGCAGCCTGACGACGTCCCTGAGGATGATGCCCCGCCTTCGGATGCCCATTAGCAGCTTTTTGTTTTTCTTCTTGTCGGAAATTTTGTAAACTTCATCATCAATGAATATTTTTAATCTCTTTGATCCTTCAATTATGATCTACTTCATTTGTTCGAACTGCTGTGAACTGCCAGTCGATAGGATTATGTATAGTAGGTTACGCTAGATAGGACCGTGATGCTGTCCTAAGCATTGACAAGACCGATATTCGATGGTAGCGCGGATTTTAGTTGCTATCGTAAATGCGAGGTGCTGGTCCTCGTGCCAACACATAGTTGGTTTTTACGGCCGACGCTGAGCGTCGGTCTTTCGTGCCAGCGCATAGCTGGTTCTTGGCTGCCGGAGCGGATCCGGTCGTTTGCTGTCGACGTTGGGCGCCGGTCTTAGGTGCCAACGCGGAGTTGGTCTTTGACTGCCGGAGCGGATCCGGTCTTTTGCTGCCGACGCTGGGCGTCGGTCTTAGGTGCCAACGCAAAGTTGGTCTTTGACTGCCAGAGCGGATCCGGTCTTTTGCTGCCGATGCTGGGCGCCGGTCTTAGGTGCCAACGCGGAGTTGGTCTTTGACTACCGGAGTGGATTCGGTCTTTTGCTGCCGATGCTGGGCGCCGGTCTTAGGTGCCAATGCGGAGTTGGTCTTTGACTGCCGGGGCAGATCCGGTCTTTTGCTGCCGATGCTGGGCGCCGTCTTAGATGCCAACGCGGAGTTGGTCTTTGACTGCCGGAGCGGATCCGGTCTTTTGCTGCCGACGCTGGGCGCCGGTCTTAGGTGCCAACGCGGAGTTGGTCTTTGACTGCTGGGTCGGATCCGGTCTTTTACTGCCGACGCTGGGCGCCGGTCTTAGGTGCCAATGCGGAGTTGGTCTTTGACTGCCGGAGCGGATCCGGTCTTTTGCTGCCGACGCTGGGCGCCGTCTTAGATGCCAACGCGGAGTTGGTCTTTGACTGCCGGAGCGGATCCGGTCTTTTGCTGCCGACGCTGGGCGCCGGTCTTAGGTGCCAACGCGGAGTTGGTCTTTGACTGCCGGGGCGGATCCGGTCTTTTGCTGCCGACGCTGGGTGCCGGTCTTAGATGCCAACGCGGAGTTGGTCTTTGACTGCCGGAGCGGATCCGATCTTTTGCTGCCGACGCTGGGCGCCGGTCTTAGGTGCCAACGCGGAGTTGGTCTTTGACTGCCGGGGCGGATCCGGTCTTTTGCTGCCGACGCTGGGCGCCGGTCTTAGATGCCAACGCGGAGTTGGTCTTTGACTACCGGAGTGGATCCGGTCTTTTGCTGCCGACGCTGGGCGTCGGTCTTAGGTGCCAACGCGGAGTTGGTCTTTGACTGCTAGAGCGGATCCGGTCTTTTGCTGCCGATGCTGGGCGCCGGTCTTAGGTGCCAACGCGGAGTTGGTCTTTGACTGTCGGAGCGGATCCGGTCTTTGCTGCCGACGCTAGGCGCCGGTCTTAGGTGCCAACGCGGAGTTGGTCTTTGACTGCCGGGGCGGATCCGGTCTTTTGCTGTACATACTCATTCGAAAATAAGAACGTCTATTATTCATGCATCAAACAGATTCAAGTTAATAACGATAGAATTCTATTGATAGTACCGTCGTAAATTGTCGGCATTCCAAGTTCGAGGGAGCAGCTTCCCATCTAGCTCTTCGACTTTATATGCCCCATGGTGGAGTACCTCTTTGACACGGTATGGTCCTTCCCATTTTGGTGCCAGCTTGCCCCCTTCCGTTGGCTTTGATACTTCAGCTCTTCGTAGGACCAGGTCTCCTGGCCGGAATGTTTTGGGCCGCACCCGAGAGTTGTAGTGTCTGGCACTCGCTGACGGAACGCTGCATACGAAGATGCGCTTGATCTCGCAATTCTTCCACCAAATCTAGATCAGCCCTTAGCTGGTTGGAGTTGCTTTCTTCGTGGTATAATTTCGTCCGGGGACTAGGAGCCCCTATTTCTACGGGGATGACCGCCTCGGTCCCAAAGACCAAGCTAAAAGGGGTTTCCCCTGTGGGTGCTCGCGGTGTCGTATGGTAGGCCCACAACACACTGGAAAGTTCTTCCACCAGCGCCCTTTACAGCTATCTAGCCGAGCCCGGAGCCCTTGGAGGATGATGCGATTGGTCACCTCAGCTGCGCCGTTGGTTTGGGGATGCCCTACGGATGTGAATCGGTGACGGATGCCTAGGCCCTCGCAGAATTCTCGGAAGGCCGTGTTATCAAACTGTCGGCCGTTGTCTGTAACCAGGGTGTGTGGTAACCCAAACCGACACACCACAGATTTCCAGAAGAAAGCCCTCACTTTGGCCTCCGTGATTTTAGCAAGAGCTTCCGCCTCAATCCACTTAGTGAAATGATCGACGGCCACAACTAGGAACTTACGTTGTCCGGAGGCAGGAGGGAAGGTCCTAGGATGTCCATGCCCATTGTGCAAAGGGCCACGGTGCAGCCAGGGGGGTCAGCTGGGACGCCGGTTGATGTTGGACGTTGGCATGACGCTGGCAGCTGTCACATCTTTTGACGAGTTCAGAGGTGTCCTCTTTCATTGTCAACCAATAATACCCCTGACATAGAGCTTTATATGCAAGGGCCCTGCCCCCCAGATGGCTTCCACATATCCCCTCGTGTATCTCTCGCAAAATATAGTTGGCGTCGGTGGGACCGACACACCTGAGGATAGGGTATGAGAATGACCTTCGGTAGAGCTTTCCTTCCATAAGGAAGAACTTCGGGGCTCGTCTTCTAAGTTTCCTAGCTTCGGCAGGGTCTTCTGGGAGGATGCCATCAGTAAAGTATTGAACGTAGGCGTCCATCCAGGAGGGCTCCAGCTCCACCGGCAGAGTTTCTCTTGGTACCTCAATGCTTGGGACTTCTAAATGCTCCACATAAGCCTTTCCCAACATCCCGTCAACCGAGGCGGCGAGATGGGATAGGGCGTCGGCTCTGGCATTCTCTTGTCGAGGAATGTAGCTGACGCTGAAGTGAGTGAATGGGGAAACCATTGAGTGCACCGCGTCTAAGTAGCGGGCCATGATGGGATCCTTTGCCTCGTACTCCTTTGTAATCTGGCCAGCAACTAGCTGGGAGTCGGTGAAGGCCCTAAGGCGTTTCACCCCAAGCTCCCGAGCCAACCTTACACCGGATAAAAAAGCTTCATATTCCGCCTGGTTGTTAGTAGCTGGAAAGAGGAAGCGAAGTGCACATTCAGTCACAACCCCGTCCGAGTTGGCCAAGATGAGGCCTGCTCCGCTCCCTTGAGAGTTAGATGCCCCATCCACGTGGAGAACCCACTCATCTTCGCTGGTTCCAAGGGGCTGAATGTCCGTAGGAGGTTCTTTAGGTGGCTCCATTCCCCAAGTACATTCAACCAAAAAATCTGCCAGAACCTGGGACTTCATAGCCGACCGGGGGCGGAAAGATATATCGAACTCCCCCAGCTTGAGGGCCCACCTTGCCAGCCGGCCGAAAGTATCTGGACGAGCCAGAACCGCCTTCAGAGGCTGGTCTGTGATCACTGCGATCGGGTGGGCTTGAAAGTATGGCCGCAATCGCTGGGCAGACACGATCAATGAGAAGACAATTTTCTCCATGTTTGAGTAGCGGGTCTCTGCATCATGAAGTACCTTACTCGTATAATACACTGGCCTTTGTGTGCCGCTAGTGTCCATACAGACTAGCACGGAGCTAACAGCTTCGGGAGAGGCCGCAAGGTATAGAAGGAGCTCTTCTCCGCTCATCAGCTTGGATAACAGTGGCGGGGTAGATAAGAATGTCTTTAACCCTTCGAACGCCTGTTGGCATTCTTTGGTCCACTCGAACTCGTTGATTTGGCGAAGCGCCTTGAAGAAAGGCAGACACCTTTCAGCAGACTTGGATAGGAAGCGGCTACTCTTCCTGTCAAGCGTTGTACTTTCTTCTTATTGGAAGGAGGCCTCATGTCCAAGATGGCTTGGACTTTGTCTGGGTTTGCTTCGATCCCCCTCCGGGTCACCATGAAACCCAAAAACTTCCCAGCGGTCACCCCGAATGCACATTTGCGAGGGTTTAGCTTCATCTGATACCGACGAAGCCTGTCGAATGTTTCTGCTAGGTCTGCGATGTGGTCACCGGCATGAACGCTTTTCGTCAACATGTCATCCACGTATACTTCCATGTTACGTCCTATCTGACCTTCAAAGACCTTGTTCATCAACCTTTGGTAAGTAGCTCCCGCATTCTTTAACCCAAAAGGCATTACCCTGTAGCAATACAACCCCTTTTCGGTTATGAAGGAGGTAGCTTCTTCATCCACCGGGTTCATCCGGATCTGGTTGTATCCAGAGAAAGCATCCATGAAGATGAGAACCTCATGGCCGGATGTAGCGTCCACCAGTTGATCGATTCGAGGCAGGGGGAAGCTGTCTTTAGGGCATGCCTTGTTTAGGTCGGTGAAGTCTACGCACATTCTCCAACTTCCATTGGCCTTGCGGACCAGAACCACATTAGCCAACCACTCGGGATAGTGGACCTCCCGAATATGGCATGCAGCCATTAACTTGCGAATCTCTTCGTCGATGGCTTTCTGCCTGTCCGGAGCGAAGTTTCTCTTTTTCTGTCGGACAGGCCGACACCCCGGCTTGAGGTTAAGTTGGTGGGTGATTACTTCTTCAGGAACGCCCGACATGTCTGAGGATGACCATGCAAAAACGTCCGTGTTGGCCCGCAGGAAGGTGAGAAGTTGATGACGTACTTCCTCTGAGAGCGATGCCCCCAGCTGAACAGTTCTTGTTGGGTCATCACCCAAGGGGAGGGTTAGAAGGTGTTCTGCCGGTTCTCCCCTTTACCCAAGTCCCTAGGATCGAGTGACTCCGAGGCCGTCGCTGATTCTGCGCTCAGCGGGCTGGGCGACAGCTGGTAGCAAGGCGGAAGTGGGCTTTGCTCCCCCTTCATTTCTCCGATGCCTTCATTGGTGGGAAACCTTACCAATAATCTCTTAGTGGAAATCACGGCATCCAGCAGATTCAGCCCCGGTCTTCCCAAGATGGCGTTATAAGCCAGCGGGACCTGGACCACCAAGAAGTTTATGACCACGGTACTTTGGCATGGAGGAGTTCCAGCCATGACCGGGAGAGCAATTTCACCTTCGACGCTCACTGAGTCTCCCGTGAAACCCATTAGCGGTGTGGCAACGGATCGGAGTAGAGACCTTGATAAGTTCATCCGAACAAAAGCGTCATAACTCAAGACGTCCACAGAGCTCCCACTATCAATTAGAATTCTTTTTACAGGGTGTTTAGCTATAGTCATGGACACCACGACGCTGTCGTCATGTTTATTAACTACCCCATCTAGATCCTTTTCGAAGAAAGGTATTACAGAGTCTATTCCCTCTCGTGGTCTCTTCGAACCACCATCCGCTCCCCAAGAGATCATAGCTATGGTCGTTTCAGTTGGGGTATTGTCCACGCCGGCCGGGCGACTTGGGGGCACCACGGAGCCCGTCGCTGGGAGATTGCCTCTTCGAACAAACTTGCCCAGGTGGCCTTGCTGAACCAGCTCCTCGATGGCCTTTTTTAGATGGCGGTAGTCTTCGGTGTCGTGGCCGTAGTCTCGGTGATAACGGTAGTAGAACTCCTTGTTGCGGGGACCCCCAGACTTCAAGGGAGTCGAATACTTGAAATATGGTTCTTCTTCAATCTCCAGCAGGATGTGAGAGATGGGAGCCATGAGAGGGGTGAATTGCTCTTTAGGAACCAGCGCCTGCGGCCGGCGATCTGAGCGTCGTGGAGGCTCGGGCTTTCATGGTTGTGTACCAGCACGGTCAGAAGGTGGTGGTTTATTACTAGGGTTCTTGTCAGCTTCTCTCCTGGAAGAATCTGCTTCATCAGCATGGATGTACTTCTGTGCTCGGCTCAGAAGCTCGGCGTAGGAGCGCAGAGGCTTCTTATCCAGGGAATAGGCGAATCTGGACGGGCGAAGTCCTCTCTTCAGGGCCAAGGTGGCGACGGAGTCCTCCAGGTTGTATACTTCCAGCGCTGCTTCCTTAAATCGAGCGACGAAATCCTTTAAGGTCTCGCCACTCCTCTGCTGGACAGCAAAAAGGCTATCGGCAACTCGTGGGATCTTTCGACAGGCATCAAAATGAGCCAGGAAGGATCGTTCAAGTTGTCGAAACGAGTTGATGCTGCGGGGGGGAAGCCGGGAGTACCACGCGCGCGCGCCTTACGGAGCGTGGCCGGGAAGGCGACGCATAATAAGGAATCTGTCGCTCCCTGGACCTGCATGAGGACTTTGTAGCTTTCCAGATGGTCCAGGGGGTCCGTCGTTCCATCATATGGATCCAATTGAGGGAGACGAAACTGGGGGGGGTACAGGTTCTCCATGATATGGCGAGACAGCGGGGGGCGATGCTCATACTCCGCTGCATAGGGATCGGCGATCCGACGGCTGAGTTCGTCCAACCGCTGATGGTACTCGTCAAGCCTTTGCTCAGCCCGTCGGGTGGTTCTCCGGGAAGTGTTACCTTGGGATGAGTCGGAAGAAGAAGATTGCCGGTGCAAAGAATGTGCCCGCTTGGCCTCCTTTCTCTCGGCGGTGATGGGAACGGCCGGAGCGACGAGGGAGACCGTCGCCGCTTTGAGGTCCCTTGGGATGATTCGGAAGAAGAAGATCGCCGGTGCAACGAATGTGCCCGCCCGGACTCCTTTTCTTCCGGTCGGCGGTGGGAGTGACCGAGGCGACGGGAGGGAGACCGTCGTCGCTTCGAGGTCCCTTGGTGATGAGGTTCAGGGGGCGAACGATGAGAAACCTCAGGCGGGGTTCCTCCCTGGTGAGACTGAACTGTTCCTCGCACCCCTTCACCCATCGCAGGGGGTTGAGTTACAGCAGCCACATGACGCTCTTGCAGCCCCCGGACCATCATCGTCAGATCCTGGACCTGATGAGCTAGGACATCAAGTCGGTCGGGTTGGCTTGTCGGTGCGAGGGGTGGAGCATGGGGGTTGACCTTCGAATGCTCAACTCGAGGGATGTGCCCGGCTGCTTGGCTGGAGGAGGCCTCTTGCGCTCGCGTGGTCACCATCGCTTCCTTTGCAAAACTGGAGGGGTTCCAGGGAGAATTTTTGACCTGGCTTGTCCCCCTTCCTGGCGCGCCAATCTGTTGCGGCCGACTCACGTATGATGAACGTCGGGCAGGCTGGAATCACTGGGTGTGTAGAAGGGCCGTCGTCTTCCTCCAAGAGCCTTGGTCCGTTGGAAAAGGCCGCCGTTTTCCTCCAAGAGCCTGCAAAAAGTCCCGGATCGGTGGTTCCGACGGGGACCCTCCGACGCCCAAGTTAGCGAGTCGTCGAACAGGGATATGATCTTTGTCGAACTGTTGTAAAGCAAGCTTTCTTTTAGAGAGAGAGAGAAAAGAGTCCCCTTGCATGGAGCTCGGATCCTCCTTTTATACATGTTGGGGATCCGTATACCTTGGTCTGTTGGAACCGTCGGAACTGTTCCGTTGTGATGTTTCATCGAACGGTAGGTTGTTGGACTGTTGCTGGATAAGGGCCGCTTATAGCGGTAACTGCTGATCAGGCTGACACGCCTGAGCTATCCGGCAGTAGTTCTTAGATCGCGGGTCAGTTGCCTAAGACTAATCCTCGTATGAAGGTCGACACTGGGGGCCGACGCTGGGTGGCAATGCCGGATGCCGGAACCAAAGCTTCGGTACTGGGACTTATTAAGGCCGACACCTGTGGCCAATGTTGGAGGCCGATGCTGATGGCTGACGCTGGAGGCCGACGCCGGGGGCCGGCGCTGGTGGCCGACACTGGCTGTCTGGCTCAAGAGGCCGACGCCGGGGCCGGCGCTGGTGGCCAACGCCGACGCTGGAGGCCGACGCCGGGGGCCAGCGCTGGTGGCCGACACTGGCTGTCGGGCTCTGGAGGCCGACGCTGGAGACCGACGCCGGAGGCCGGCGCTAATGGCTGACACTGGCTGTCTGGCTCAAGAGGCCGACGCCGGCTGTCTGGCTCTGAGGCCGACGCTGGCTGTCTGGCTCAAGAGGCCGACGCCGGCTGTCTGGCTCTGAGGCCGACGCTGGCTGTCTGGCTCAAGAGGCCGATGCTGGCTGTCTAGCTCAAGAGGCCGACGCTGGCTGTCTGACTCAAGAGGCCGACGCTGGAGGCCGGTTCCGAAGACCGATGCTGGTGGCTTTGGGTTTTGTTGTTACATCATTGCTTTCGAAAATCGTGCAGAAGATAATAATACTCCAGGGGAAACGGCCAGCCATATCAAGGCCCATGCCGAAGAGGAGTAAAGTTATCACTTGTGCTTTAGCGAGCAAGCATTTTCCATTGGCAACCTCTATTTTCTCAGCTAATTCCTCTGTTTAAGTTTGTGCGACATGCATGTGACGTAGAAACAAGAAAATGGAATAAGAATCGTCTTGCTTTAGCTAGCAACCCATCCACTTGAGTAAAGTCATATGAATGCTATCATGTTGGTTTTGTTCATTTTCTCTTAAAAAGATCATATGGCAGTGCATTCCAACAATATCATGCCAAAGCAAAATGTGTATAAAAGAGGTCATGTTGAAGAAGAAAGAACAGCATTAAATCATAACATTAGAAGTCCAAAATGGAGATCGAAAAGGGGGAAAGGTTGCAAGTGTACCTACCTAAACCACGGTTGGACTCTATGATAAGCTTGGCTTGAGGTCGGAACCCTAAGAAGTCGTTCTTGCCTTTTCCAGGAGCGTTGATGGGAAGTTTGACATCGTCCCTGTAGATCACTATGGCATGTGAGGGGTACCAAATAATGTCTCCATATTGCGTGGTGAAGGCAAATGAAGCGATGGTCTGCTCAAAAGCCTCGTCTCTTTCGACCCTGTTGGTGATGGAGCGCTTGAACATGGGTTCCAGCTGGAGGGTAACCTGCATGGTTTATGCAACAGATCCTTTGGTTAGAAATGAAGTTTCCTTTGGTTAGAAAATGCAGTCATGTCCTAAAACTTTAATTATCGACTAACAACATCGCTGATTTGATGACTTGAGTGGAAACCAATTTTTGGAGCCGACTGTTTACTTAGGTGGAGGATTGTGATTGGTAGACCTGAGTGCATGTTCAATATTTTGATACTAATCAAACTATATTTGATAGTTTAATGCGCCATCCTCATTCGTTATACATGCATTGTGGTGTTTTAGATGCAAATTTGTGCATTATATGGGCAGTGATATCATGCATCTTGTGAGTCTTGTTGTGTGATGTGTGAATGCATCAATTTCTTTTCAGACATTTTCTACTATACTATATATCTAGCTATAAAACATCCCTTAATAAATAAATTAATGAAGAAGCTTACGCTTCTCCAATTTCTAGTAAAAAAAACACATACCCAAGAACATGAGATTTAATCCCCATCCTGATGTTTGAAAAAAAATAATATTAAAAGTTGAGAAATAGCTTTTATCCCTTTGGCCAATTAAAATCCAACATACATCATGTATGAGAACTAAGAAAGAGGAACTTAAAATCTGGGCCTTCAACTGATAATTAACAATTATTTCCTTACGATTAAATAACTTAAATTTAGCCATCTACACATAACTAGGCCTTTTTTTAAACATAATTAAACTTACTTTTGCATGTAAATATGCTTAAATTTTTACAGGAATGAAAAATAAAATGGCTATCTCTAAATCAAGCGCCTAAAATAAAGAGAGTAGCCATCAGGGTCCGAATGTGAATGGGCAAAAAATCCTATTCTAGCCATTCCAGGAGTTTCTAGAACTTTGGTTGGATATCTCTGCTAGGTTTGGTCTACTTGTCCTTGTAAAGGACCACGTTTTTTTTGTGGCGGGGAAAAGAGGTCTGGTAGATGATACCACCACAGTGCTTATAATTAGCATTGGTTGGGTGGTCAAGGAAGAAAGATACGTGAACCTTCATAATTACTAAAATGAGATAATACGAAGAAAGAACGACCCAGTCGTTCAGGCCTCCCATAGGTTACCACAGCCAGGAGACTGGTTAATTGAGCTGGAACGGATTTTTTCCCCTTTTCGTTTTGTTCTTCTTTTCACAAGGTCATTTAGTGATTAGGCTATCCATATATATATAGATATAAAATAAGTTTTTTCACGTAAAAATATGTAACGTTCAAGCCTGAATCTGAATGTGAGTGTGGGCGGGCGTGTAAGATCTTGGGTACGTAACGTTGGATTCAAAATTCAACTATACGTTCGAAAATGGCTTAGATGGGTAAATGTGCAAGTAACCTCGTGACGTGACCATATATATAAGTAAATTGGAGAAAAACAGCCGCCCGTACGCCATGTAATTTACCACATCTATGTTCTTGTCTTAGAGTTGGAAATGTATTCGCCCACGCGCCATGTGATTTACTACTTTCGTGCCTTGGATTGGTCGTCCCTCTTCCTCGTAATTCAGCGCCTGTGTCTTTCGGAGCGGAATTATAAATTGATGGAATACAGTATGGTAAATTGGTAATCAATTATAGTGAAGACTTGACTAGATAAAGTGTGAGAGCCAGAGCCCATGCTTGGGGTGTTTAATTTTGCATTGATTACGTTGAAAAGATCTTAGTTATCGAATACAAAAAGCCTAAATAGTATTCTGAGTCTCTGACTAGTTTTTTTAGACGAGATTATCTAAATCATGACAAATGATAATCTATCTCATACTACGTGTGACTAAAAGATATTATTATGCATAGGTAATTGAATTTGAATATAGATATTTAGCGCGACGACAGCGCCGAATGTCGAGGATGTGAACGGAAGCGAAGAAGCATGCGAGAATTCATGCTAGCCAATGTTTAGTTTTATATTGATTAAGCAATAGAAAGATTCTTGTATGAATAATATTCATGATTAATCTTTTTGGACTAGAGCTTGGATCCTAACAAGAAGAGATTGATCTAAAGCCATCACGCATGTTGATGCCCGATCACTTTGAGTCGGCGTCCTTGAGCATCGGTCGTTCCTCCATAGAATATTGGAGCCCTTCCTTTGTCTTCAAAGCCTGCAAGAAGTCTCACGACCGAGTATTCCGGCGGAGACCCTCCGACGCTCAAGTTAGTGCTCTGGGCAACAGCCATGAGCTTGAGAAAGCTCGAAAGAGAAAGAGTGAGAGGCTCAGAATGAGCGTGTTGAGTTTCTGGAGTTACCTCTTCTAACCTAATTTATTTACCTTTATACTCTGTGTAACTTGCTGGAGAAGTTTAGGTTCTTGTCCTCTAGTGGGAAGGAGTCACGTGGAGCCTTATGATGGACCATGACTTTTGGGGGCTCATTTAGTCTGAGTGGCTGAAGTGTCATGATGACTGAGGACTTTTGGTGGGTGAATTGTCAGGGCTGACATCTGTGAGGCTCAAAATGCTGCCACTTGTCAAGGATAAACGATAACTTTCAATAAAGCTTACCTCTTAGTAGAATGTTAGAGCTGCAGGCGTTGTCTTTTAGTTATATGTCAGGACTAAAAGCATCATCCTACTTTATGCAAGTCATGATTTCATCCGCAGATCAAGTGTGCACAGCTGGCCTTTTCTGGTACATTGATCTTGAGTATTTATTTAATGGCCAGAGTCCTTGTTTAGTCTCCATGAGTCCCTTCTTGAATTAAATAAAGGCTAATAGTACCCTCGGACCCATAGGCCACTCTCTGGCTTATGCATATGCCACCTGACATGTGGAGAAGCTATATATTCCCTTCGTCCAATTCTAATGCCTGGACCTGGGCCTTGGTGAGCCATGGAGGCCGTACCCTCTACTTGGCGTGTAGAGTCGGAAGGTCCGCGGAAGGTCGCGGCCGTTGGGCGAGGGGCCACCGTGGACGGCTGGCTTGGAGGAGCTTGCTGGCTAGGAGAAGCAGGTCGCCTAGGGGCACTGGTGGCCGCCTAGGGCCTCTGCTCCACGAGGATGTTGCTGGCTGAGGCCGGGAAGGCATATGTGGGACCTGGGTCCGGTGAGGTCGCCTAGGATTGCTCTTGGCTGCCGTCATGGGAATGTCGGGAGCCATCTGGGATTACTCGGGGCCGCCCAGCGGGAAGAAGCTAGAAAAGGTTGCCGAGGACCTCCATAAGATGGGGAGTAGGAAACTCCTCGTCCTGGCTTCTCTACGCCATCTTTTATCGTGTATGGGACCAAAAAAGGAGTCAATGTGGTAGCCATAAATGCACGTGGCCTTTATAAGACCATAAATGCCCTGGCACATAAATGCGGTAGGGAGTCATCGTGTGGTAGCATTGGGAGTTGAAACCGAAGCCGCTTAGAAAGGCCACGTAGGATGGCTGCCTAGAAAGGCCGCCTAAGGCCGCCTAGGATGGCCGCCTAGAAAGGCCGCTTAGGATGGCCGTTGAGGAAGGCCGCCTAGGATGGCCTAGGATGGCCATTTAGGAAGGCCGCGGAGGAAGAGGCCGCTTAGGACTCCGCAGTCTCTCTCTCCTCTTGGTCCGTGACTTGACATTGAATGCTCTTTGATAAATGCCTTGAAGCGAGGGCCTTTATAAGACCTATAAATGCCTCGGCACATAAATGCGGTTGAGAAGGCCGTCGAGGAAGAGGCCGTCTAAGATTGTCGAGAGGGGCCGCCAAAGATTGTCGAGAAGGGGCGCCTAAGATTGTTGAGGAGGGCCGCTTAGAAGGAAAGGCCGCCTAGGATTGTTGTGAGGAGGGGCCGCTTAGGATGAAAGGTCCCTAAGATTGTTGAGGAGGGGCCGCTTAGAAGAAAGGCCGCCTAGGATTGTTGTGAGGAGGGAACGCTTAGGATGAAAGGCCGCCTAGAATTGTTGTGAGGAGGGGCCGCTTAAGATGAAAGGCCGCCTAGAATTATCGTGAGGAGGGGCCGCTTAATATGAAAGGCCGTCTAGAATTATTGTGAGGAGGGGCCGCTTAAGATGAAAGGCCGCCTAGAATTATTGTGAGGAGGGGCCGCTTAGGATGAAAGGCCGCCTAGAATTATTGTGAGGAGGGGCTGCTTAAAATGAAAGGCCACCTAGAATTATTGTGTAGAGGGGCCGCTTAAGATGAAAGGCCGCCTAGAATTATTGTGAGGAGGGGCCGCTTAGGATGAAAGGCCGCTTAGAATTATTGTAAAGAGGGGCCGCTTAAGATGGAAGGCCGCCTAGAATTGTCTTCCGTCTCTGTATCATTAAATGCCACCCATTGATTTGCCTATGGGACATTAATGACAAAAGGCGGTTCTTGGGAGAACCCACTCACATCACATAGCTCTTTTAATGCCCATTGCGTCCTTAAAGAGAAGACCCGGTAGGCCAGTGAGGCCGTCCAGAAACTAAGCCGCTTAGGAAGGCCGTCGAAGATGGCCGCTTAGAAAAGATTTTAAAAATTTCTGTTTTTATTGCTCATGGGCCTATTAACTGGTCCTATCAGATGCCCCCTACACTCCTTGAGCTTGTAGGTCCTGCACTAACCAAGCTGAAGGAGTGTAAAACTTTTTCTCTTTTTTCTACTTGCTTTGCATGGACTTGTGACCACGTCGGCATGTTATTTAAGGTTGTGCTCGTACCTTCTTAAAAACTTTAAGGAATGTTAAAAGTAGGAGGTTAATTACCTCTGGCTAGGACAGCCAGCAACTTTCTCCTGACATAGGATATGAAAGTGATGCTCGTCAACTAACTGGCCATTTTGGGATCTCCAAGGGGCCGCCTAGGATCTTTGGGGGCCGCTGGGTACTGCCCAGGATGCTCGGGCCACCGTGGATGACAAGGATAGCCAGAGAGTTGAGATCAGGGTCTTTCCTTTGGATTCTATAGCCTCCATTACGTGCATGCAACATCATGCACCTAATCGGCCGTCGTGGAATAAGGGGTCCATAGCTGCATTCCAAGGATGGTGCTCCGTAGTGACTACTTCACGCTTGCAGATAAGGAGCCTCTTGCAGTGGGCCCCGAACTACTTGTTTTCGGCAAGGAGAATGCCTCTCATGTGGTTCTGAGATACAATATTCTAATAAATTCATGGTCTCCTGGTGTTGAGGTGAACTCCCTAAGGTGCCCATTGGGATCTATTAGCCTTGGGGAAAAGGCCATTGTAGCCGGTGGTACTGATGCTCGAGGTAACATATCGGACTCTGCAGAGCTCTACAATTCTGCCGTACAAAAATGGGAAACTCTGTCCAGCATGAATAAGCCGAGGAAGATGTGCTTGGGCGTCATCATGGATAATAAGTTCTACGTGATCGGAGGTATGGCCAGCCATCCGGAGCGAAGAAGAGTATGATTTGGAGAATGGGAGCTGATGATCCCAGGAAGGTCATCCATGGCCTAAAGGTGGGAATCGCGTTCGCTCTAGTGTCGCTCCTCTATTATACTCGGCCCTTGTATGATGGGGTTGGAGGAAATGCCAGGTGGGCAGTCGTGATAGTTGGTTGTATTCATCTTCCGCCCACCTCTTTGGGCACATGATACTGTTGAACTACATCGGGGCTCTGGCTATGAGCCGAACCATATGATGCATAAGCTGGGCCAGAAGCCGGGCTATCAAAGCCACCCTATTCTAGATAACCGTATGGATGATGAGCCAGTGGGTGATTACTGATACGAAGCATAAGGAGTGTTGTAGGTTCTGGATGCCTTGGCAGGACGGAAACTGTGGTGGGCAGCGCCACCGCCTGACCATGTTCTCTTGCTCTGAGACTTGCCTACACGGCTTTTAACAGGTTGTAGTGCACATTATTGTTAAGTTGATTAGATAGCGGGCACCCAGCTGAGGTGACGATAGCTTATTAGATATCAGGTTTGAAACCCAGCGAGATTATTCAAAGTACTTAGCCCAATATGTATGGAAACTTGATTAATTCTTTTAAGCTTGGGATCGCCTATGGGGCAACTGGCCCCATCAATGGCCTTACCTACTTAAGAACTTTAAAGGATGTTGAAGGTGGGTTGGCCACCTTAGGTTGACTGGGGCAGCCAACAATTCCCTCAGGGTCTGGAAGTGGTGCCCGTCAACTATAAATCCAAGATGTGGGTTGACTTGGCGTTTAATTGGCCAATTAAGAGTGGCCAGCATTATCAACCTGTTTCAAATGCATAGTTTAAGTAAAGGTTTTACCTAGTTGTCCACTAGCCGCAGAAAGTTGCTGAGGCTAGGAGAGCTGACGAGGCAAAGCGATAGATGGAGCTACAATAGTGTTGTTGAGGCTCATAGATAGAGCTGGTGCCAATTCCAAAAGTATTAGGTGCCAAGCTGGCCTCGGGCCTTGGCTCGGGGCTGCCTAGAATCCAAGTTTAAACCTTCGAGAATTTCTTATGCTGGCTCAGGGCGCCCATGCCCCTTTTTGGGTTAGATGTTGAGGCCGTTCGAAACCAGCCCGAGGGCAGGCTAGGGGCCTAACATACTTATGGCCGCCTAGGACCAGCCCGAGGGCCGGCAAGGGGCCTAACATACTGTGGCCGCCTAGGATCAGCCCGAGGGCTGGCTAGGGGCCTAACTTACTTGTGGCCGCCTAGGACCAGCCCGAGGGCCGGCTAGGGGCCTAACATACTTGTGGCCGCCTAGGACCAGCCCGAGGGCCGGCTAGGGGCCTAACATACTTGTGGCCGCCTACGACCAGCTCGAGGGCCGGCTAGGGGCCTAACATACTTGTGGCCGCCTATGACCAGCCCGAGGGCCGGCTAGGGGCCTAACATACTTGTGGCCACCTAGGACCAGCCCGAGGGTCGGCTAGGGGCCTAAATTACTTGTGGCGCCTACGACCAGCTCGAGGGCCGACTAGGGGCCTAACATACTGTGGCCGCCTAGGACCAGCCCGAGGGCCGGCTAGGGGCCTAACTTACTTGTCTCGGTGGTTTCTCGCGCCGGTTCGGGGTGTCTGTGTCTTTTAGGCTGCCGAGGTCTTTTTGAAACCCCGAGGGATGACCTGAGAGTAGCTGTGGTGGGACCATGCTCGGGAGCCCTTAACCCGAAGGGTGACCTGAGGGCACTTTGACCTGGCTCAGGGTCCTTTTTTGAAACCCCAAGGGTGACCCGAGAGTCGCTGTGGTGGGACCATGCTCGGGAGCCTTTAACCCCGGAGGGTGACCTGAGGGCACTTTGACCTGCTCAGGGTCCTTTTTTGAAACCCCGAAGGGTGACCCGAGAGTCGCTGTGGTGGGACCATGCTCGGGAGCCTTTAACCCCAGAGGATGACCTGAGGGCACTTTGACCTGGCTCAGGGTCCTTTTTTGAAACCCCGAAGGGTGACCCGAGAGTCGCTGTGGTGGGACCATGCTCGGGAGCCTTTAACCCCAAAGTGTGACTGAGGGCACTTTGACCTGGCTCAGGGTCATTTTGAACCCCGAAGGGTAGCCTTTATTGATAGGCAAAAATAAAACCGCCTCGCGGGTTTCTCGACCGGACCGGGTGTTGACTCGGAGCCGCTGAGCCATAGGACTTGAACCGCCTTGGAGGTTTCTCACACTGGTCCGGGGGTGTCCTTATGATCGCGGGGCTACCGGTAAACTACCTCGGCGGTCGCTTGGCCGGCCCGAGTGGCTTTTGAGAAATTGAATGGAAAACTTCTTTTTCCTTTCTTTTTCTTTTTCTCTTCTTTTTTTTTTTGTACCACATTGCCACAGGGGTTTAGCTTGGGGCCACTTAGGACACAGGGCTTGAACCTCCGGAGGTTTCTTGTGCCGGTCCAGGGTGTCTGTGTCCCTTGGGCCGCTGAGGGGTTAGGAAGTCAAATAAAAAGAAATCTGTTGGACTATATGAAAAGAAACTTTGTTATCAGAGTGTGGTATACTTAGCTTTCAAGGCTTTTTGCCTTTGCATCGTGTTTGGTGTCGATTAAGGGCTTGGGAGCTCTCTTTGGAGAAATTGGTCTCTGCTGCTGACCTGGGTACTTCAGCCCGCTAGTGGTCTGTCCTCGCTTGGGCGTCATCACTTGTCCATTGCTGAGAATGCTAACTCTTCCCTCATCAGACGTCCACTAGCATCATTTAATGTATGAGTTTTTTTTTTCTTTTCTTCTGGACACTCTCCCGATTAGTTTTTCCGCCGCAGTCACACCATTGGAATTTAGTGACTTTTGGTTTCAGATTCTGGTTTTTTGAAGTGGTGGAGAAGCTGCAAAGACCTTTCTCCGAAATATGGTTTCCCTCCTCAGGTAACTGGGAACAATCTTCAGAAACCTTCAATTGCTCAAAATCTTCTTCGACGTTATGCATCTGGGGTAAATCCTTTGCAAGCTCTCCCACCTCCTCTACAAGCTCGTGTCCACGTACACATGATCTGAGCTCATCCCCTTTCGATCCAGAGGCTTACGTCCTGACTCCTCTTTCATAGCTTTTTGCCCTTGCGCAGTGTTTTTCCTTTGAAGGAATTGGTCACCCTCAGTGCTGAAGTTTGAGAGCAGCTGGAACCGAATCCGCAAGAGGGCTCGAGCTTGGTTTGGCTCTTGGGTGCAATAGGCAGGAAGAGAGAGAAACATAGAGGGTTTTGGTAAAGTCAGTAGTCAAAGCCTTTTATCTTCATCTTTCATCTTGCATTAATTGCATCAACACCTCTTGGCCTACTACCACTAGAAATCAAAATGCCTACAAATACTTGAAGTGACGGGCCATGGATAATGCCCCAAGTTTGCCCCCTTTTTGGAAATTATTCTGTTGACCATGTTGCAATCCACCTTCGGCTGTCTGTTGAGCCTTTAATTGAGCTCCTCTGGCCGCTGGTGCTGTCTATCCAGATGCTTCTTTAGGATTAAGATCTTTCCCAGATGGCTCAGAAGATGAGCAATGAGAGGAGTGGCAGCTTGAGCGGGGGGTAGGAGACTGCAATCTCCTGAAAGCTTCACGATGGTCTTTTCCTGCTCAGTGCGATATGGATGCCCCCCAGCATGATTGGTGAGGACCTTCGGCACTATTTTAGAGGGGACAAAGACTTACAGATCAGGTAGACAAAGCTCTCTTTCTTTAGCACAGCCGCCCCCTACCTGCACGCCAATCTGTTGATGCCCGATCACTTTGAGTCGGCGTCCTTGAGCGTCGGTCGTTCCTCCATAGAATATTGGAGCCCTTCCTTTGTCTTCAAAGCCTGCAAGAAGTCTCACGACCGAGTATTCGGCGGAGACCCTCCGATGCTCAAGTTAGTGCTCTGGGCAACAGCCGTGAGCTTGAGAAAGCTCGAAAGAGAAAGAGTGAGAGGCTCAGAATGAGTGTGTTGAGTTTCTGGAGTTACCTCTTCTAACCTAATTTATTTACCTTTATACTCTGTGTAACTTGCTGGAGAAGTTTAGGTTCTTGTCCTCTAGTGGGAAGGAGTCACGTGGAGCCTTATGATGGACCATGACTTTTGGGGGCTCATTTAGTCTGAGTGGCTGAAGTGTCATGATGACTGAGGACTTTTGGTGGGTGAATTGTCAGGGCTGACATATGTGAGGCTCAAAATGCTGCCACTTGTCAAGGATAAACGATAACTTTCAATAAAGCTTACCTCTTAGTAGAATGTCAGAGCTGCAGGCGTTGTCTTTTAGTGATATGTCAGGACTAAAAGCGTCATCCTACTTCATGCAAGTCATGATTTCATCCGCAGATCAAGTGTGCACACCTGGCCTTTTCTGGTACATTGATCTTGAGTATTTATTTAATGGCCAGAGTCCTTGTTTAGTCTCCATGAGTCCCTTCTTGAATTAAATAAAGGCTAATAGTACCCTCGGACCCATAGGCCACTCAACGATGCCTCTGGCTTATGCATATGCCACCTGACACGTGGAGAAGCTATATATTCCCTTCGTCCAATTCTAATGCCTGGACCTGGGCCTTGGTGAGCCATGGAGGCCGTACCCTCTACTTGGCGTGTAGAGTCGGAAGGTCCGTGGAAGGTCGCGGCCGTTGGGCGAGGGGCCACCGTGGACGGCTGGCTTGGAGGAGCTTGCTGGCTAGGAGAAGCAGGTCGCCTAGGGGCACTGGTGGCCGCCTAGGGCCTCTGCTCCACGAGGATGTTGCTGGCTGAGGCCGGGAAGGCATATGTGGGACCTGGGTCCGGTGAGGTCGCCTAGGATTGCTCTTGGCTGCCGTCATGGGAATGTCGGGAGCCATCTGGGATTACTCGGGGGCCGCCCAGCGGGAAGAAGCTAGAAAAGGTCGCCGAGGACCTCCATAAGATGGGGAGTAGGAAACTCCTCGTCCTGGCTTCTCTACGCCATCTTTTATCGTGTATGGGACCAAAAAGGGAGTCAATGTGGTAGCCATAAATGCACGTGGCCTTTATAAGACCATAAATGCCCTGGCACATAAATGCGGTAGGGAGTCATCGTGTGGTGGCATTGGGAGTTTGAAACCGAAGCCGCTTAGAAAGGCCACCTAGGATGGCCGCCTAGGATGGCCGCCTAGAAAGGTCGCCTAGGATGGCCGCCTAGAAAGGTCGCCTAGAAAGGCCGCTTAGGATGGCCGTTGAGGAAGGCCGCCCTGGCCGTTGAAGGCTAGGACTTCCGCCTAGGATGGCCATTTAGGAAGGCCGCGGAGGAAGAGGCCGCTTAGGACTCCGCAGTCTCTCTCTCCTCTTGGTCCGTGACTTGACATTGAATGCTCTATTCTATTGAATGCTCTCCAATAAATGCCTTGAAGCGAGGGCCTTTATAAGACCTATAAATGCCTCGGCACATAAATGCGGTTGAGAAGGCCGTCGAGGAAGAGGCCGTCTAAGATTATCGAGGAGGGGCCGCCTAAGATTGTTGAGGAGGGGCCGCTTAGAAGGAAAGGCCGCCTAGGATTGTTGTGAGGAGGGGCCGCTTAGGATGAAAGGTCGCCTAAGATTGTTGAGGAGGGGCCGCTTAGAAGAAAGGCCGCCTAGGATTGTTGTGAGGAGGGGCCGCTTAGGATGAAAGGCCGCCTAGAATTGTTGTGAGGAGGGGCCGCTTAAGATGAAAGGCCGCCTAGAATTATCGTGAGGAGGGGCCGCTTAAGATGAAAGGCCGTCTAGAATTATTGTGAGGAGGGGCCGCTTAGGATGAAAGGCCGCCTAGAATTATTGTGAGGAGGGGCTGCTTAAAATGAAAGGCCACCTAGAATTATTGTATGGAGGGGCCGCTTAAGATGAAAGGCCGCCTAGAATTATTGTGAGGAGGGGCCGCTTAGGATGAAAGGCCGCCTAGAATTATTGTAAGAGGGGCCGCTTAAGATGGAAGGCCGCCTAGAATTGTCTTCCGTCTCTGTATCATTAAATGCCGCCCATTGATTTGCCTATGGGACATTACGACAAAAGGCGGTTCTTGGGAGAACCCACTCACATCACATAGCTCTTTTAATGCCCATTGCATCCTTAAAGAGAAGACCCGGTAGGCCAATGAGGCCGTCCAGAAACTAAGCCGCTTAGGAAGGCCGCCGAAGATGGCCGCTTAGAAAAGATTTTGAAAATTTCTGTTTTTATTGCTCATGGGCCTGTTAACTGGTCCTATCAGATGCCCTCTACACTCCTTGAGCTTGTAGGTCCTGCACTAACCAAGCTGAAGGAGTGTAAAACTTTTTCTCTTTTTTCTACTTGCTTTGCATGGACTTGTGACCACGTCGGCATGTTATTTAAGGTTGTGCTCGTACCTTCTTAAAAACTTTAAGGAATGTTAAAAGTAGGAGGTTAATTACCTCTGGCTAGGACAGCCAGCAACTTTCTCCTGACATAGGATATGAAAGTGATGCTCGTCAACTAACTGGCCATTTTGGGATCTCCAAGGGGCCACCTAGGATCTTTGGGGGCCGCTGGGTACTGCCCAGGATGCTCGGGCCACTGTGGATGACAAGGATAGCAGAGAGTTGAGATCAGGGTCTTTCCTTTGGATTCTATAGCCTCCATTACGTGCATGCAACATCATGCACCTAATCGGCCGTCGTGGAATAAGGGGTCCATAGCTGCATTCCAAGGATGGTGCTCCGTAGTGACTACTTCATGCTTGCAGATAAGGAGCCTCTTGCAGTGGGCCCCGAACTCCTTGTTTTCGGCAAGGAGAATGCCTCTCATGTGGTTCTGAGATACAATATTCTAACAAATTCATGGTCTCCTGGTGTTGAGGTGAACTCCCTAAGGTGCCCATTGGGATCTATTAGCCTTGGGGAAAAGGCCATTGTAGCCGGTGGTACTGATGCTCGAGGTAACATATCGGACTCTGCAGAGCTCTACAATTCTGCCGTACAAAAATGGGAAACTCTGTCCAGCATGAATAAGCCGAGGAAGATGTGCTCGGGCGTCATCATGGATAATAAGTTCTACGTGATCGGAGGTATGGCCAGCCATCCGGAGCGAAGAAGAGTATGATTTGGAGAATGGGAGCTGATGATCCCAGGAAGGTCATCCATGGCCTAAAGGTGGGAATCGCGTTCGCTCTAGTGTCGCTCCTCTATTATACTCGGCCCTTGTATGATGGGGTTGGAGGAAATGCCAGGTGGGCAGTCATGATAGTTGGTTGTATTCATCTTCCGCCCACCTCTTTGGGCACATGATACTGTTGAACTACATCGGGGCTCTGGCTATGAGCCGAACCATATGATGCATAAGCTGGGCCAGAAGCCGGGCTATCAAAGCCACCCTATTCTAGATAACCGTATGGATGATGAGCCAGTGGGTGATTACTGATACGAAGCATAAGGAGTGTTGTAGGTTCTGGATGCCTTGGCAGGACGGAAACTGTGGTGGGCAGCGCCACCGCCTGACCATGTTCTCTTGCTCTGAGACTTGCCTACACGGTTTTAACAGGTTGTAGTGCACATTATTGTTAAGTTGATTAGATAGCGGGCACCCAGCTGAGGTGACGATAGCTTATTAGATATCAGGTTTGAAACCCAGCGAGATTATTCAAAGTACTTAGCCCAATATGTATGGAAACTTGATTAATTCTTTTAAGCTTGGGATCGCCTATGGGGCAACTTGCCCCATCAATGGCCTTACCTGCTTAAGAACTTTAAAGGATGTTGAAGGTGGGTTGGCCACCTTAGGTTGACTGGGGCAGCCAGCAATTCCCTCAGGGTCTGGAAGTGGTGCCCGTCAACTATAAATCCAAGATGTGGGTTGACTTGGGGTTTAATTGGCCAATTAAGAGTGGCCAGCATTATCAACCTGTTTCAAATGCATAGTTTAAGTAAAGGTTTTACCTAGTTGTCCACTAGCCGCAGAAAGTTGCTGAGGCTAGGAGAGCTGACGAGGCAAAGCGATAGATGGAGCTACAATAGTGTTGTTGAGGCTGATAGATAGAGCTGGTGCCAATTCCAAAAGTATTAGGTGCCAAGCTGGCCTCGGGCCTTGGCTCGGGGCCGCCTAGAATCCAAGTTTAAACCTTCGAGAATTTCTTATGCTGGCTCAGGGCGCCCATGCCCCTTTTTGGGTTAGATGTTGAGGCCGTTCGAAACCAGCCCGAGGGCAGGCTAGGGGCCTAACATACTTATGGCCGCCTAGGACCAGCCCGAGAGCCGGCAAGGGGCCTAACATACTGTGGCCGCCTAGGACCAGCCCGAGGGCCGGCTAGGGGCCTAACTTACTTGTGGCCGCCTAGGACCAGCCCGAGGGCCGGCTAGGGGCCTAACATACTTGTGGCCGCCTAGGACCAGCCCGAGGGCCGGTTAGGGGCCTAACATACTTGTGGCCGCCTACGACCAGCTCGAGGGCCGGCTAGGGGCCTAACATACTTGTGGCCACCTAGGACCAGCCCGAGGGCCGGCTAGGGGCCTAACATACTTGTGGCCGCCTATGACCAGCTCGAGGGCCGGCTAGGGGCCTAACATACTTGTGGCCGCCTAGGACCAGCCCGAGGGCCGGCTAGGGGCCTAAATTACTTGTGGCCGCCTACGACCAGCTCGAGGGCCAGCTAGGGGCCTAACATACTGTGGCCGCCTAGGACCAGCCCGAGGGCCGGCTAGGGGCCTAACTTACTTGTCTTGGTGGTTTCTCGCGCCGGTCCGGGGTGTCTATGTCTTTTGGGCTGCCGAGGTCTTTTTGAAACCCCGAGGGGTGACCTGAGAGTTGCTGTGGTGGGACCATGCTCGGGAGCCCTTAACCCCGGAGGGTGACCTGAGGGCACTTTGACCTGGCTCAGGGTCCTTTTTTGAAACCCCGAAGGTGACCCAAGAGTCGCTGTGGTGGGACCATGCTCGGGAGCCTTTAACCCCGGAGGGTGACCTGAGGGCACTTTGACCTAGCTCAGGGTCCTTTTTTGAAACCCCGAAGGGTGACCCGAGAGTCGCTGTGGTGGGACCATGCTCGGGAGCCTTTAACCCCAGAGGTGACCTGAGGGTACTTTGACCTGGCTCAGGGTCCTTTTTTGAAACCCCGAAGGGTGACCCGAGAGTCGCTGTGGTGGGACCATGCTCGGGAGCCTTTAACCCCGAAGGGTGACCTGAGGGCACTTTGACCTGGCTCAAGGTCATTTTGAACCCCGAAGGGTAGCCTTTATTGATAGGGTAAAAATAAAACCGCCTCGCGGGTTTCTCGACCGGACCGGGTGTTGACTCGGAGCCGCTGAGACCATAGGACTTGAACCGCCTCGGAGGTTTCTCACACTGGTCCGGGGGTGTCCTTATGATCGCGGGGCTACCGGTAAACTACCTCGGCGGTCGCTTGGCCGGCCCGAGTGGCTTTTGAGAAATTGAATGGAAAACTTCTTTTTCCTTTCTTTTTCTTTTTCTCTTTTTTTTTTTTTTGTACCACATTGCCACAGGGGTTTAGCTTGGGGCCACTTAGGACACAGGGCTTGAACCTCCGGAGGTTTCTTGTGCCGGTCCAGGGTGTCTGTGTCCCTTGGGCAACTGAGGGGTTAGGAAGTCAAATAAAAAGAAATCTGTTGGACTATATGAAAAGAAACTTTGTTCTCAGAGTGTGGTATACTTAGCTTTCAAGGCTTTTTGCCTTTGCATTGTGTTTGGTGTCGATTAAGGGCTTGGGAGCTCTTCTTTGGAGAATTGGTCTCCTGCTGCTGACCTGGGTACTTCAGCCCGCTAGTGGTCTGTCCTCGCTTGGGCGTCATCACTTGTCCATTGCTGAGAATGCTAACTCTTCCCTCATCAGACGTCCACTAGCATCATTTAATGTATGAGTTTTTTTTTTCTTTTCTTCTGGACACTCTCCCGATTAGTTTCTTCCGCCGCAGTCACACCATTGGAATTTAGTGACTTTTGGTTTCAGATTCTCGGTTTTTGAAGTGGTGGAGAAGCTGCAAAGACCTTTCTCCGAAATATGGTTTCCCTCCTCAGGTAACTGGGAACAATCTTCAGAAACCTTCAATTTCTCAAAATCTTCTTCGACGTTATGCATCTGGGGTAAATCCTTTGCAAGCTCTCCCACCTCCTCTACAAGCTCGTGTCCACGTACACATGATCTGAGCTCATCCCGCTTTCGATCCAGAGGCTTACGTCCTGACTCCTCTTTCATAGCTTTTTGCCCTTGCGCAGTGTTTTTCCTTTGAAGGAATTGGTCACCCTCAGTGCTGAAGTCTGAGAGCAGCTGGAACCAAATTCGCAAGAGGGCTCGAGCTTGGTTTGGCTCTTGGGTGCAATAGGCAGGAAGAGAGAGAAACATAGAGGGTTTTGGTAAAGTCAGTAGTCAAAGCCTTTTATCTTCATCTTTCATCTTGCATTAATTGCATCAATACCTCTTGGCCTACTACCACTAGAAATCAAAATGCCTACAAATACTTGAAGTGACGGGCCATGGATAATGCCCCAAGTTTGCCCCTTTTTGGAAATTATTCTGCTGACCATGTTGCAATCCACCTTCGGCTGTCTGTTGAGCCTTTAATTGAGCTCCTCTGGCCACTGGTGCTGTCTATCCAGATGCTTCTTTAGGATTAAGATCTTTTCCAGATGGCTCAGAAGATGAGCAATGAGAGGAGTGGAAGCTTGAGCGGGGGGTAGGAGACTGCAATCTCCTGAAAGCTTCACGATGGTCTTTTCCTGTTCAGTGCGATGTGGATGCCCCCCAGCATGATTGGTGAGGACCTTCGGCACTATTTTAGAGGGGAGAAAGACTTACAGATCAGGTAGACAAAGCTCTCTTTCCTTTAGCACAGCCGCCCCCTACCTGGCGCGCCAATCTGTTGATGCCCGATCACTTTGAGTCAGCGTCCTTGAGCGTAGGTCGTTCCTCCATAGAATATTGGAGCCCTTCCTTTGTCTTCAAAGCCTGCAAGAAGTCTCACGACTGAGTATTCCGGCGGAGACCCTCCGACGCTCAAGTTAGTGCTCTGGGCAATAGCCGTGAGCTTGAGAAAGCTCGAAAGAGAAAGAGTGAGAGGCTCAGAATGAGCGTGTTGAGTTTCTGGAGTTACCTCTTCTAACCTAATTTATTTACCTTTATACTCTGTGTAACTTGCTGGAGAAGTTTAGGTTCTTGTCCTCTAGTGGGAAGGAGTCACGTGGAGCCTTATGATGGACCATGACTTTTGAGAGCTCATTTAGTCTGAGTGGCTGAAGTGTCATGATGACTAAGGACTTTTGGTGGGTGAATTGTCAGGGCTGACATCTGTGAGGCTCAAAATGCTGCACTTGTCAAGGATAAATGATAACTTTCAATAAAGCTTATCTCTTAGTAGAATGTCAGAGCTGCAGGCGTTATCTTTTAGTGATATGTCAGGACTAAAAGCATCATCCTACTTCATGCAAGTCATGATTTCATCCGCAGATCAAGTGTGCACAGCTGGCCTTTTCTGGTACATTGATCTTGAGTATTTATTTAATGGCCAGAGTCCTTGTTTAGTCTCCATGAGTCCCTTCTTGAATTAAATAAAGGCTAATAGTACCTCGGACCCATAGGCCACTCTCTGGCTTATGCATATGCCACCTGACATGTGGAGAAGCTATATATTCCCTTCGTCCAATTCTAATGCCTGGACCTGGGCCTTGGTGAGCCATGGAGGCCGTACCCTCTACTTGGCGTGTAGAGTCGGAAGGTCCACGGAAGGTCGCGGCCGTTGGGCGAGGGGCCACCGTGGACGGCTGGCTTGGAGGAGCTTGCTGGCTAGGAGAAGCAGGTCGCCTAGGGGCACTGGTGGCGCCTAGGGCCTCTGCTCCACGAGGATGTTACTGGCTGAGGCCGGGAAGGCATATGTGGGACCTGGGTCCGGTGAGGTCGCCTAGGATTGCTCTTGGCTGCCGTCATGGGAATGTCGGGAGCCATCTGGGATTACTCGGGGGCCGCCCAGCGGGAAGAAGCTAGAAAGGTCGCCGAGGACCTCCATAAGATGGGGAGTGGGAAACTCCTCGTCCTGGCTTCTCTACGCCATCTTTTATGTGTATGGGACCAAAAAGGGAGTCAATATGGTAGCCATAAATGCACGCGGCCTTTATAAGACCATAAATGCCCTGGCACATAAATGCGGTAGGGAGTCATCGTGTGGTGGCATTGGGAGTCTGAAACCGAAGCCGCTTAGAAAGGCCACGTAGGATGGCCGCCTAGAAAGGCCGCCTAGGATGGCCGCCTAGAAAGGTCGCCTAGGATGGCCGCCTAGAAAGGCCGCTTAGGATGGCCGTTGAGGAGGCCGCTTAGGACTGCTGCCTAGGATGGCCATTTAGGAAGGCCGCAGAGGAAGAGGCCGCTTAGGACTCCGCAGTCTCTCTCTCTCCTCTTGGTCCGTGACTTGACATTGAATGCTCTATTCTATTGAATGCTCTCCAATAAATGCCTTGAAGCGAGGGCCTTTATAAGACCTATAAATGCCAAATAAATGCGGTTGAGAAGGCCATCGAGGAAGAGGCCGTCTAAGATTGTCGAGGAGGGGCCGCCTAAGATTGTCGAGAAGGGACCGCCTAAGATTGTTGAGGAGGGGCCGCTTAGAAGGAAAGGCCGCCTAAGATTGTTGTGAGGAGGGGCCGCTTAGGATGAAAGGTCGCCTAAGATTGTTGAGAGGGGCCGCTTAGAAGAAAGGCCGCCTAGGATTGTTGTGAGGAGGGGCCGCTTAGGATGAAAGGCCGCCTAGATTATCGTGAGGAGGGCCGCTTAAGATGAAAGGCCGCCTAGAATTATCGTGAGGAGGGGCCGCTTAAGATGAAAGGCCGTCTAGAATTATTGTGAGGAGGGGCCGCTTAAGATGAAAGGCCGTCTAGAATTATTGTGAGGAGGGGCCGCTTAGGATGAAAGGCCGCCTAGAATTATTGTGAGGAGGGGCTGCTTAAAATGAAAGGCCACCTAGAATTATTGTATAGAGGGGCCGCTTAAGATGAAAGGCCGCCTAGAATTATGAGGGGGCCGCTTAGGATGAAAGGCCGTCTAGAATTATGTGAAGAATTATTGTGAAGAGGGGCCGCTTAAGATGGAAGGCCGCCTAGAATTGTCTTCCGTCTCTGTATCATTAAATGCCGCCCATTGATTTGCCTATAAAACATTAATGACAAAATGACAAAGGCGGTCCTTTGGAGAACCCACTCACATCAGATAGCTCTTTTAATGCTCATTGCGTCTTTAAAGAGAAGACCCGGTAGGCCAGTGAGGCCGTCCAGAAACTAAGCCGCTTAGGAAGGCCGCCAAAGATGGCCGCTTAGAAAAGATTTTAAAAATTTTTATTTTTATTGCTCCTGTTAACTGTCCTATCAACGCAGACTATGTGTCCAATTACCTTGGACACCAACCACCTTGGATGCAACCATCCAAAATTGATTATCTTCGCTGGCCAGCGAAGTGATGCTGCTCTCAGTGACCTAATGGATTTCGTCGACGTACCTGAGAAACAACTCCAAGGACGCCGAGGGAAACCTTGGCAGCCAAGAGGTCAGGATCATCCTCTCCAAGGATGACAACCCTTGAAAGAGCCGTCGATTTGCACCGGGCTTGGCACCACCAGCCTCATTCCGACGACGTATTCATGCACCGCCGAGCCCTTCCCGAACACCGAGCTCCCATGCGACCCGGTCCCGAGCGTCACTCCCTGCCAGTAGGGTGAGTGGGGCACGGCGAGGCCGTTGGCTGCCGCCACGTCCAGCAGCGCCCGCAGAGTAATCCGGCCTCCACGGTCATGCGCGAGCTGGCCACGTCGACGTGCACCGACTTGTTCAGGCGCTCGGTGCTGATTNGGAAGCCGAGCTATGTTGCTCGGAGGGGCCGAGCTATGGATGGCTTGGGCGAGCCGAGCTATGGATGGCTCGGGGGAACCGAGCTATGGGTGGCTCGGGGGCCGAGCTATGGATGCCTCGGGGATCCGAGCTATGGATGCCTCGGGGAAACCAAGCTATGAATTGCTCAGGGGAACCGAGCTATGGGTGGCTTGGGGAGGCCGAGCTATGAATTGCTCGGGGAACCGAGCTATGGGTGGCTCGGGGAGGCCGAGCTATGGATGGCTCGGGGGAGCCGAGCTATGGATGGCTCGGAAGAACCGAGCTATGGGTTGCTCGGGGAAACCGAGCAATGAATTGCCCGAGGGAACCGAGCTATGGGTGGCTCGGGGAGGCTGAGCTATGGATGGCTCGGGGGAACCGAGCTATGGGTTGCTCGGGGAAACCGAGCTATGGGTTGCTCGATCCGCCGGATCATACTAGCTAGCTCATTCTTCGAAGGCGCAGCGTAGTAAGGGTTGGGGCTGATCTTAGCCCGTTCGCACAGTTATCAACGCAATGGCCATTTTATCCCTCAACAATCTGCAAGGTAAAGGTTGGATGTTTATTTTATAGCTCCTTCTCAGAAGTAATTTGTGGTGCATGCTTCACTTATGCAAAATTCTTTTCAAATTGGCAGCACTAACAAATTTTAAAAACTATGATCTTTATCTCCGTCGATCGTTAAAGTTAGCATTAGCATGATATTTGCCTGCTCATTTATGGGGATTATTGATGCTGGAAAAATATTTGCTTGCTAATATTAGACAAGACTGAAGATGATGTTGAACCACATCTAACTATATCAAAGAAAAATTAAAAAATCTATACTTCAATCAAAAAAGCTTGCATTTTATCATGCAGGCAAGTATTACATGGTCCTCTTTTATTCTATGCTAAAAATGTTAGTATGTGATGCAAAATCACAAGTATGAATCAGTCCGTGATGATGTGTCCTGTTTGTTTTTTCTATTTTTTGAATAACCCGATCTTGAGGAGAGTTAGTTGTTATTTGTTTTAAATAAACCCAGTCATTAGGAGCTGTTATGAAGTTGTTTGAGTCTTTGGTTACGTGGGTGTAAAGCCAAGTTGGCACAAGTTGTTGCTGAACGTTGGGCTGATCTCTCCTTAAATAGGTGATCTTGTAATCAGTTTAATATAGAAGTTTTTGTCATACCACTTAAAAAGGAAGAAAAGGCTTCTCCGTTCTTTTTTCTTCCATTCTCTGTGCTGTGTGTTATTAAAAGAAAGTTCCTCATCTTCTTTTGTGTGAGTGAGTATTTTCCAACATTGTGGTATCAGAGCCTGGTTCCGATTGTGCTGGGCGTTGCAGTGTGTTGTGAAGATTGTTGCCGAAGCAAGAAATCTTCAAAAGGGGAGGTAATTATTTGGTGGTGATTCATCATGTCAAATGGTATGAACACTCTCAACCTCTCAACATCCTTTGTGCCTATTTTCAATGGTGAAAATTTTGATTTTTGGAGTATCAAGATGAGGACATTTTTTATTTCACAAGATCTTTGGGAACTAGTTGAAAATGGTTATACAGAAACAGTGGAAAAATCAGCTGACTTGAAGGAGCTTCGTAAGAAGGATGCAAAAGCTCTACTAGCCCTGCAGCAGGCAGTGACAGAGAATATTTTTCCTCGGATTGCTAATGCCACCAAATCTAAAGACGCTTGGACCATTTTGAAGCAAGAATTTCATGGTGACGATAAGGTAACCACAGTGAAGTTACAAACTCTTCGTAGAGATTTTGAAACCTTATTCATGAAGGGGGGTGAGTCTGTCCAAGATTTTTTCTCTAGAATTTCTATCACCATTAATCAAATGAGGGCATATGGAGAAAATATCTTAGATCAGAAAGTAGTTGAAAAGGTGTTGAGGAGCTTACCATCTAAATTTGATCATATTGTGGTAGCAATTGAAGAGTCTAAAGACTTATCTACTTACTCCCTTAATGAATTAATGGGTTCTCTTTTAGTCCATGAGGAAAGAATGAACAGGTCAGTGGAGAAGAATGTGGAGCAGGCATTTCAAGCCAAGTTGGAGGTTAGCAAAAAGGACAAAAATGGTGATGGTCCATCTGACCAAAAGTTTACTGGTCGAGGACGTGGTAGAGGTGGCTACCGTGGACGTGGACGTGGACGTGGTCGTGGACGTGGAAGGCCCGACAACAATCAGCATAAATCAGAAAATGAAGATAGAGGTAATCAAAAGGAGACCCACAAAAATAGATTCTGTAATTTTTGCAAAAGAACTGGACACACTGAACCATACTGTTGGGACAAAGCAAAACAAGAAGCTAACTTTGTTGAAGGAAAGCAAGAAGTAGGTAATTTATTTCTTACTTGCTTGAACACCCATGAAAATCCTAGTGATGTGTGGTTTCTAGACAGTGGATGTAGTAATCATATGACAGGACAAAGGAGCCTTTTCTGCAATATGGATGAATCTGTAAAATTACAAGTTCGGCTTGGCAATGACAAGTGTGTGCAAATTGAAGGCAAGGGAGCCATTGCTATCAAGACTAAATCAGGTAGTGAAAAGATAATTAGTGATGTCTATTACATTCCTGGTTTAGCTCATAATCTGCTTAGTGTGGGACAATTAATTCAGAGGGGACATTCTGTTATATTTCAAGATAACATGTGTGAAATTAGAAGTAAAAGATTAAGCACTCCTCACATTAAGATTCACATTGCTGAAAACAAAATGTTTCCTCTTGATATTTCAAACCTTGGTGATTGTGTTTTTGCTGCAAATGTGAAGAATGAATCTTGGTTTTGGCATTTACGTTATGGTCACTTGCATTTTAATGGGCTGAAATTATTAAGTCAGAAGCAGATGGTATGTGGTTTACCTTCCATTGTTTGCACTAATGATGTTTGTGAAGGATGTGTTTACGGAAAACAACACCGCTTGTCATTTCCAGTGGGAAAGGCGTGGAGAGCCAAAATGCCTCTTGAACTAGTTCATGCTGATATATGTGGGCCGGTAAACACACTATCATTGAACAAGAGTAGATACTTTCTATTATTCACTGATGATTTTACTCGTATGAGTTGGGTATTCTTTCTTATTCAAAAATCAGAGGCACTTGAGAAATTCTAGGAATTCAAGGCTTTTGCAGAAAAAGAAAGTGGGCATGTTATAAAGATTCTTCGCACCGATAGAGGAGGTGAATTTTTATCAAATGAATTTGACTCATTTTGCAAGCAGAATGGCATTCATAGGCAGCTGACAGTAAGGAAAACACCAGAGCAGAACGGAGTTGCTGAGAGAAAAAATAGAACAGTAGTGGAGATGGCTCGGAGCATGTTGAATGAGAAGCATCTTCCAAATGAATTTTGGGCTGAAGCAGTGGCTACATCAGTTCGTCTTCTTAATATCTCTCCAACAAAAGCAGTGTGGAATATGACTCCATATGAAGCTTGGTGGCACCGAAAACCCAATGTGAGTTTCTTAAGAATTTTTGGTTGCATTGCATATGCATTGATTCATTCTGATGATCGTACTAAGATGGATAAGAAGAGTGAAAAATGTATATTTGTTGGGTATAGTGATGAAACAAAGGGTTATCGGTTATATAATCCTAAAACAAAGAAACTCATTATTCGTAAAGATGTTATTTTTGATGAGAACAGCTATTGGGATTCGAAAGAAGAACCAAATCAGCACTTGCCATTCATAGAAAATGAAGCTGAAATGACTCCAATAAATGAGAATGTGTCAACACCTCATGCTTCTCCAAGGTCTTCTGGAATAACTTCACCAAGAAATTTGAGCAGTTCAAACAGCAATACCATTGATCCTACACTTGATGGTGATACACCTCGAAGTAAGGTACGGTCGTTGAAAGAAATTTATGAATCATGTACTTTTGCTCTTATGGCTGCAGAACCTACATGTTATGAGGAGGCTTGTGGCAAAGAAGAATGGGAAAACTCTATGAGAGAGAACTAGATGCTATTGAAAGAAACAACACGTGGGAACTTGTAGATTTGCCACAAGGAAAAGAAGCCATTGGTGTGAAATGGGTCTATAAAGTGAAGTATAATGCTAATGGAAGTGTACAAAAATACAAGGCGAGACTAGTCGTCAAAGGGTATGTGCAAAAATATGGTATTGATTATCTTGAAACCTTTTCCCCTGTTGCTAGATTTGAAACTATTAGATTTATACTAGCATTGGCAGCTCATATGAAGTGGAAAGTTTTTCAATTTGATGTTAAATCAGCATTCTTGAATGGTAATTTAGAAGAGGAAGTCTATGTCAAGCAACCACAGGGATTTGTCAGTGATGGAAAGCAGGAAAAAGTATACAAGCTAAAGAAAGCATTGTATGGTCTCAAGCAGGCGCCAAGAGCATGGTATGCAAGACTTGATTTGTATCTTCACCAAAATAAGTTTCGCCGAAGTGAAAGTGAGCCCACTTTATATGTGAAGGTGAAAGGTATGGACATGCTTATTATTTGTGTCTATGTGGATGATATTATTTATACTGGATCCTCTTATCCTCTTATCCAAGAATTCAAGAGCATGATGAAAGAATTTGACATGTCTGATTTGGGATTATTGCATTATTTTCTTGGTCTTCAAATTATGCAAACTGATGATGGCATCTTCATCTCTCAAGAAAAATATGCAATAGATTTACTTAAAAGATATAACATGCTTCATTGCAAGTCATTTTCTACTCCCATGAATACAAATGAAAAATTGAGCCTAAGTGATGGGACAGCCAAAGCAGACGAAAAGTTATTTAGAAGTATGGTTGGTGGTTTGATGTATTTGACTCATACTCGTCCAGATATTATATTTCCAGTCAACTTGGTATCAAGGTTCATGCATACTCCATCTATGCACCATCTTGGAACAGCAAAGCGTATTCTCCGTTATATCCAAGCAACAAGCAACTTCGGAATTTGGTACAAACCAGTACCTTGTTTTAAACTGTTTGGTTTTACTGACAGTGATTGGGCTGGTTTTGTAGATGACAGGAAAAGTACAGGTGGTTATATCTTCAATCTAGGCTCGGGAGCTATATCATGGTGTTCAAAGAAGCAAGCTACTACGGCTCTGTCATCATCTGAAGCTGAATATATTGCTGCATCAGTTGCTGCGTGTCAAGCAATCTGGATGCGCAGAATTTTGGAGGACTTCAAGCAACCGCAATCACAGGCAACGGAGATATTTTGTGACAACATGGCGACAATTTCAATGACAAAGAACCCGGTGTTTCATGGAAGAACGAAGCACATCGAGCTCCGTCATCATTTTATACGCGATCTTGTAGCTGAAGGTGTGATCATGTTGAAGCATTGTTCAACCACGGAGCAACTTGCAGATGGTTTTACTAAAGCTCTCCCTTACTCAAAGTTCGTGAAATTCAGGACCCAACTTGGTGTATGTGACTTTGCATCAAGAGGGGATGTTAGTATGTGATGCAAAATCACAAGTATGAATCAGTCCGTGATGATGTGTCCTGTTTGTTTTTTCTGTTTTTTGAATAACCCGATCTTGAGGAGAGTTAGTTGTTATTTGTTTTAAATAAACCCAGTCATTAGGAGCTGTTATGAAGTTGTTTGAGTCTTTGGTTACGTGGGTGTAAAGCCAAGAGTATAGGCACAAGTTGTTGCTGAACGTTGGGCTGATCTCTCCTTAAATAGGTGATCTTGTAATCAGTTTAAGATACAAGTATTTGTTTTACCACTTAAAAAGGAAGAAAAGGCTTCTCCGTTCTCTTTCTTCCATTCTCTGTGCTGTGTTTTTAAAAGAAAGTTCCTCATCTTCTTTTGTGTGAGTGAGTATTTTCCAACAAAAAATCCATCTTATCAATCGTTATTATATCTTCATTTTTTTTTGTGTGGTAAGAACCTTTATTTTGATGTATGACCCGGCTATGAATCGATAAATATCAACTCTATATGGAACACTCAATACTGAAAAGTTTCTTTTGTATGTTGCATGAAGTCTCTTTTATTTATGAGTCTTCTAAATTCTCTCGATAGATTTGATTTCTTTGGTTGCTCGCCTCTCTGAGATATGGAACGGCAAGGGCAAGGGCAAGCATCAGAAGATGTTAGATCCTCTGAAAGATATCGGCCAACTGGGCATCCTTCACTGAGTGAGAGCGGAGCTCACAGGCCAGCGACCTCTCATGACCAGGCTGGCTCATCTAAAAAAGCGAAATATCCCATGAGGAAAGTACCAGACCATCTTCTTACTGAAGTTTTTGATGATTTAGACAGTGATGAAGACATCAGTGATGATGAAGATATCACCATAGAGGAGCTTGAGTCAAGGATACGTTGCACCAGCATGCTGATGGCACAATGGCGAAAGAAGAACCAGCAACCAGATGGAAAGATGGAGGCCCAGTCCACAGAGCAATCTCGGAGGAAAAAAGATGTGTCGAGCTCATGGCAAGGTCCTGGAGTACATGCTATTACTGATGGATTTAGGCGGCGCTCAGGGTTTTGTGTATGGTATCATTCCAGAGAAGGGAAGACCAGTAACTGGCTCCTCTGATAATCTACGAGGTTGGTGGAAGGAAAACGTAAAATTTGAGCATAACGGTCCTGTTGCCGTTGAAAGATTTTGGAATGAAAAAGATCCTAAATCGGGGACAAATGCTCATCCAGTCTCAGTTCCGGAGCTACTGATGGGATTCCGGGATTCAACACTCGGGTCCCTGTTAGTGGCCCCAGCTACTGATGGAGGAGGATTGGTGGCCCCAGCTAGGCCTATCCAGTGACCAAGGGCTTGTGCCATACAGGAAGCCACATGACCTCAAGAAGGCCTGGAAGGTAGGTGTCCTTATTGCAGCTATTAGGAATATCGCCCCAAATTTTAATCACATCCAGAAGACTGTACACAAGTCAAGTTGTCTCCAAGGCAAGATGTCTGAAACGGAAAGATCACTTTGGTGTTTGGCGCTTGGTGAAGAGATAAAGTGGTACACGGAGAAGCATCCGGATGTTGATGTTGTGCAAGATGCTCTTTATGCTGGTGTTGTTGGTGTTGAAGATGACGGAGTTGTTGATGCTGGTGGCACTGAGATCGACGGTCCGATCGGTTCGCCTGCAAATGACAATGAGCTGCAGCAGGGTTCTCAAGAGAGGGTGGTGGCTGAGGAGGAGGAGCTGCTGCAGCAGCAGGATTCTCAAGAGAGGGAGGTGACTGAGGAGGAGGAGCTGCAGCAGATACTGAGCAGGAACAATTCAGCATGGCAGAATCCTCTTCGGTCAGTTATGTTTGTGGAACAAATAATTCAAAATTCTCTTCAACAGGGACTGAATGTCGAAGATCCGAGTCCTGTACAGCAACTACATTCAACTGTGGATCTGAATGTCCTTCTACAGACACCAAATGTTGGTCCAAACTATCTTTGAGCCCAAATGCCCTTCTGCAGACACCAAATGTTGGTCCAAAGTGTCTTCTGCCGATGCCTGGTATGGAACTAGATCTTCTTCAACATCCAACTAATTCAGATCGGTACTCTCTTTTGCAGAATCCTATAGTTGATGCAAATCCTTCTTATGACCATGCTGGGCAAGGCACCACAGCATACTTTCCTACACAAACTACTGCTTCTGAACAAGCATTCAAGCGTCAGCCTGGTGGCTTTGATAGCGACTTCAAATATGATTCTCCTTTGAATTTTACCGACTTGGGGGGCTCGCTAATAAGGAAGGACGGTCCTACCTGGTTCTTTTGAGATGATTTGAAGTGAATTAACCAGATTACTTGTCAAAGCATTGGAAAGTGAAGCAGCTGGCAAGCAGTAAAACTCCACCGCATCGCCTTTGAATTCCATTTTGAGAATAAAACTTCCTAGAATGTCCTTCCTAAGACATCTAGGTGTTCTGTTAAACATTAGTGTTTAAAGTATTAGAATATAAAGCGCTATGCAACAAGGTTCTACAATAATTGCATGATGTTATGTTGGATATAAACGATCGCTGCATTGAAATGCGGATACATTTGTGGTCTTTAAAACATCATATTAGCAAGTAAACTTTTATGCCCTTTTTAAATGTCTAATCTTTTCTATGAATTAAGCTTGTATATTGCACCTTGCAAGTAAATGTTTGCTATATTTGCTGAATGCAAAGCCTTTTGTCCGCCGTTGCACCTTATAATGTATTAGAATGTAGGATTTGAGAGTACAAAATCTAGACTTTACAGCCATTGCAGATTACTATATTGGATATAGGTCATCCCCTGAACAAATAGTTGAGCAAAGGCTTAATGGTTATTGTTCTATAAGTCATTCCTGCATAAAAATGTTTATTAACATATGGTCTTTGAAACTTCATATCATTTATTTATTATTTATTTGGTCTTTTCAACTGCCTAGATCTTTCTATGAATTGAGTTGTATGCCGAGCATTTTAATGTCCTTCAATGCCTGGTGTTCATAATATTTTTTGGATTTGATGTCTTATCCATTGTTATGCTTTAAGATAAAAGCCTTCTTAATCAATGTAATAAGGAAAAGTCTTTGTACATTGCCTTCGGTGCAGCAAGTCTTACGTGAGCTACACCGCCTTCCCTTATTGGTCCATATGGATCCAACGCATCCTAACGCTGCAAGACGGAAGAGCTGAGATATGATGTAACGTGTTGATCATGACGTCCATTAAAAGTCATTCAGCCTTATTTTGAAATTTGTGTGTAGATGAAAATGCCCTTTCCCTCCAACGTACTTTTATGCGCCAATTTGCTTACATAAGGCGAAGGACATTTTTGTCTTCCAAAACTTTTCTTGCAAAAGAACAACTAGGCTCGTCTTCTTTTTCTTCTTCTTCTTACCAGGAGGAAATTGCTCGAAAAAAGCTTGACGACACCCCACCTTTACCATGAAGACACCGTAGTTACCAACTTACGACACTCGTGGCCTTAACAACGGATGCTGGAGAAAAGCCTCGCGACATCGCTGGAGAAAATTGGTCAAAAATCAGTGACGACATCCGAGCTAAACTATTACGACATCCTACTTACAAACCTAAGATATCCGTTCATGCGGGATATACTTTATGACATCATAAGAGAAAATCGGACGAAACAAAGCTACGACATCCCAGCTTTACCATGAAGACACCGTTGTTACGAATTTACGACACTCATGGCTTTACAACGGATGCTAGTGAAAAGCCTTGCGACATCGATGATATCCTAGCTGAAATATACGACACCCTAGTTACAAACTTAAGACACCTAGAAGAAAATCAGCCAAAACAAAGCTACGACACCCCAGCTTTACCATTATGACACTATCATTACGAACTTATGACACTCATGGCCTTACAATGAACACTGGAGAAAAGCCTCATGGCATCGATGACACTACAGCTAAAATATTATTATACCCTAGTTACAAACCTAAGACATCCATTCACGCTTAGGGGATATGTGTTACGACATCGCAAGAGAAAATCGGCCAAAACAAAGCTACGATACTCCAGCTTTACCATTATGACACTGTCGTTATGAACTTATGACACTTGTGGCCTTACAACTAATGCTAGAGAAAAGCCTCGCAACATCGATTGACACCCTAGCTAAAATATTACGATACCCTAGTTACAAACCTAAGATACTCGTTTATGCTTAGGGGATATGTGTTACAACATTCCAGAAGAAAATCGATCGAAACAAAGCTACGATACCCATCTTTACCATTAAGACACTGTCGTTATGAACTTACGACACATGTGGCCTTGCGACATCCCAGGTGAAAATCGGCCGAAAAAACTCCTACAATACCCTAGTTTACTTTTTATGATACCCTTGGTATAAAATTATGACATCACTATAATAAATTTGAAATAGGCAAAAAATTATTACATCACCTTAGTTGTAAACCGACGACACCCTGTACAGGCAGCTATGCCACCGTTTGAAAACGTGGGCCTCATGTGGCAGCACGGTACGGGATGCTCAAGGGTATAGTTGTGGATTTGTGATATGATCGCGCTGCTTTTGTCATATTTTCACACATAAGTTGCATCGATGTCTTTTCATCTTCCTCTGAAGATGACATATATAACTTTTGAACCTTAGATTTAATCTTATGCTATCTCTCTTCTCTTTGGTGGTCAAGTAGCCACTAGCATCCCAAATCTTCACTATTTTTTCTTTGCATCAATAGTGAAGAGTGGTTTCGTGGTTCGACGAAGACTGTGAACACAAAAGCAGTGCAAGAAGAAAATGGCGGAAGCAAGCAAAAATATGGTTCTTTATTCAAATAACAGACGACTGCTAGCAAACATAATACGATGTCATAATGGAGGCGAGGAGTTTATTTTCTCTAATAAGGCGATCATATTCAGTGCTTACGATGTTGCACTAATTTTGGGTCTTCCAGCTTATGGAAGGAAGATTGACACATCCTGCCAACTGTATGACGAAAGGTTAGTCGAGCATTAGATCTTCGCCAAAAAGGGCTGAAGAAGTTAATAAATGGACTCTAATCATCCAAGAAACAGAAGGATGTCGAGAATATTATTAGACTTTGGATCGCTACATGTTTACAATGTTTTCAGCTCCAATTAAAGTCTAATCAGATTTATCTATGATATCTCATCCAGTACTTGGATGATTTAACTCTACTGGAGAGGATCAACTGGGCTTCTGCAATCAAGGAGTTGATCATTCTGGGTCTTCCAGAGGTCGCTGCTTGCATACAATCTGAGGAGCCAGTCTAGTCAAAGAGAGGGGACAAGGTTGGGAGGCAGCCTATCCTGTTAGGATGCTCAATAGCGCTGGTGATAAGGAATATTGATATGCAGAATGAGTGTCGTAATTAAATTTTTTTATAATCTTTCATTTTTTCATATCATAAAATTATTATGTGTAGGAGTGGTTCCTCGAACATAGCTTAATAATAGCCCCAATATATCCAAATAAACTGCCTTGGCTGTTGAGGTGGTATGACAGCCAATTGAAGGTATAGTCTGTCCAGATTGCCAACATGCAACCTAATAAATTGATAAAATACATTATAATAAAAATTTTTTATAATTAATTTAATATTTAATTTTTATATGGATGTCATGTTGCTTTACATGGATATCAGAAATCTTGTTGTTATACTTTGTCTTAGCATATTATGATATAATTTTATGTTTGAGTCTCCTAAGTTTTCAACCGAGATGTCATAATGTTAAAACCAGAGTATCATAATGTTACAACTGAGGTGTCATATATATTTTTCCTCTGATATTAGTAATGTTAACGTTTTCAGCTACGATGTCGTTCTATGGCAACTAGGGTGTTATAATTTTTGTTCTAGGATATCATAATAATTTTTTATCATACCATCAAAATTTTTAAAATTAATTTAATATTAAATTTTTTAATCCTTTAGTTTATCATCTTGGCTTGCAGTTAGAGGGTACTACTATACCAATGCTATAAGAATAGTGGCTTTTCACTTCACAGATAGTAGCGTCCCTTGATCCAACAGAAAGCTGTGCAAGATGTACGAAGTTGAGGATTGAACTGGGTTGTGTTAAGAATCAACTCGATAAAGTTTCGCACAGACTTTCCATAGCTGAAGACCTCCTCAAATCATTGCAAAGAAAGCAAAGCACCACAAGTAATGAGAAGGAGAAAAGGAAGGAGGAGGAGAAGAGAGATAAGAGCCAGGAGGGGCAGTCCTTGAAGGGCCAAGAGGAGCCCAGGATTGTAGATAGGGAGGAGGAGAGGAGGGATGAGAAGATGGAGGAGGGGCATTCCTTAGAGGGGTAAGAGAAGACCAGGATTGTAGATAAAGAGGAGGAGAGGAGGGAGGAGAAGATGGGGGAGGGTCATTCTATGGACGGATAAGAGCAGCCTATGTCTGAGGGAATAATCATCACCTTTGTGCCCTATGATAATAAAATCATCACTCTTGAGCCCAAGGCCAATGAGGGAGACATACAAATTTTTGAAGCCATACCCTTGCTTATTAAGAGTGTTTAAAAAGAGGTCAGGAAGCGTAAGGCCTTCAAGTTCAAAGGGGGTTATTTTGAGACAGGCCATCCCAAAAAATCTTCGATGAAAGTGGGCACTGCAAAGTCAAAGTTTGACAGAATAATCCAGAAAGACATTCATTTGATCAAAAACTTTTTGAGCGAAAGCTCTAGCGAGTAAGTAATTTTCTTGTAATTTTTTTATTTTGTATTCTATTTCATATTCCAAGTTGCCTGATATCTTATATGCTTAAACATTTTAGCGACGATATCGTGTATACAAATGAATCAGATGGCAAAATTAGAAGAAAAAGTCTTAAGGATCTTTTTACCAAAGATATGATAATAGACGATGTACGTACGTATCTCAGTGGATATTTTTGATATTGATTTTAGAATAACATCATGTTATTTATTATGAATCAGTTTACATTGCATTGCTTGATTATTGATGCCGAGCAAAAATTTCTGAAGAAGAACTGGGGCAGCGCATCCAGAACGATATCATCAGTGCATCATTGCACCTGTTATGACATCCGATATGTATCTGAATAATCGAACATCTTTTATTCAAGAACTCGCTGGATCGGCCAGGTTGATGATCTTTGATGGAGTTAGTGATGAAGAAAAGTCTCAGTTTCTTTTCTCCATCATTAACTCAGATAATTCAGTTTCTTTTCTCCATCATTAACTCAGAGAATTCACATGGCAGTCAACATTGAAAGAAGGTGTTGATATACCTTAATTCACTGAAACATAGCTCCAGGCACAAGAGCCTTGCGAAGAAATGGCATAGCTTTCTCGGAGTGATCTTTCATATCTTCTACGATAAAGAAGAGGTTACAAAATGGTCAATGGAAGAAAATTTAGGTTGACCAAGTCAACCTCCAGGATCATTGGATTGCAGCCTCTACTGTCTGAAGTATATGAAATTTCTTGCTCATCGAGATAATCCTGATTTGAGGATAGATTTCATGGACGATGATATCAAAAATTATCGGCAAAAATAGTAGCAAGAATATTGAGAGAAGGCCTCAACCAAAAGAGAATAGATTTTGCTTCAAAACCTTCTTGATTTTTTCAAACATTATTGATTCAAAATTTATGTAATTTTTTTATACAGATAGTGCTCCAAATTTGATGTCATTTGTTCATAATGATAGTATTTCCGAATTGATGTAATTTTTTATTAATAAATAATAAATTTTTATTTTTTTATATGGATGTCACGGTGCTTTATATGGATGTAATTTTACATTTGAGTCTCTTAAGTTTTCAACCAGGATGTCATAATGTTAAAACCAAAGTGTTGTAATGTTACAACTGCAATGTCATTAATTTTTTTCCTCTGATAGCAATAATGTTAACATTTTTAGCTACGATGTCGTTCTATGGGAACTGGGGTGTCATAATTTTTGTTTTGAGATGTCGTAATAGTTTTCCTGGCATATCATCATTTTAAAGTTTGGATGTTGTAGGATGAGAATTGGGATATCGTAACAGCTACAACATCCCAGACTTACGACATTCTAGGAGGAAACCGACCAAAAAAAGAGCTATGACACTCCAGCTTTACATCTAAGACATTCTAGCTGCAAACCTTCGACATCCATGCCAAAAATGAACACTGGAGAAGAGACTTATGACATCGTAGGAGGACACTGACTGAAAATAGAGCTACGATGCCCCAGATTTAGAACTAAGATATCTTAGTTGCAAACCTATGACAACCATGCTTAAAATGAATGCTGGAGAATAACTTATGATATCCCAAGAGAAAACTGGTCAAAAAAAGAGCTACGACACCTAACTTACATCTAAGACACCCTAGTTACAAACCTACAATATCATGCTTAAAACGTCGTTATATGAGAACTGGGGTATCGTAAGATATTGCCTTAGATGAATGGGTGTCGTATTCATACAACTAGGGTATCGTAATATGAAAACTTGGGTGTAGTAAACTTTTTTGAGGTATCGTATTTTTACATAAATTTGAATGGCATAAATTTTTATATATTCTCCTACGTTAATTGACTTAATACATAAGCATCAAACTTGTCCAACAATATATCAAAAGATGATACAATTCTTTCTATATCCTGTCCTATGTTAGTTGTCTGCGTACAAGTTTGCCTGTTCTTGAACCAGCTCTCATTTCATTTTGCATAGGAGGAGCATCAACGGATGCCTTATCCATATTTTTTTCTTGATCTCTTTGACCTCTTGACTCCACTCTTTAATCTGTTCTCTCTTGGATGACCTTTCTTCCTAATATACTCAGGATCTTGAATTACAAGTTATGTACTTGCCTTAGCTGCAGAGTTAGCATCCACAACTCTTTTGAATAATGGTGTTAGATCATCCATCACTAAATTAAATGCATCTTCAAATATGGAGGCTATCTCTGCGAGCTTCATCATCCGATGACTCATCAGAGCATATATATAATCAATAACATAATTTTAAAGAAAACATATAACAGGGCATTTAAAAAAAATGATTGTGTACCATAATTTTGTGAACTTTTATCACAACCTTCAAAATTTATGTCAAATCAAATTGGTATTTCATGTTCTTGCACCATCTCTTCGATAAGTACTTATCTGTTCAACGAAATACGTCGCTTTGATGAAGACCAATAAGGCATGCCTACACAGGTAACCCTTAAACTGAAAGGATTGACACTGGCATTGAACATCCTCCAAAACTTTATCGTATGATATGACATAATCTTTTATCATCTTCTTGCCGATTCTATCGACTTCAATCTTTTCATATAACTTTACAGAATATACATCACAGTTTTCAGCTTCCTTTATTAATTTAGAATTTAATGTATCCATTTCAAGGATCTTATTCTAAAACTTTTTAAACATGAATCTGTATACTTTCCTTCTGCTTGCCTCTCAAAAGGTCAGGATATCTTTAGGAAAGCATTTGTTTGCAATGTCCTATTATCTTCCTTATTTTTTGCCTCATACCTTTTCTTCAAGGCATCTTCGTATTTGTCTATGAACTCCTTGAGTGTAGTCTTCGAATTTATAAACACATCAAAGAAGTGATTGATACCCTCGCTCCTTTGTGAAGATGACATCCCTATACATAATAATATCAAAAAAGAAGCATTAAATATACAGATTTTCTTAGAGTTCTGTAAACATTAACATAAATCAAACATAATATCCTACAAACCTGCAAAGAATGTATCCTTAAGGTAAACCGGGACTCATTTATCCCAACATTTGTAAAGGCCATTTAATCAATCTATGGCATTGCATTCTTCATATTTCTCTATGAGATGTACCCATCTTTTCTTGAATGACTGTATGGTCAGTGAATCATATATCATTCCATCGAAATCAATCATAAATTTAAAATTTGCTATGCAAATATGGCCAATCTTTTTAGGTATCTTCTTCAATATATGCCAAAGATAAAATCGATATCGTGTGTTAGGAAAAACCTTCCTAACAGCAGCCTCGATTGCCTTATCTTGGTCAGTTATTATGGCATTAGGTGCGTGACTACCATTTGCATCCAGCCATGAATAAAAAACCATTTATATGTCTCAGTCCTCTTATCAAACAATAATGTGCAAACAAGCAATGTGGACTGTCCATGATGGTTGACTCCGACGAATGAACAAAAAGGTATTTGATATCTATTTATCAAGTAGGTTGAGTCAAAGCTTAGAACATCACCAAAGTATGTGCATGCCAATCTTGACCTTGGATGAATCTAGAAGACAGACCTAAGCTGACCATCATCATTAAGGTCTAAGGTATAGAAGAAATTAGGATTTTTTACTTGTATTTTGATGAAATGGATTACCATTGACTGAGCATCTCCTTCTTTAAGCTGAGACTGATGTTCGCGATAAATGAAATTACGAGCATCCTTCTCGTAAAATTCAATTGTCTTCTACCCTCTTTTCTTGTTGCTATGACAGAATATATCTGAGTTGTGAGCATATTCATGGCATATAAATTACTGATCTTTGCTTTCTCTTATGGACTGATCCTTTTATGGGATCGTAGATAACCAATTGATGTTATGGACATCCGATGGTTATGTTTTAGAAAAACCTCAATCAATATCCACTTACCACTGGTAGAATTTAGTCTTGCTTTTATTGATGCCTTACAATCAACTTTGCCCGTATCCCTAGGATTCATGCTTTTCTCTATTTTTCTAGATTTTCCTTGCCTCCAACATGCCAGGTGCTTGAAGCAAAGTTGTTTGTTGTAGTTGGCCCTGCTACACACTATTGTGTTTCCAAAACCAACTCTTTTTGCTTATCCATTGTAGAAACTATATACATCATCTGCTGAATTGAATTTCATTTCAGTTTTAGGAACAACAGTATCATACCCTGCATTTTGAGTAATGGATGAAGGTGCACGGCTGGAAGTATGTTCGATTTCTTTCAGATCTATAATTTCAGCATCATCTATGAAATATAGGCATATAGTCATAAACATTGATATCCATAGTTTTAACTATCAATTTATCCTGACAAAGCATTATGACACCCAAGTTAAAGAAATATGACACCTCAGTTAAAGAAATACGACACCCCAGTTATGTTCGAATCTCAGATACCATGAATACATGCCAACTATGGTATGAATAATGGCTCCCTGGATATTGTAACATGCCATAAGAGCTATATGGATCATGTTATAGGCCAAAAAAATATTACAACACTGCAGTTATAAACCTACAACACCCTAGTTAAATACATATGACTCCCCAGTTAAAAACTATGATACCCATTAACAGTTAAAGACATGAGCCTACGACACCCGAGTTCAAAAGTCACGACACCCCAGTTTAGAAATTATGATACCGTAGCTGTAAAATGACGACACCCATTCATAAGACATTAAGGCAGGGCCTAATGACACCAAGGTTCATATATTACGATACCCTAGCTGAAATTGTTAAGATAGAAACTTACGACATCCTATAAAATAACTTACGACACTCGAGCTATCAAATGACGATACCCTAGTAGTAAATAAAGTATTGGATTATTGAAGATGATGACTATAAAACTTACGACACCTTAGAAAAACTATTATGACACCCTAGCTGAAACTGTTAAGGCAGGACCTTACGACACCCAAGAAAAAACTTATGACATCCTAGAAAACAACTTACGACACCCGAGCTATAAAATAATGTCACCCTAGCTGTAACTGCTAAGCCAAAAACTTATGACACCCGAGCTATAAAATAATGTCACCATTACGACAAAATAACTATGACACCCAGCTATAAAATGACATCACCATTATGACACCCTAGAAAAACTGTTATGATACCTCATTTCTTATTTTATAACACCCTAACTGAAACTATTAAAAAATAAACATATGACATTCCAGAAAATAACTTACAAGTTATAAAATGATGACACCAGAGCTATAGGGTCGTGGTATAACACGTGATATACACCAAAACACTATGATGATACCCGAGTTCAGAAGGTATAACACCATAGTTAAAAGAGTATAACTTTTGTGCATAAAAACAATGGACACGAAACTAAAGATATTAAACCCTCCTATTAGCAATACCCTTCACTAGTGGACTGAGTTATAACTCCCAAGATATCGTAACATGCCATAGGAGCTATAGGGATCGTGTTACGGGCTGAAAAAGCATTACAACACCGCAGTTACCTACGATATCCCAATTAAGAAATACGATACCCCAGTTAAAAACTAGGATATCCATTCATAAAACGTTAAGGTTTTAAGTTTGAACCCCTAATACCAGAAATATTTGCTATCTATGGTTTGAATAATGGTTTCTAGGGTGTCGTAACATGCCACGAAAGCTCTAGGGATCGTGTTACGGGCCAAAAAAATATTATGACACTGCAGTCAAAGACCTAGGATATCCTAGTTAATAAACTATGCCACCAAAGCTATAGGTTTGTCGTATAAAACCTGATGTTGGTCGAAATACTATTATGGCACCCTAGTTCAGAAGGTATAACACCTTAGTTAAAAGAGTATAATATTTGTACATAAAAATACGAAACTAAAGGTACACTAGTGGACTGAGTTATAACTCTTAGAATGTCATAATATGCCAGGAATGCTACATAAGTATTAAACAATTTTCTAATGCATTAACTTCCTCTAACGACCAAAACAGTTGGTGTAATAAAAAAACTATAAAAAAGAAACATAAATAAGGGCTTTTTTACTTTCTGCAGGGGATGACATTTTCTTATGAAGTTAATAAAGTCTTTAGAAGCTAAGTATTCCAACCTCCAAGCAAAAATATTTTCTTTCAGCCAAAAATTAGAATACTTTTTTAAGCACTTTTTTTGAGCAACGAAGAAGCTTATATCACCAACGAAAATAGGATGAAATTCTTAGATCAGATTCTCAGAGTGAGGAGGGAGGATCTTGCTGAAACCTTGGACTAATTCCTTACAACCGAAAGCTAGAGTGAGGAGGAAGAATGGTTTAGAATCAAAAAGAGTTTTTCATTAGATATAATCCAAGCAAACTAGCGGGTAGAAGTACTCTGGAGGTGTTGGGGAAATTATTGAGAAATTGTTTACCCAATTATTGATTTTGATGATTAACAAAAGCCATGAGTATATTCCTTGTGTTTTTGATAGATTTAATAAGTGTTTCAGGAATTAGGATCGGTTATTTATCCAAATGGTACTTAGAAATCAGTTTTAAATTGAATTTCAATGGAATTTATTTAAGCTCAGAACTTAGAGCCGATACTCTAACAGTCTCAAGCCAACTCCAGAGTGTATCAGAATAGTTATATATTTTTGGCATGGTTCGGAGTCGACACCTAGAGTTTCGAGCCGACACTTGAAGTTTCAGAGCCGACACATGAAATTGTGGAGCCGACTCTAACCTGAGTTACAGAGACTATGTTTTCAAAGCAATTCTTGGAGCCGACACTTCAGAAATCGGGAGCTGACTCCAATCAGCGGTGAGTCGACACCTTATAAGGTCTAAGCTGACTCCATATCGAATCGATTTTTTGCTATTTTGGAAAGACGATCTGGAGCCGACACATGAAAAGTTGGAGCCGACTCCAACCTGTCAAGGATAATTTTTAAAAGTGCCAGATCAGCTCTAATAGATATATTTTTCCACCTAACTATCAACGGATATATTTTCTTGCATGGAGAGTCATCCAAGGTACATTTCAACCGCTATTTTCTAACCTAATCTTGGATTAAGACTCTATATAAAGGGGGATTCATCCATTTGAAAAAAAAAATATCAGAAAAATCAAGAGATATATCCATTGAAAAAGAGAGAAAAATCTTGAGTCCATATCTGTCATTCAAAGAGAGATTCAAGAGAAATCTCAAGCCCTAAAAGTTCAAATTCAGAGGATTCTCAAAGGAGAAAAGAGAAGAAGAGCAAAAGCCCTATTTCCTCAAAGTTCTCTCCAATAGATTTCGATCAAGAATCAGAGCTGAAGCTTGATTCAACCATTCAAAAGAGAGGAGGAAAAGAAGAAAAGAAGAAAAGCTCAAATCCACTTGGCTTCAATCAGGCTTTTCTTACCCTTGTTTATTTACATTGCATATTTGCTCAGTTTAAGGAGCTTTACATTGTTGTAAACATTATCTTGACTTGTTGTTTACTAATTCAATCCGAGGGATTGAATTAGTTGAGGTAGTTTACCTCAGGGACAAGCTAGATTAGCTTGGGTTAAGGTTGTATGCTGGTGAACCTGTGAAAACCGGCTGGGTTCATTGTGACCCCATGTAAAACAATAAGTTAGAGTTGTAAGCTTGTAAAACAACTCAACTGTAATCAGGGGATTATAGTGTGGACCCAAGAGTTGCTTGGGAGTGGACGTAGGTATGGCTAACACCGAACCACTATAAATCTTTGTATTTATCGTGCCTTTGACTCTCTCTCTCTATCTTCTTCACATTGTGCATAGTAGTTATTAATTCACTTCACTTGTGCACTTTTGTTAGGAAATTGTTTTAAAGGGATAAATTTTTTAAAGAACCCAATTCACTCCCCCCTCTTGGGTTACCATCTGGGCCAACAATTGTATCAGAGCTAGTTAACCTGCACCGATTAAATGCAGGCAGAGCATCAATGAGAACTCTCGCTGGTGACCGTGTCACCAAAGCCAGACTCTCCACCCGTTGGTGTTGGTGTACCGGCCGAGATGGTAGCCAGCTAGTCTGATAGGTACATTTGTTAGGTGACATGGAGGTACACATGACCGAGCAACAATTGGTATCAGAGCTTGTGCTCGTTTATATTTGATCTATCAATCAAGAGTTAAAGATCCAAATGGCAACACAAGCTGGATCATCTTTTGCTGAAGGTCAATCCACTAATAGGCCACATTTGTTTAATGGCTCTAATTATTCATATTGGAAAGCAAGAATGAGGATTTTCATTCAAGCTTTAGATTATGAATTATGGAGTGTCATTACAAATGGACCTAGTACACCCACACACATTTTAGATGGTTCAATAGTTCCTAAGCCCGAAAGGGATTGGAATAAGAACGATAGGAAAATGGCTCAGCTTAATGCCAAAGCCATGAATGTTTTATATTGTTCTTTGGATGCAAATGAATTCAACAGAATATCTACTTGCATTTCAGCCAAAGAAATATGGGATAAATTAGAAGTTACCTATGAGGGTACTAACCAAGTAAAAGAATCCAAAATTAAAATTCTAGTGCACAAATATGAATTGTTTAGCATGGAACAAACTGAATCAATCACATGCATATACACTAGATTCATTGATATTGTTAATGGTTTAAAGAGTCTTGGTAAACTTATACTAATTCTGAACTGGTGCACAAAATTCTTAGATCTCTTCCAAGATCATGGGAAGCCATGGTGACTGCAATCTAAGAAGCCAAAGACTTAAACGTTCTACCTTTGGAGGAGCTACTTGGATCCTTGATGACCCATGAGATGATAATGAAGTANAGGTAAAAAGGAAAGAACCATTGCTCTTAAGGCTGCAGAAAAGGAAATAAGCAGCAGTGAGGAAGAAGAGGAAGATGATGAAACAGCTCTCCTTGTAAAGAAATTTAAGAAATTTATGCAAAGAAGGAGACCCTTCCACAAGAGAAAGTTTGGAATAAAATTGGAAGGAGAAAGAGAAAAAGAAGGGATAAGAATAAAGAAAAAGAACCCTTGACATGTTATGAATGTAAGAAGTCGGGGCATTTTCGATCTGAATGTCCTCAACTGAAGAAGGGTTACAAGGAGAAGAAGAAATCCTATGTTGCAACTTGGAGTGATAGTGAAGAGTCTTCATCTGAAGAAGAACAAAAGAGGTTGCAAACATATGCTTCATGGCAAACGATGAAAATGAGGTATGTACTGAAACCCCTAATGATGATTTTATTTGATGAATTGTATGATGCATTTAATGAATTAGTTAGTGATTTTAAGGTTTTGAGAATGAAAAACAAATCTTTGAAAACTGAAAACCTAAATCTTCTCAAAGAGAAAATGAACTAATTCTTGAGGTTAAAAATCTAAAATCTGAAGATAAAATGTTTTAAAAGAAAAGGAATCAATTTCTAATGAAAATATTAATTTGAAGAAAGAAATTGATAAACATAAAATTATAGTTGATAAATTTACATATAGCTCAGAAAAACTAAATTTGCTTTTAAGTAATCAAAGAGCTATTTGATAAAGCTGGTTTAGGATATAAACCACACATGAAACAAAATATGTTAACAATTTCTTGTGAAGAAAAATTATATTTCATGTTATCATTGCAACAAAAAAGGACATAAATCTTATGAATGCAATTTTAGAAAAACTAATAAGAATTTAAATATTAAAGGCAAGAAAATATGGGTTCCAAAAGGAACAATCTTTATTGCTACTAACCATGAAGGACCCAAGAAAGCTTAGGGTACCTAAACATAAGATTTGATTATCTTGCAGAAGTGTCTTGCGGCCAAAGGATCAAAACGAAAGTGGTATCTTGATAGTGGCTGCTCAAGACACATGACGGGTGACAAGATCAATTCATCACCTTGAAGATAAAAAAAGAAGTTGCTACTTTTGGAGATAATGGCAAAGGCCAATTATGGGATTTGGTAAAATTTAAATAACTCCATCCACTTTTATAGAAAATTTTTATATGTTGTTGGTTTAAAGCATAATTAATTAGCATTAGCCAATTATGTGATAAAGGTTTCAAAGTTTCCTTTGAAGCTTCTATTTGCACTGTTTCTAATCCCATAGACAATAGCATTATATTTGTTGAAAATAGAAATGATAATGTATACTTAATTGATCTAAACAATTTGTCTACTAGTAACCATTGCTTAATTGCTGATAATGCTAAGGTTAATGAGATTGGATGGCATGGCATCATAGATTAGGTCATGCAAGCATACACTTAATTTCAAAATTAATTAGAATGGATTTAGTTAAAGGATTTCCAAAACTAGATTTTAAAATAATAGAATTTGTGATGCATGTCAATTTGGAAAAAACTAGAAATTCTTTCAAATCTAAGAATATTGTTTCAACTACTAGGCCACTCGAACTACTTCATATGGACCTTTTTGGACCTACTAGAACCACTAGTCCAGGAGGAAAGAAATATGATCTTGTAATAGTAGATGATTACTCTAGATATACTTAGGTTTTATTTTTAGCTCACAAAGATAAGACTTTCTCGATATTCTTGAAATTCTTCAAGAAAGTCACAATGAGAAAAACAAACCATAGTGTCTCTTAGAAGTAATCATGGCACATAATTTGAAAATCATCAATTTGAAAATTTCTGTATGAAAAATGACATTCATCATAATTTTTATGCACCTAGAACACCACAACAAAACGGAGTCGTAGAAAGAAAAAATAGAACATTAGAAGATATGGCCCGTACCATGCTATGTGAAAGCCAACTGCCAAAGTACTTCTGGTGGAAGCTATAAACACAGCATGTTACATCCTTAATAGAGCTTTAATTAGGTCAATTCTTAAGAAAACTCCTATGAACTATGGCATAATAGGAAACCTAACATTAGTTATTTTCATGCATTTGTTATAGATGTTTTATTCATAATAATGGTAAGGACAATCTTGGAAAGTTTGATGCCAAATCTGATGAAGGTATATTTTTAGGTTATTCAACATCTAGTAAAGCATATAGAGTATTTAACAAGAAATATTTAATTGTAGAAGAATCAATTCATGTAGTATTTGATGAATCTTTAGCATCAATTCTGAAAAGATTGATGATGAGGAAGATACAAATTTGCTTGAAAGAGTATTGAAAAATTAATATAGATGTATCTTCAGACCATGAATAAGAAGCTAAAGATGATGACTCACCTAAGGATGATGTTATTGATACTACTCGTAATGATGTAGATCTACCTAGAGATTGGAGATATGCTATGGTCATCCTAAGGATTTAATCATAGGTGATCCATCTCAAGGAGTAAGAGCTAGATCATCAATGAGGAACATCAATAATCATCTTGCATTTGTGTCTCGTATAGAATCCAAAACTATTGAAGAAGCTGAAAAAGATAATAATTGGATGTTAGCTATGCAAGAGAAATTAAATCAATTTACTAGGAATAATGTATGGTCCTTAGTTGATAGACCCAAAGGTCATTCTGTAATAGGATCTAAATAGGTATTTAGAAATAAATTAGATGAAAATGACATAGTAATTAGAAATAAAGCTAGATTAGTTGCAAAAGGATATAATCAAGAAGAAGGAATTGATTTTGATGAAACTTTTGCACCTGTAGCTAGATTAGAAGCAATTAGACTATTACTTGCATTTGCATGTTATATGAACATTAATTTATTTCAAATGGATGTTAAAAGTGTATTTTAAATGGTTTTATAAATAAGAAAGTTTATGTAGAATAACCCCTAGGTTTTGAAGATCATGAATTTTCAAACCATGTTTTTAAATTACACAAAGCACTATATGGTTTAAAAAAGCACCTAGAGCTTGGTATGATAGATTAAGCAAATTTCTAATTGAAAATGATTTTTCTAGAGGAAATGTTGATAAAACCCTATTTTTGAAAAGAAAAGATAAAGATTTATTGGTAGTACAAATTTATGTAGATGACATTGTATTCGGTGCTACTAACAATCTTTTGTGTCAAGAATTTGCTAAGTTAATGCAGGGTGAATTCGAAATGAGCATGATGGAAGAACTCAACTTCTTCCTAGGACTTCAAATCAAACAAGAAAGAGAGAGAATTTTCATCAACCAAACAAAGTACACAAAAAAATTCTCAAGAAGTTTGGTATGGAACAAGTTAAACCTCTCGGGCACCAATGAGTCTTTTATGCAAGTTAGATAAAGATGAAGATGGTAAGCCTGTTGATCAAAATATTATAGAGGTATGATCGGTTCACTACTTTACTTAATAGCAAGTAGACCTGATATCATGTTTGCAGTTTGTTTATGTGCACGATATCAATCTGAACCTAAAGAATCTCACTTAATTGTAGTAAAAAGAATGCTTAGATATCTAAATGGAACTAAAAATGTAGGATTATGGTATTCTAGAGACTCAACATTCAATTTGATTGCATATACTGATTCTGATTATGCTGGTTGTAAATTGGATAGAAAAAGTATAAGTGGTGCATGCCAATTTTTAGGAAGTAACTTAATCTCTTGGTTTAGCAAAAAGTAAAATTCGGTTGCATTATCAACTACTGAAGCTGAATATGTTGCAGCTGGAAGTTCTATGCTCAAATCCTTTGGATTAAGTGACAACTTGAAGATTATGGTATAACACTTGATAAAATACCAATTAGATGTGATAACACTAGTGCAATCAATTTAACTAAAAATCCAATCCAACACTCAAGAACTAAACACATTAAAATTAGATATCATTTTATTAGAGAACATGTAGCTAATAATGACATTTGTCTTGATTATGTTTGTACTGATGAACAATTAGCTGATATTTTTATAAAACCCCTAAGTGAAGAAAGATTTTGTTATCTTAGAGGAGAATTAGGAGTTTGTAATCCATTGGAATGAATTTTAAATCTCCTAGGAATGATTATCTAGAATTCAATTATTTTTCCTAATTTTCTTGTAATTTTAAGGATGATTTATCTAGATATTTGAACCCCTTGATCATCACATTCCAAAGTTGATTTAGCCAAAATTTGATGTCAATCCGGACAAGTTTCAGATCCTTTGAAACTCTCTTTTTTTTTTTCTGAAACTGTCTTGGAGCTGACTCCTCTGGTATTGAGTCGACTCCAGTTTTATCTGAGACTTTGGAGCCGACACCTGCTTTTTCCGAATCGACTCCACTTTGGGCGTGACTGTGTTAGCGATCTAGAGCCGACACCTCGCTTTGCGGAGTCGACTCCAAGTGGTCCAAGGTTGACTTATCTAGGGCAGAGCTGACTCCTCCCTTATTTCAATTGACTCCTAATCCTTCCAAACTCTCTCCAACTTTCCAAAACCCAAAATTTCTCAATTGACCATTCCTTAGCTCTCAATGGCACCCAATAGAGGATCCGTATTTGGTGGAGTGGGGACGACCGGAAAAATGAACCGTGAGGTGTCCGACGAGGCAGCCTTCACCGAGTTCTTCATCCTCTTCATCGGCATCCACACTAAGCGCTGTTCCAAGTCCTTCCTCACCCCAAATTGACACCCTTACTGACCGTGTGATCACTATGGGCAGAAAGATAGATTTTTACTTCTTTGAGGAAGAGGGTTTCTCCATTGGGCGACAATTAAAAGAATTAGGTTGGGATAAGGTGTGTTCTCTTGATGTACCCACTTACCTTGCCTTAGTCAAAGAATTTTATTTCAATCTTTCAAGAGGAGATGGAGGTATAGTAAGTTATGTTAGAGGGAAAAGAATTCATCATCTAACTTCGAAGATTCTAGGAAACCTTTTAGGGATTCCTGTTACTGGACTTATTGCAAATATCCATAGTGAGAGATCAAGTGCATTATCAAGAATGCTAGAAAGGGAGGTCACTGAATTTGAAGAAGTTAGGGCAAACCAGTTGCCCCTTGAGTTAAGATTACTTCATAATATTTGTGGTTGGATTTTATTCCCAAAGACTGGCAGATTTGAGTATATCTCGGAGCGAGACATTGTTATAATGGACAGTGTTCTGACAGGTCAGCAAATTAATTTAGCTGGTATGATGATTTGGTACATGACTGAAGCTGGTAGCAAAAAGAGATCAACTTTGCCTTACGGCATGGTTTTGACATTAGCCTTTCGGAGCCAAGGTGTAATTATTTCAGACAGTGAACCCGAGAAGAACTTAAGACACACTGACTATTATAGTTTAGCTATGTGCATCGGATGGGGTTCATGAAGGTGGATGGTAATTAGGAAAGGAAAGGATATCTGGAGGACAGGGCAGCTGATATTGGAGCTGCTACACCATCGATGGCTGGCCCATCAGTGAGGCATCCTTCACCTGAGCCTAATAGATCATCACCACCATCCGCACCTACTCTAGCACCTGCATCTGTTTCTGTTCCTTCATCTGGCTTTTTTGATGCTCAGTTAGTACAATTAAAGGAACTCTTTGCTAGTCATAAAGAAGAGATGAAGATTAAACTAGATAGTAGACTTATGAGCTTGAGGGAATGTACTATTCCTTGGAAGATGATTAAGCAGAATTGAATCATCCTTTGGAACTTCTTCAGAAGCCTTGAAGACTGATCTTATGCACATTTTTGAGAATATCAAGGATATTGGAGGAGATTCTGATACTTATTCTAAATGCAATGCTGAATTACAAGAGAAAATTACAGTTGCATCTGCTTTTTTGATAGAAGACTAAATGATTTTATCAAACTCCAAAGTGAAGGAATGGAAAAGATCTTAAAAGAGCTCAAAAGACTTCTTAGATTTTGATGTTATTAGCTTCTGATGTTTGACTTACATTTTGATGTACTTGCTCTTTGAAGTTTAGTTTGTATTTTTGATGTAATGAAGTATTTTAACTTTATGAATGATGTAATGAAGTTTTGAGTATTCAATGAATATCATACTTGAATTTTGATAATTGACTTGGACTTTGTTTTGAACTTTGAATTTAACTCCTTTGATTGATGTTAATTTAAGTCTTAATGCATCTTCTAAATCTTTTTATTTATTTAAAAAAAAGGGGAGAAGAGATTCTTGTATATGCATAAAAATAATGAGAAAAGAGGTATACATATATGCATAATCAATTAATGAAAGAATGGTACTTAATGCATGTTAAATGGAATTAATACCACATGGAATTAAGATATGCATAAAAGTTTCAATGAACTTAGCATATGCACACACATAAGGGGAGCTACCACATTAAGGGGGAGCTTAACCTTAAATGCAAATATTTTGATAATTATGCATATACTCAATATTTTTGTCCTCATAAAAAAGGAGAAGATTGTTGGGGAAATTATTGAGAAATTATTTACCCAATTAATTGATTTTGATGATTAACAAAAGCCATGAGTATATTCATTGTGTTCTGATAGATTTGATAAGTGTTTTAGGAATTAAGATTGGTTATTTATTCAAATGGCACTTAGAAATCAGTTTTGAACCGAGTTTCAATGGAATTTATTTAAGTTCAGAACTTGGAGCCGACACTTAGAACCATTCGAGCTGACTCCAGAGTGTATCAGAGCAGTTGTATATTTTTGGCACGGTTCGGAGTCGATACCTAGAGTTTCGAAGCCGACACCTGAGGTTTCGGAGCCGACTCCAACCTGAGATACAGAGAAATTGTTTTCTGCTACAAAGCCGGAGCCAACACATGGATTTCGGGAGCCGACTCTAACCTGAGTTACAGAGACTATGTTTTCGAAGGAATTCTCAGAGCCGACACTTCAGAAATCGGGAGCTGACTCCAGTCAGCAGGGTGTCAACTTTGCAAAGTCGGAGCCGACTCTACATCAAATCAATTTTTTGCTATTTATGGAAACACGATCTGGAGCCAACACATGAAAAGTTGGAGCCGACTCCAACATGTCAAGGACGATTTTCAAAAGTGCCAGATCGGATTCTAACGGATATATTTTCTCATCTAACTCTCAACGGATACTTTTCTTTACATAAGGAAGCATCCAGGTATGATTTTAATGGCTAGTTTCTCACCTAATCTCGGATTAAGACTCTATAAAAAGGGGATTAATCTGTTGAAAAATGATGAAAAAGGAGAACAAAAAAATATCGAGAAAAAGAGAGAAAATCAAGAAAAATACTCAGTGAAAAAAAGAGAAATTTCAAAGAGAAATCTCTGAGTCCAAGCCTATCAATCCAAGAGAGATTCAAGAGAAATCCAAAGCCCTAAAAGTTCAAATTTCGGAGGATTTTCGAAAGGGAAAGGAAGAAGAAAAAAAGCTCTATTTCCTTAACGAGCTGTGTTAAAGATTCAACGATTCAATCCTTGCTCATCCATTCAAAAAGAAGAGCAAAAGAAGAAAAGAAGAAAAGCTTAAATCCACATTGCTTCAAGGCTTTTCTTACCTTTGTTTATTTATATTGCTTATTTGCTCATTTAAGGAGCTTTCCATTGTTGTAAATATTAAATTGATTTGGTGTTTACTAATTTAATCAGGGGATTGAATTAGTTGAGGTTGTTTACCTTGGGAACAAGCTAGTTTAGCTTGGGTTTGGGTTTGTACTGGTGAACCCGTGAAAACCGGCTGGGTTCGTTGTGACCCCGTGTAAAATAACAAGTTAGGGTTGTGAGCTTGCAAAATAACTCAACTGTAATCAGTGGATTATAATGTGGACCCAAGAGTTGCTTGGGAGTGGACGTAGGTGTGAGATACACCGAACCACTATAAATCTTTGTGTGTTTGTCGGCTTTTATCTCTATCTATCTCTCTCTTATTGTTCTTTAAATTATTGCATCACTTCACTAGTATGCTTAATCTTTGTGAAATTTGGTTTTAAGTTTTAAGTGTTAAATTTTTAAAGAACCCAATTCACCCTCCCCTCTTGGGTTGCCATCTGGGCTAACATTTACATTCTATTATTTAGCGTTATTGTCAGACTTCAGGACAAAAGGTTAACTTTCTTAAGTCTTCTATATGTTTCAGCCCGAAGACTACCAGATCCACCAGGGAAGCCATTATCAATTTGTCGAGTATCACTACTCAGACTGACTGATTTATGTATTGGGGATCCCCATAACTGGTAGACAATCCCGCTGTTCTGACTTTTCTGAGCTTGAGAGGCAGGTTCATTAGCGCATTGAGGGGTGGCAGGTCACCGGCTTATCTATGATGGCTAGGGTCATCATTATTTATTCGGTTCTTTCCTCTCTTCCTCTGTATCTTCTTTCGAACGTTGCCATTCCGGTTACTTATCTTAAGAGGATTGAGAGATGCTTCAGAGATTTTTATGGGCTTCTATGCAAGATGGTCACGGTATTCACCTTTTATCCTGGGACACAGTCTGTATGCCTATCCAAGAAGATGGTCTCGGGATCCAGTCTCTGATTGTTAGAAGAAAAGCTCTACTAGCCAGACATGCATCGCAATTCCTTCTGGAGCCACAGTGTCTTTGGAGCTCTCTGATGCGAGCGAGGTATGGTGATTGGACGTCTGGCTTACACATTCTGCCGTCCCGGGGATGTTCCTTCTTTTGGAAGAAGGTTTGTAGGTATGGTCAGTCTATCCAGGATAATATCTCCTTGATGATTGGAGATGATTACTCGATTGATGTTATCCAGGATACTTGGATTTCTGAGCTCCCTCTCTCTCGGTGGCCCTCTTTTATTAATATTGATGCCCCCTCCAGTTTAAGGGTTAAGGATTTGATTTTCTTAGATCCCCCCTCATGGCATATCCCCTCGGTGACCCGATTCTTCGGTGAGGAGCTTTCTCGGTGGATTCGCTCGATGCCTCTTATACCTGGATGCTCGTCTGACTCTAGGCTTTGGCAGAGATCTTGTCTCTCTAGGGCCCCCACTAGGGACCTTATGAAGATTTTCAGGCCTCAGTCTCAGCGCACGGAGGATGCTGCTTGGATGTGGAAGCTTCCCATCCTTCCCAGGGTTCAGCTATTTATTTGGAAGCTTTTGTGGGACTGCCTTCCAACTTGTGTCCTCTCTCGGAGGGGTCTACCTATCCAGCTGATCTGTCCTTTGTGCAGGCTGGAGGAGGAGTCTTCTGACCACGCTATCTTCATCTGCCCTAGAGCTAGACGGATATGGTATTTGATGGGTTATTCTTACAAATTGGATGACATGGGCTCCCTGCGCTCCTCCTTCATTCATGATCTCCGAAGGGGCTCTCAGCAAAAGCGTGGTCTTTGGGCTGCCACGGCATATCAGATTTGGATGTCGAGGAATCAGCTCATCTTCACGGATGATATTATTTCTTCACATAGGATTGTGTGGAAAATTAGATCATTGACGGCGGACTAAGCCCGTGTTATTAGTGTTGTTGGTTCTAACTCCTTTGGCCTCTGGGGATCCTCTACTGCTTCGGCAGCGAACCGGCATACAATTTTCATTTCTTGGGAGCCCTCCTCCAAGGTTTGTCAAAATTAACTTCGACGAAAGTGTCTATGGTAGAGTTGCTGGTTCTGCCTTCATCATCCGTGGGCCTCAAGGTAATTTGTTGGCGGTGGGAGGTTTTGGTACTCTCGATTCCTCTGTCCCTATGACCGAGCTTTATGCTGCTTAGACGGGTATTTCTTATGCCGCTTGGATTCTTCATGCTCATAGGCTCATGATTGAGGGTGATTCTATAACGGTCATTTCTTGGTTGCAGAAGGAGAATTGCTCTCATGGCCCCATTAATCCGATTCTTAGGGATATTTGGTCTATCCTGCAGGAGGTTGATAGTGCTCAGATCCGTCGTATATATTGTGAAGCCAATTCGGTGGTGGACTGGGCGACTGCTTCAGTGGCTTAGCATGCTGGATCATGGATTTGGAGGCCGAGCGACCTCTGTCCTTTTTTTCTACAGCAAATTTTATATTCTGATCTATCTAGGTTAATTCGTACTAGACTAATATGATCGCCTGCTTGTATTAAAAAAAAAAAGACTTTGTGGCATTGTAACACTGCTACAAAGTTTGGTAAGAGGTAGAGGGTCGTGCCGCCCATGGCACGGCACAACCCAGGCCCAGATGGGCCATGCCAGGTACGACCCAATGAACCGGGCCGTGCTGGGCCTAGAAAATTTTTTCTGTTTGCCCAGGAATGCACGGCCCATGACGGGACTGGGCCGGCCCGCCATGCTATGCCGGCACGACCCACTTGGGCCGGCACGGCCCAGGTGGGTCGTACCTGGCACGGCCCAGGTGGGCCTGAGCCGTGCCGGCCCAGGTGGGTCGTGCCTGGCACGGCCCAGGTGGGCCGGTCGTGCCTGGCACGGCCCAGGTGGGCCTGGCCCGTGCACGGCTCAAATAAAAAAATTTATAAAAAAAATATTTTTTGATAAATTAAAAATTTATTAGGAATAAATTTTTTTTATTAATATAAAGCCACCTTAATGGTGGGGGGTTTGGCATAGACCCCTACCAGTTTATTAATTTAAAATCAAAAGGGAGGAGGCTAGGCTTGACCTCTAGAACATAATACAATAAGTAAGGAGAAAAAATAGAAAGATTGCAACCATCAGATCATCTCCAATCGAATAGATCACAACGGTCGAATCGATAATCGCCGATCGGGATCATGGCTTGGATCGATCGCAACCATCGGATCGTCTCCGATCAAATGGATCGCAACTATCGGATCGATCATCACCGATCGGGATCATGGCTTGGATCGATCGCAACCGTCGGATCGTCTCTGATCGATGGATCGCAACTGTCGGATTGATCATCGCCGATCGAGATCATGGCATGGATCGATCACAATCATCGGATTGTCTCCGATCTGATCGATCGCAACCGTCGGATCGATCATCTTCGATCGGGATCATGGCTTGGATCGATCGCAACCGTTAGATCGTCTCCGATCGGATGGATCGCAACCGTCGGATCGATCATCGCCGATCGGGATCATGGCTTGGATCGATCACAACCGTCAGATTGTCTTCAATCGGATTGATCACAATGGTCCAATCGATCATTGCCGATCAGGATCATAGCTTGGATTGATCGCAACCATCGGATCATCGCCGATGGGATAGGTCACAACCATTGGATCGATCATCCTCGATCGGGATCATGGCTTGGATCGATCGCAACCATTGGATCATCTCTGATCAGATCGATCGCAATGGTTCGATCGATCATCATCAATCGGAATCATGGCTTGGATCGATCGCAACCGTCGGATCGATCATCACCATGCCAGGCACGGCCCACCTGTGGCTTGGCCTGTGCATGGCTCAAATAAAATAATTTATAAAAAAATATTTTTTAATAAATTAAAAAATTATAAGGAATAAAAAAATTTTATTAATATAAAGCCACCTTAATGGTGGGGTTTGGCATAGACCCCTACCAGTTTATTAATTTAAAATCAAAATGGTATAGAAGGGAGGCCTGACCTTCAGAACATAATACAATAAGTAAGAAGAAAAAAATAGAAAGATCGCAACCGTCGGATCGTCTCCGATCGGATTGATCACAACAGTCGGATCGATAATCGCCAATCAGGATCATGGCTTGGATAGATCGCAACCGTTGGATCATCTCCGATCGGATGGATCGCAACCATCGGATCGATCATCGCTGATCGGGATCATGGCTTGGATCAATCGCAACCATCGGATCATCTCCAATCGGATGGATCACAACGTCGGATCGATCATCGCCGATCGGGATCATGACTTGGATCGATCGCAACTGTCGGATCGTCTCCGATCGGATGGATCGCAACTGTCGGATTGATCATCGCCGATCAGGATCATGGCATGGATCGATCGCAACAGTCGAATCGTCTTCGATCGGATGGATTGCAACCGTCAGATCGATCATTGCCGATCGGGATCATGGCTTGGATCGATCGCAATCGTCGGATCATCGCCAATGGGATAGATCGCAATCATCGGATCGATCATCTTCGATCAGGATCATGGCTTGGATTGATCACAATCGTCGGATCGTCTCCGATCGGATCAATCGCAACGGTCCAATTGATCATCACCAATCGGGATCATGGCTTGGATTGATCGCAACCGTCGGATCGATCATGTCGATCGGGATCATGGCTTGGATCGATCGTAGCCGTTGGATCGTCTCCGATCAGATTGATCGCAACGGTCGGATCGATAATCGCCGATCGGGATCATGGCTTGGATCGATCGCAACCATCAGATCGTCTCCGATCTGATGGATCGCAACCGTCGGATCGATTATCGCCGATCAGGATCATGGCTTGGATCGATCGCAACCATCGGATCATCTCCGATCGGATCGATTGCAACCATCGGATCGATCATCGCCGATCGAGTTCATGGCTTGGATCGATCGCAACCGTCGGATCGTCTCCGATCGATCATCACTGATCGAGATCATAGCTTGGATCGATCGCAACCGTCGGATCATCGCCGATGGAATAGATCACAACTGTCAGATCGATCATTTCCGATCGGGATCATGGCTTGGATCGATCGCAACCATCGGATCATCTCCGATCGGATTGATCGCAACGGTCCGATCGATCATCGTCAATCGGAATCATGGCTTGGATCGATCGCAACCATCGGATCATTGCTGATCGGATGGATCGCAACTGTCGGATCGATCATCCCCGATCGGGATCATATCTTGGATCGATCGCAGCCGTCGGATCGTCGCTGATCGGATTGATCACAACGGTCCGATCGATCATCGCCGATCGGGATCATGGCTTGGATCGATCGCAACCGTCGGATCATCGCCGATCGGATGGATCGCAACCGTCGAATCGATCATTGCCGATCGGGATCATGGCATGGATCGATCGCAACTGTCGGATCGTCTCCGATCGGATCAATCACAATCGTCAGATCCATCATCGCCGATCGGGATAATGGCTTGGATCAGCTGGCTGGTGCCTAGGCACCAGGCACCTGTGTCTAGGCACCAGCCGTGCCATGGTGGGCCGTGCCAAAAGCAGCCCAAAAGGGCTGTGCCTGGACCGTTCTGGCACAGCTCTGCTGGGCTGTGCCATGGCACAGCCCACAAAATGGTCCAAAATGGCACGGCCCATAAAACGGCCCTTCTGGACCGTTTTGGCACGGCTTATGATGGGCGGTGCCGAATTTAAATTTTTTTACCGGGCCATGCTTGGCACGGTCCATTTCAAGCACGGTATGATAATTTTTTTGACACGATAGGCCTGGGTCATACCGTGCCAAACACAATCCAACGCCCATGCCTAGTAAGAGGGAAGGAAAAGGAACAGTACCCTTGGAGTGGACCCAATTTATATTGATCGCGCTCACGCTGACTGTCCCCTTTATTGGGACGGACCTGACGGGAACGGCCTTTTGTCTTTGCCGGAAAAGGTACATTTTGTGAGTATGATACAAGCCATCTCGTTTGTATAGACCAGACCATAGTTGAGCAGTCACTGGTAGAGAACAAACAAGCTGAGCTTAAGGGAGCCAAGTCTACCTCAGACTTGTCTCATTTCTCATGAACCAAGCTTGAGCTGGCATATTTAATTTTAAATTAAACATAAATTATTACTAAACAACTTCTTGGTGACATTTATGCTCTTTTGTTTGGTTTCATGCATGCCCATACTTATGCAATTTAGGTCTCAAGAGATACCTTAATTCTCCTCCAGGCATTCTTTTCATTTGAAAAGGTTTAAATTTTTGAACTTTTAAAATAATTTTGTAATGGATATTCAATGTTTGTATGCTTGCATTATTGAAGCCTAGGAGTTCCAAACCTTATTGAGCTTTGTGGGTTTTGACTTTTTTTTTTTTTGTTACAAGCGGGCGATCACACCAGTCTGGCATGAGTCAAACCCGAGAAGTCAGAGTACATAATTTGCTGCAAAATAAGAGGGTATGGGTCACCCATATGCCATTCCCAAGGGCCTGGATGGCGAGCTACAAGATTTGCAACCCAATCAGTCGCCGCATTGGCTTCACTATAAACATGGCGAATCAGAGGCGCAGTTGTAGTCCGAAGAAAATCCCAAATTGCACAGAGAATGAGATTGGTGGAATGAGGACCCCCATCCTGACGAATCCAACGAATAACCGTAAGAGAATCTCCCTCAATAATCAATCTGTTCGAGGCCAGATAACGAACAGCATAACTGATTCCAGCCCAAGCAGCCTGAAGCTCCGCCGTAGGGACCGATAAATCCAGGGAACCATGGCCACCGGCTGCAAGAAGCTCACCCTCCAAACCCCTAATAACAAAACCGGACCCAGCAATACGATCGGAGACAGAGCCATCAAAGTTCACTTTAACATAACCCGGGGGTGGGGGCTCCCAAGAAACAAAGACCATAGAACGGTGCGCTGCTAAAGCAGCAGGGGAGTCCCAGAGACCGGGTCGGACAGAGTAAACAGCAAGAGAAGAGCGGCCATACTCCTTAGCAAGAAAAACAGCCTTTCTGATAATAATATGGGATGGAACAGTCTCTTCAGAGAAAACCATCTGATTCCTAGTGAGCCAAATATGATAAGCCAAGTAAGCTGAAACAGCACACTGAGTGCCCAGTCCCCTCTGAGCAGCAAGACGAATGGCGTGCAAGAAAGAAAGCCGAATGGGTCCGTCCTCAGACACCCACGGGGTGAGCGGCATCTGCTGCCAGATCCTCATAGCTCGAGAGCAAGTAAAGATAACATGATCAACCGACTCATCCTCAAGCCCACAGATTGGGCAGAGAGGCGACATGAGGAGACCACGGCTGACCAGCAGAGCACAGGTAGGAAGGTGGTTCCACTGAAGCTTCCACAAGAAAAGCCGAATCCTGGGGTGAATAGGCAAACGCCAGATCCATGCAACATCGTCCAGCCCCGAAATCCGAGAACGGAAACAGTCAACTAGATCCCTGGTAGGAGCACAAGAAAGGCAGGAGCGCTGCCAGAGTATGGTATCCGAGTCAGCTGAGGGGGCAAGGGGAATGGCGAGAATCCTTAGCGCAAGCTCCACCCCAAAGAGTCGGAAAACAGTGGAAGCATTCCAAACATTACTGTCCTGGCAAATCAACGTAGCCACTGACATAGAGGGGTCAACATCAGTACTAATAAAGGTCGGCCAGCGGGATAGAGGAATGGCTGCAATCCAACTATCCTGAGTAACATCGACAGATCTCCCATCCCAAATCATCCAGTGAATATCGGGCATAACAGAAGGGGCAGCCTGACAAATCGCTCGCCAAAACGGAGAGCATCCGCGAGGAGTGCGGGAAATCGAATCAGAAGACCAGGCACCATATCTACCTCTCATAACGATACTCCAAAAACAATGAGGATCCAACAGAAATCTAGAGGCATGCTTTGCAAACAGAGCTTCCCGATGAAGGACCAAAGACTAATTCCCAGCCCACCCTCTCTAATAGGCATACAAACAATATCCCATGAAAGGAGATGAATACCGTGGCCGCCCTGACTCGAGCCCTAGTGAAAATCTCGAAAACGCCTCTCAATCCGGCGCAGACAGATAACTGGAATCAGGGTGTTAGATAAAGGTAAAGGGGAAGCGAGGTGAGGATGGACCGAATCAACATAATCCGACCCATCAACGAGAGGCTGGAAGCCTGCCACCTGCTCAACCGATCAGCAATCCGACGATCATGATCTTCGAAGTCAGTCTGCCGAGGACGACGGCCCGATATAGGGATCCCAAGGTAGGATAGGCGGTCAGAATGGGAAGAGATCCCTAACAATTGGGAGATCACAGTCCGACGACGACAAGGGATCGACGGGCTAAAACAAAGGACAGATTTCTGCAGATTGACCCGCTGACCGGAAGCTTGGCAATAAGCTTGTATGATAGCAGAGTAAACCGCCGCATTCTGAATAGAAGCTGGGCTAAGAAGAATACAATCGTCTGCAAAGAGCAAATGAGTAAGAGGGGGCCTTGGGGCCCAGGCATATAAGGCTGCAACATAGACGCTCCACCAGCCTGAGCAAAAGTGCGTGACAAGTCATCAGCACAGAGAATGAACAGGAAAGGAGAAAGAGGGCAACCCTGCCGAAGCCCCCCAGCTGATGGGAAAAAACCCGAAGGACCTCCATTGATGAGGATGGAAAAGGTCGGCCCCTGCACACAAGCCATAACCCACTCAATGAAGAGATCAGCAAAACAAAACTCCTGAAGAGTCTGCCGAAGATAAGTCCAACTGATCCTATCATAAGCTCTCTCCATGTCCAACTGGATGGCCATAAGCGCCCTTCTACCAGTCGCCCGATTAAGGTCGTGCATGAATTCTTGGGCAATAAGAGCATTATCAGTGATGCTACGACCACGGATGAAAGCCCTATGTTCCATAGATATAAGTCGGGGAATCACTCCCTGGAGCCGAGTGACCAAGAGGCGAGCACAGATTTTGTAAAGGGTGGTACACAAACTGATAGGCCGATAATGCTGGGGAAGAGAAGCCGTCGACCTCTTAGGGATAAGAGTGACAAATGTACGCTGCCACTCTGGAGGAAGAGATTTAGATGAGAAAACCATCTGAATAGCCATAACCACATCCTACCCGATAATATCCCAATAGTGTCGGAAGAAGAAGGGAGGAAACCCGTCAGGACCAGGGGCCTTATCAGGGCCCAGAACCCAAACAGCAGAATGAATCTCCTCCACCGAAACCTCCCTCAAAAGCATAGCATTATCATCCTCAGACACCCGGGCAGCCAGGGGAACAGGAGAAATGGGGCAGCCACTGGCAGACACCTCCGACCAACGGGACTGAAAATAATGGACAATCTGCTCTCGAATAGTCTCCTCGTCTTTCGCAATATGACCATTCTCATCACGGATATACCGAATACGATTGGCAGCCCGCCGAGCTACAGTAGCATGATGAAAGAACCTGGTATTCCGATCGCCCTCCTGAAGCCACTGAATCCGGGACCGCTGTCGCCAATAAGTCTCCTGCTGACTAAGTAAAGAATGGTGTAAAGACAAATTCCGACGGAGAGTCTGGAGATCTAACTCAGAGAGGCAGCCATCCGAATCTTCCTCGCCTGAAGCAAAGCAATGTCAGCTTCCACAGATTGAATGCGCTGAACAAAATCGCCCACCTCTCTTCGACTCCAGCTCAGGAGCCTGCGCTTCACTAATTCAAGGCGGCGGGAGAGACGGTAGATAGAACTTCCTCTAACCGGCATCCGCCACACCTGATGGATAATAGCCCGGGTCGAAGAGTAAGAAGTCCAAAACTGCTCAAACCGAAACGGCCTCAGAGGCCGAGTGGAAGACTCCGTAGAGATCAGAAGAGGGCAGTGGTCAGATGCAATCCGAGGCAAATGAGAAATAGTAGCACCGGAAAAGAGCTGCATCCACCCAGGGGAAGCCAAAGCTCGGTCAAGGCGCTCCTACACCCGAGCAGTTCCTCGTCGGTTATTGCACCATGTGAACCGAGAGCCAGAAAACCCCAAATCCACAACCCTGGCAGTGGAAAGAAAAGAGCGGAACTCAGAAGAATTCGGGGAATCCACAAACCGACCCCCCCCCCCCCCCGCTTCTCCGATGCGTCCACAATACAATTAAAATCTCTGGCAATAAGCGTAGGAAACTCCTGGCCTAAGAGAGTGAGTGTCTCGGACCATAGAGAGCGCCTCTCTCTATAGTCCGTACTAGCGTAGACGCCAAGAAGCAACCAAGGTGGAGTAATCCCCTCCGAAATAACCAGGGCCACCTGTTGAGTACAACTATGAAAAGCATCAATACGGATGGAAGGCTCCCGCCAAAGTGCCAAATACCTCCAGAAAGACCATTAGATTCCACAGCATAAGAAGACCAACACCGGGAAACTCTCCGTTGGAAGCGCTGAAGACTGAGACCCGAAAGACGAGTTTCCAGCAAAATACAGATATCAAACTGATGAAGCTGCAATAACCGAGTAAAGGAGGAGCGAAAGGAAGGTTTCAACGCTCCTCGGACGTTCCAAATAAGAATCTTCATAAAGAGAAAACCCAGGTCAAGGGGTCACATGGGCCCCATCCTTGGCTTCAGCCAATTCCATATCGGAATGATCTCCAGAATCCAGGCCCTGAGTCACTAAACCATCCTCAGACGAAGGACAGCCGACCTGAGCCACAAGGTCCGACTGCCGTGAGAGATCCATGGCTACAGCCTCCTCATCAGCTCGAATCACCTTCTTGAGAGAAGAGACCATAGCATCATGATCGCAATTAGCCCGGCAAGGTGCTGATTCAGAGGGAGGAACTAAAGCCACAGAATGGGCTTTACCTGAGGAAGACCGACTACTCTTGCCTTTTGCTTCCTTAGAAATAACTCTGGGGCCAGCAGACACAGCAGGTCGGGCCCGTTTGAGCGAAGTAGGATTCGCATCTTCTCGGATCTTGGGACACCCAACCCAACGATCCGAACCCAAAAGGCCAAAAGGGTTAGCTGCCAATATCCCAGAGGACACCTCCTTTGATTTAGAGGGAAATTCAGACTTGACTCCAGGGCCAGCTGCAACAAATTGAAAATCCTCCACCTGACTTGGAGTCTTAGAGGATTTACGGGTCTGAGGCTTCCTCAGGGTCTTAGGATCAATCTAAGTCTGAGAATGGATAACTGGCTCCTTAAAACCCTCTGAAGCCAATACTGAAGCAGTAGAAACTTTAGAAAGCTCAGCTACAGTAACCGGCACGGAATCACCTTCCCGGCACGATCCAGCAAAGGAAACTGAGCGATTATCAGCAGGGAAAACAACCGATTGAGGAGGAATTGAAGGAGCGACTCTCCTCCTGGAGGTCTTCCTCGGAAGCATCCATCCGTCCTCCCCGCCCAAAGGGCCAGCCTTGGCTATACCCGACGATCCTTCCTTTCGAACAGGCTGACTGGAATCCTCCAGCGGAGCTTGACGACGGATCTAGAGAGCAGACATCCACGGACCAAATCGAGGCACAGCAGAAGGCGACTGGTCCACCCCAGCTGAATCCATGGATGAAGAACACGGCCCGGAGAGGTGGAGGGATCCACACAGGGAGAAAATTCCATCAACATGTTCGTAAACAAATTGTTGCCAAAAGGGGGTCCCTGTTGCTCTGAACCGAGCTCCAGGGCGGAAGGGCTGGCGCAAATCGATGCGGACACATGCCCGGGCGTAGCCTCCCCGCTTCTTCTCCTTCGTAGAAGAATCCATGCCCACATACTGGCCAGCAACCGATAGAATTGCTCGAAGGGACTCTTCCGTCCAAAGTTCAATCGGCAGCTTAGGAAGCCGAATCCAAAGCAGAGCTTGGTGCAGAGCATCTTCAGCAGGGATGAAACCTGGACGTCATGCCTCCGCAGCAAGAGGCTGGCCGTTAACGATCCACGGCTGCGACAACACAGCGTCACGAGCAGCCTGAAGATCAAATTTCAGCAGGAAGGTGCGATAGGAAAGACCAATAATCTTAATCCCTCCATCGATTCCTCCTCTACGAAGCTCCCGGATGACAGCCTCAGAGGGAACCCAGCGAGAGAGGCAGCGCACTATCAACCCCAGTTGAGACCACTCCGCAATCTCCTGATCAATCGCCGCAATGGGAAGCTGGATAATATCAGGGAAAGACTGCTCCAGAGCAGCGATTTCTCCGACGACGGCTCCGAAATGGACCACAAGAACGAGCTTCCACTCGGTCGACGAGGGGCAACAGCAGGGGCCTTTCGCCGATCACCACCGGTCAATGGGATGGAGTTGCCAGCAGCCATCATCCACCAGGAGATGATCGAAAGCGATTAAGAGTCACCTGAGATCAGGAAGAACGAAGATTGAGCATTAATCTTAAAGCATGAACCAGAGGAGCAACAGAGCACTCCTTGCACACTTCATTAGTTGCTTTTGGGTTTTGACTTTTAAACGTGCTCACTCAGCTCAGCCAGCTTTGTTGTGTATGTGACAAGGCAAGGCATATGTGTGAGTGACGTGACGTGACATGTGTAACTCTTATATCTGTTATATAATTATTATATATTTAAAATAATAGGACTCTTAAATTTTAATTTGGATTGATTGTTGCATTGTAATGTATTATTGTAGTGCTTTGCATGAACCTTTATGAAGTGCTAGTGGAGGTAGGCTATTAATGCCTTTTTGTGGAAGAGCCATTGAAGCTATCATGGGTCTCTTCAAGGGTTTATTATTTAATCGAGCTTCTATAAAGCCATTAAGCTATTGAGCTTGCAGTTGTGTTCAAATTAAATATTTAAAAGTTAATTTATTCTGACATATGTTTATGCTATTAATATTGAACACTTATGATGATGAAATATATGCAAAATATTGGATAAAATTGATTATTTATCGATCATTTTTTATACAATGGATAAAAGTTGGATAAATAAACTGAGAAATATCACAGAATATTTAGATGGAGTTCGTGATTTCATTAAATTTGGTATGGATAAAAGTAGTTTGAATGGAAAGATTTTATGTCCGTGTTGGTGATGTGTTAACAATTCTTATTTAGATCCATAAATTCTTAATGTAGCGAATTTTTATTGTCTCAACGACAAGCTAATCATAGCACTCAATCTAATCCAAGGATTGAGCAGTGATGATTAGTCGAGTTATTTTCTACATAGCTTTCAAAACATGTTTGACATATACTTGAAGAATATATGGATTGATTTAACATCAAATAACCTGTTAACATTTCTTATTATTTTTTAGGTTTCATCGATGATGGAGAGAAATTTATCATCTGAATTAATAGCTCTGACTCAAGGACCTAACAAAGTTGTCAATAGATATAATGGTTTCATAATTAATGCTTTTAAATTCCATACTAAAGATAGTGAGAAATTTAGAAAAATATAGAATAGCGGTGTTATGGTGGAAGCATATGGAAAATTTTATTACGGTGCACTAAAAGATATTTATGAGTTGAGTTACTACGGAGTCTTTAAAGTCATATTATTTAGATGTGATTGGGTAGATATTAACTCATCAAGGGGTTTGAAAAAAAGATGCAAATAGATTTGCACTTGTTAATTTTACAAGGTTGATATATACTGGTGTTTTATTGAAGGATGATCCATTCATTTTTTCTTCTCAAGCTCGTTAAGTATTTTTTGTACAAGATGCAAAAGATAAAGAATGGGCTACTATTATTAAAACAAAACCTAGGGACTTATATGATATGGGAAAGCAGCTGGAAGATGATGAAGATGATGACACTTATACACAGTCCATGCCATTCAATTTTGTTCCGGTTGATGACGTACATGCTATGGTAACCTTGGTTAAGATAGAATTTGAAGAAAATGATAATGCTTGATTCTTATTGGTACTAAATTTTGTAATGTATTAAATTTTGTAGAAATTATTATGTTAAATTAATATTTATTTTCACTAACTCTGATTCTGATGTAAATGATAGGTGACATTATGCCGCACTCATGGACAGAGGCCGGCCCTTCTACTTCAGCACAACATGATGATGCTAGTTCTTCAGTTCCGGACGCTATGTCCACTCCTTTGGCATCTATTGCAGGTCCATCATCCTCGGAGCATCATGATCCTACTGTCGATACAGGAGATGATCTGCACATTCAGGGTAATTTATTTTTTTATTTGGTTTGATAAAATTTATTTACACTTTTTACTATAGTTTACTTACATTTATTTTTATGTAGACGGATCTAGGAGCATTACTCAAAGATGCGGGCTTATGGAAGTACGAGATGTATGGCAGATGCATGAGGGTGACAGGATAGTAATTAAGTGCAATCAGCTAGGGCAACCAATTAAAAAAGCCTCTAGCTTACTGAGTTCCTTTTTAAGGAGTATTGCACGGAGGCATCAGCTTTGTCCATTGAGTTATGCAAAATGGAATGACATGCTTCCGACATATAAAGTTGAGATTCTACAAGTTGTGCAGGTAAAAAAATTAATCTAAACAGTTCTTATTTTATATATTATGCTATGTTTTATATTTTTTCAGTTTAATATTTTTTCTTTTACAGTCCAAGTTTGTACTTCCTCCATCCTCTAATGACTTTGTACTGAAGTCTCTCAATCGAAAATGAAAAGAATATAAGGCATATTTAAAGACGAAGTACAAGTTGCCAGGTATGACCGAGGAACAAGTAGTTGGTATTCTGCCTCCTAATGTACCCCCTCATTAGTGGATGGATTAATTAAATGAATTAATAAAATTAATAAAATAAATTAATTTAAAAATAATTAATTTATTTTTTATTTTATTTTTAAATATTTTTAAAATAATTTTTAATTAATTTTTAATTCTATTTTAAATATTAAATTAATTAAAATTAATTTTTTATTTTTTAATTAATTTATTTTTTTTATTTTTTAATAATTTTTAAAATAAAATAAAAAAATTAATAAAAAAATTTAAAAAAAGTACTTTTAATTAATTAATTAATTTAAATAAATAAATAAATGAAACTTTATTTATTTTTATTATTAATATATAACTTAATTAAAAATAATAAATTAAATTGTCCTTGCCTTTTTTGTAAAAATAAAATTGCCCCTGTCTCTTTTATAAAAATAAAATTATCTCTTTCTTCAAACAAAATTATTTTCTTTTTTTTCTCTCTTTTTTCATGTCTCACTGCCATTATCTCTTTTCTCATATCTCCAAATAAAAATAAATCATGATATTCGTTCATAGAAAAAAAAATATTAAATAATTGATATATTATGATAATATGAATGGATCGATTAGTTGATAGCAAAAGATAAGTTATTTTTAAAATTATAAAAAGTAATGTAATTAGAGTTATCAATTTTAAATTAATACATTGTTAAGGAAACATTGCTAAGAATCCTATTTTTAATTTTTTTTTTAAAAAAATATTAATTAAACTTTTTAAATTTTTTAAGCAAATTAGACTTTTTAAATATGTAGGATTTGCCATGGAGAATCATAGGAAGAACTTGAAATTAGTAAAGTTAAAAAAAGGATAAGGCGGCACGTTCTGGCATTCAAAGTGACAGCCAAAATTGCATTTTTAATGCATAATATAATGATAACTTATGACTTAAACTTTTAACATTAGGATATCCAAAAAATACCACTTGTATGGCCTGTTTGTTGCTCTCCAAACAAGCAAACTACTCAAATAGGCAAATTGCTACAATACTGGTAGAAGAAAACCCTATGCTATACAAAAAGTAACTCAAGAATGATATTAACATAAAAGCCAAATAATTATTTATAAGCAAGCAAGCAAAAAAAAAAAAAAAACCTTGCCAAAGGTTTTAATGATGCTTGCATGGAATGCTAGCATAGGGCATTCTCTTGATAACAGCTTCTAAGAAGATAACAGCTAGTGTAGGGATTTATTACTACAACCATCCTTTTGTTGCTCAGAAAGGAATTTGATGTGGCTGATCCAACGTCGTTAGGGTTAACAAAGAAAGTAATTAACGGAGCCCTCGCCTCGGCCTCCGAGGCCCCCTCGGTCTCCGAGGTCCCTTTGGCCTTCGAGGTTCCCTCAGCCTCGGACCTGGCGTCCCGTCGGTCTCGACCTTGGACCCGGTGTTCCCTCAGCATCGGCCTCGGACCCGACGTTCCTTCGGCATCAGCCTCGGACCCGGCATCCCTTCGGCCTCGGGCCTGAGGGACACCCTAGCTTCAGACCCATGTCTCACCACCTCGAGCCGCCTGACACACCCACGTGGCCCCCAACTACCTGTGGCGACCGTGTGGCCCACTACTTGTCTGCAACAGCGCGTGGCCACAGCTTGTAACGGCACACGCCTGACACGACTAGGCCCACCTGCCACCTATAGCGCCGCGCCTGAAAGGTGGCTGGCAGGGTAAGACACCTCTGACATGCTTAGTGGCGGCTGTGACATGTCACTGTCAGCCTTGCCATCCGTCCGCTATCGGACAATGGCACATCAAAATCAGCCACCTTCTGGAAGTGGGAAAGGGACCCTCGAACAGGTATAAAAGCCCACACTCACAACGAGGAGGGGATCCGAACTCATGTCTTCTAGCTATCTTTTCTGATAGTTCTTTTTCCTCAACTGTTCCCAAGTTGCTTACTTGAGCATCGGAGCGTCCCCATGATGCAATCGGTCTTCGGGGACTTTCTTGCAGGAGCTCTTTGAGGAGAAGGATCCCCGTTCCCCAACATTGAAGGGAGGCGACTTGGCGTCAACAGATTGGTGTGCCAGGTAGGGGGGAGAGATAAAGAAAAGCTTCGAACCAGTCAGCTGTAGATTCTTCTCCTTCCCTGAGTACTCAAGAAAATGGTGATGACACATGCGCAAGAGGTCTCCACCAGCCATGCTGAGGGGCATCGCCTGGGAGCTGACCTACCGGCGGCCGGTCCCCTTGCTCCCTAGGCCAACATCCCCGCTCCGCTATCACCGCTACCACCGCACCAGCATCAAGATGATCGGATCGCCGCCCTCACCATGCAAGTCCAGTCGCTGGTGGCAGTGGTCCAAGTCCTGCAATAGCAACCGACGGCCGCGCAGCAACAGCCGAGGCCACCCTCATCAGTCCCAGGGGTGGTTCAACCCAGCCAACATTCTTCTCGGGGAAGGTCTTCCGTTCGAGAAGTCTGCCACCACCGTGCTTCACCCAGGCATCATCGTCGGGTGGCCTCTAAGAGGCCCAAATCTTTTTCTCGCCACGCTAGTGCTTCCCTCAAGCGGTGGCATGGGAAGGAGGTGGAGCGCACCCGTTTGCACTGCCGTCACCCCTCTCCGTCCTCAAAGTCTTCAAGGGAGGGGTCTTTCGATGGCCGAATAGCTTGCGGGCCGAGCGCCGGCTAGATGAGTACTACCAGTGGCTATAGGAGCTCAACTGCCGGATCACTAACCCACCGGAGGCGGACTACGATAGCCGACCACCATTGTCTTGCCGTATTATGGAGGAGCCGATCTCAACCTAGTTTTGTCTTCCTCAGTTGGACCCGTACGACGGGACCACCGATCCCCTGGACCATCTGGAAAGCTACAAAGTCCTCATGCAAGTCCAGGGGGCAACCGACTCTTTACTCTGCATCGCCTTCCCTGCCACCTTGAGGAAGGCTACCCGAGCTTGGTACTTCCGCCTGCCGCCGCGGAGCATCAACTCCGCCAGCTGGAGAGGGCCTTATTGGCCCATTTTGATGCGTGTCGGAAGATCCCTCGAGTGGTGGATAGCCTATTTTCTGTCCAGCAGAAGAGTGGCGAGTCCCTACGGGACTTCGTCGCCCGATTCAAAGAGGCTGCCCTCGAGGTCTACAACATCAAGGATTCTATGGCCACCTTGGCCTTGAAGCGAGGGCTCCGCCCTTCCCGTTTTGCCTATTCTCTCAACAAGAAGCCGCCCAGCTTCTACACCGAACTCTTGAGCCATGCACAAAGTACATCCGCACTGATGAGGCTGATTCCTACTGGTGCGAGGCTAATGGAAGTTCCGCCAAGAAGCAGACTCGACCCGAGCCTGCTGAGGCTCGTCCCAGGAGGCCCAAGCCTCCCCGTTGACCAGATAACCATCCTCGGGCTCTTGCCCCCAGGGATGGTCCATTCACTCCCTTGCTTGCTTCGATATCTCACATCTTGCTTAAGATCGAGGGTAAGCCGTATCTTCAGCGCCCTCCTCCGTTGAACCCGAAGACCCCCCACAACAAAAATTTGTACTATCGCTTCCACTGGGATCACGGCCATGACACTGACAACTGTTGCCAATTGAAGAAGGCGATAGAGGACCTCATCCAGCGTGGCCACCTGGAAAAGTTCATTCAGAGGGGCAACCCGGGTGTGCCCGGTTCGTCGGCGCCTCCGCTTCCCATGGCCAGTATCGACAACGCCCTAACTGAGAAGACGGTGGCAATGATCTCTTGGGGGGCATGCAGCATATCCAAGAGGCTGCATGGGGAAGAGGGGTTAGATTATGTAATTTCCTTTTCTAAAAGGGACCTAGAAGGGATGGTCAACAAGAATGATTAGATTCTGTAATTTCCTTTTCTAAAAGGGACCTAGAAGGGATGATCAACAAGAATGATGATAGCGTCATCATGTCTATGACGATCGCAAAGCACCCTGTAAAAAGGACTCTAATTGACAGTGGGAGCTCGGTAGATGTTTTGAGTTACAAAGCATTTGTTCGGATGAACTTGTCTCCTAGCTCCCTTCGGTCGATCACCACACCCCTAATGGGTTTTACTGGAGATTCTATGAGAGTTGAAGGAGAGATCACTCTCCCCGTCATGGCCGGGACGCCGCCGCAATAGAGCACGGTCTTCATGAACTTCCTAATCATTCGGATTCCCCTGGCTTACAATGCCATCCTCGGGAGACCCGGTCTGAATCTCCTGGATGCCGTCATCTCCACCAAAAGGCTGCTCGTGAGGTTCCTTACCAGTGAAGGAGTCGGGGAGATGCGGGGGAAGCAGAACCCGCTCCGCTTTGCTACCATATGGCCCCCAGCCCATAGGGGGTAGTGTCTGCACCTGCACCAGAATCGCTCGACCTTCGAGACTCGGAGAGGAGAGGAGAGCCGGCTGAGCACCTGCTGACCTTCTTTGGGGGGAGGACCCAGTAAGGATGATCCAGATCGGAGCCCTACTTCCAGAGAAGGCACGCGATCAGCTTCTCGCTTTCCTACGAGCCAACTCTAGCATCTTTGCATGGTCAGCGTTCGATATGCCGGGCATCCCCGAGGAGGTTATTGCCCACAAGCTCAACATCAAACCAGAATATCGGCCCATCCAGCAGAAGAAGAGGAGCTTCGCCCCCGATTGCCAGAAGGCCATTGATGAGAAGGTTTGCAAGCTAGTGGCTACTGGCCACATCCGGAAGTTCTACTACCCTGACTGGCTAGCCAACGTCGTGATGGTCTGCAAGGCTAGCGAGAGTTGGAGGATGTGCATGGATTTCACTGATCTCAATAAGGCGTGCCCCAAGGATAGCTTCCTATTGCCCTGGATTGACTAGCTAGTGGATGCCACATCCGACCATGAGACCCTCAGCTTCATGGATGCCTTCTCAGGGTATAACCAGATCAAGATGGATCCGACGGACGAAGAAGCTACCTCATTCGTAATCGAGAAGGAGATATACTGCTACAAGGTAATGCCGTTTGGATTGAAGAATGCGGGGGCCACCTATCAGAGGCTGATGAATAAAGTCTTTGAGGACCAGATCGGGTGCAACATGAAAGTGTACGTGGATGACATGCTGACCAAGATTACCCATGCCACTGACCATGTTGCCGACCTTGCAGAGACCTTCAGTAATCTTTGCCGGTACCAGATGAGGCTGAACCCTCGCAAGTGTGCCTTTGGATGACAGCAGATAAGTTCTTGGGCTTCATGGTAACGCAGCGGGGGATTGAGGCGAACCTTGACAAGATCCAAGCTATCCTAGACATGAGGCCCCCTGCTAACAAGAAGGAGGTACAACACCTGACCAGGAGGGTGGCAACCTTGAGTCATTTTTTGTCTAAGTCGGCAGAGAGGTGTCTGCCTTTCTTCAAGGCATTGTGCAAGGTCAATGGCTTTGAGTGGACGAAGAAGTGCCAGGAAGCCTTCGAGGAGTTAAAAGAGTTTTTATCCACTCCGTCATTGCTGTCTAAGCCAAGGAGCGGGAAGGAGCTCTTTCTATATCTTGCAGCCTCCCCGAGGCCATCAACTCTGTGCTTGTCCGCATGGACGCCAACAGGACATAGAAGCCAGTCTACTACACCAGCAAGGTGCTTCATGACATGGAGATCAGGTACTTCATGACCGAGAAGATCATCTTTGCCCTGATCATCTTCGCTCAGTGCTTAGACCCTACTTCAAGCTCATCCAATTGTGGTGCTCACGGACCAGCCCCTCCGGACTATCTTATCCCATCCTGACACCTCCGACCGACTTGCAAAGTGGGCCATTAGGCTAGAAGAGTTTAACTTGTCAATCCGATTAAGGTCTGCAATGAAGTCCTAGGTGTTAGCCAATTTCTTGGTCGAGTGCACATGGGCCGAGGAGCATCTGGAGGAACCGCACCTGGAGTTCCCCATGATGGAGGAGGCAGGAGAGGAAGACTGGATCCTTCATGTAGATGGCGCATCAAACTCTCAGGGGAGTGGAGCTGGGCTCATTCTTGCGAGCTCCGAGGGGGAGGTAGTGGAGTACGCTCTCCGGTTCCTTTTCTTTGCCACCAACAACCAAGCGGAGTATGAAGCCCTGCTAGCGGGGATGAAGTTGGTCGGAGAGCTTGGAGCGAGGCGTCTGAGGGCTTTCACAGACTCTCAGCTTGTCTCTGGGCAAGTTACTGGGGAGTATGAAGCCAGAGATCCAACCATGTTTTGTTACTTGAGCAGGTTCAGTTCCAGGCCTCCCATTTTTCTTACTTCGGCATCAGTTACATCCCCAGGGGAGAGAATGCCAGGGCTGATGCACTGTCCCGCTTGGCCACTTCGGCCGACGGGACCTTGGGAAGAATGTATGTGGAGCATCTGCATATCCCAAGCATTGAAACCACAGGAGAAGCCCTGTCGGTCGCGCAAGAACCCTCTTGGATGGATGCTTACATCCGGTATCTTACTGATGGTGCCCTCCCTGAAGACCCAGCTGAGGCCAGACTACTCAAGCAGTGGGCTCCAAAGTTTTTAATGATGGACGGGCGGCTCTACCGAAGGTCATTCTCATACCCAGTCCTTAAGTGCATCGGCCCCACGGAAGCTGATTACATCATGCAGGAGATCCATGAAGGCATCTGCGAAAGTCATCTGGGGGGCAGAGCTCTGGCATATAAAGCCCTGCGGCAAGGGTACTACAGGTTGACAATGAGGGAGGACACCGCCGAGCTCGTTAGGAGGTGTAATAGCTGCCAACGTCATGCCAACATCCAGTGGCAGCCGACCTCTCAGCTTAGCCCCCTGGCCTTTTGCTCAATAGGGGATGGACATCCTAGGACCGTTTCCTCTGGCCTTCGGTCAGCGCAAGTTCCTGTTGGTAGCAGTCGACCACTTCACCAAATGGATCGAGGCTGAGGCACTAGCCAAAATCACCGAGAGCAAGGTGAGATCCTTTTTTTGGAAGTCTATAATCTGCTGGTTCGGACTGCCGATACCCTCGTCACCAACAATGGCCGGTAGTTCGACAGCGCGCCCTTCAGAGGATTCTGCGCCGAGCTAGGCATTCATCAACGGTTCACCTCTGTCGGACACCCCCAGACTAATGGCGCAGCCGAGATGACCAACCGCATCATCCTTCAAGGACTTAGAGCATGGCTAGATGACTTCAAAGGAAGATGGGTGGAGGAGCTCCCCAATGTGCTGTGGGCCTACCACACGATGCCGTGAGTCCCCACCGGAGATACTTCCTTTAGCCTCATCTTCGGATCCAAAGCTATCTTCCCTGTGAAGATAGGTGCCCCGAGCCCTCGTACGGAGTCATACAGCGAGGAGGACAACTCAAACCAGTTGCAGCCAACCTCGACCTTGTGAGGAGACACATGATCGAGCGCGACTCCGGATGGCCGCCTACCGACAGCGAATGGCTAGGTACAACAATGCCCGTGTCTGCCCTAGGACATTCTTGTGGGGGACCTATTCCTTAGACGGGCCGAAGTTTTGAAGCCGATGGAAGGAGGCAAGTTGTCGCCAAATTGGGAAGACCTTACCGAGTCATCGAAGCCATCCATCATGGAGCGTACAGAATCAAAGAGCTAGATGGGAAGCCGCTCCTGCGGACCTGGAACTCCAACAACCTTCGTCGGTATTATCAATAATGTATCCCTTCTATATATTGAGTTGTGCATTTGCATTCTTTGGGCTCCTGCCCTGCGTTATATTAATAAAAGCGTGTTCAAGTAACCTATCTTTTCAATAAAAGCCGAGGCTAGCTCGGCACTCCAAGACCGATGTACCATCGACACCGAAGACCGGTGTACCACCGGCACCAAAAAGCTCGAGGCTAGCTCGGCACTTCAAGACCGATGTACCATCGGTACTGAAGGCCAATGTTCCATCGGTACTTAAAAGCCCGAGGCCAGCTCGGCACCTCAAGACCGATGTACCATTAGCACCGAAGGCCAGTGTACCATCGGTACCAAAAAGCCTGAGGCCAGCTCAGCACCTCAAGACTAATGTACCATCGGAACCGAAGGCCGATGTTCCATCGGTACTCAAAAGCTTGAGGCCAGCTCGGTACCTCAAGACCAATGTACCATCAGCACCAAAGACCAATGTACCACTAGCACCAAAAAGCCCGAGGCTAGCTCAACACCTCAAGACCGATGTACCATCGGCACCGAAGGCCGATGTTCCATGGTACTCAAAAGCCCGAGGCCAGCTCGGTACCTTTAGATCGATGTACCATCGGCATCGAAGACCGATGTACCATCGGCACCAAAAAGCCCGAGGCCAACTCAGCACCTCAAGATCATGTACCATCGGCACCGAAGGTCCGATGTTCCATCGGTACTCAAAAGCCCGAGGCTAGCTCGGTACCTCAAGGCCGATGTACCATCGGCATTGAAGGCCGATGTACCACCAGCACCAAAAAGCCCGAGGCCAGCTCGGCACCTTAAGACCGATGTACCATCATCACCGAAGGCCGATGTTCCATCGGTACTCAAAAGCTTGAGGCCAGCTCGGCACCTTAAAGATCGATGTACTATCGGCACTGAAGGCCAGTGTACCACTGGCACCAAAAAGCCCGAGGCTAGCTCGGTACTTCAAGATCGATGTACCATCGGCATCACAGGCCGATGTTCCATCGGTACTCAAAAGCCCGAGGTCAGCTTGGCACCTCAAAACTAATGTACCATCGGCACCGAAGGTCAATGTTCTATTGGTACTCAAAAGCCCGAGGCCAGCTCGGCACTTCAAACCGATGTACCATCGGCACCGAAGGCCGATGTTCCATCGGTACTCAAAAGCCTGATGCTAGCTCGGCACCTCAAGACCGATGTGCCATCGTTACCAAAGGCCGATGTTCCATCGGTACTCAAAGGCCTGAGCCCAGCTCGGCACTCTAAGGCCGATGTACCATTGGTACTCAACGGCCCGAGGCCGGCTCGACCCCAAGTCCAACCTCGGCGCTCCCACTAGGGTTTGGCCCTACGTAGTAGCTGAGTTGTGGATTCGCTCGTGGTGGGTGGGCAGACTACTCCTCGATGCCGATGCAGCCCCTAGGAGTCCTACATCGGCTAGCCGAGGAAGATTTAAGTCAAACACATTTCAATAAGCAAAACATCTTATTACTTTGATTGTTTTACAAAATGCTGACCTAAGTCGAACTTAGACAAAAAGAAAGCAAAATCCATCGGGAAAGGCTCTCAGGCATCCACTGGTGCCGACCCATCGACCGAGGCATCCTCTGGCTCATTGCCATCTTCTGGCTCAAGGTCCCGAAGGTCGGCGATTCTTGAGACTCGCACGGCCTTCTCCTTGCCATCACGGAAGCCCTGAAGGTACACCTCGACGGAGCCCTCTGCGACCTCCTCGACAAAAGTGGTGGAGCTCTTGAAGTGCTCCACGAACACGGCCGCTGCCAGCTCAGCCGCTGCAGCCCTCTCCTCGGCTGCCTGGGCCCTTCGCATGGCCTCATCTACTCGGGCGGCATCATCGGCGGCTTGGGCGTCGGCCCTCTGCACGATCTCCTCGGCATCTACCGCCCGGCCTTCGGACTCCTTGGCCTCTTCCTTTGCCATCTCCAGCTGGAGATGGTAGGCCGCCAGCTTGGCCTCAACGACACAGGTGCGTGCTAGGCTGGTAGCTTCCCACTGCCTAAACTCCTCTGCTTCCCTTCTTGCGGCCCCTAGCGCCCTCTCGGTCGCCTCGGCCTCCCTTCGGGCCGCCTCCAGGGCTCCTTCAGCCTCCTCGGCCCGGGCTACGGTGGCTAAAGTCACCTGGTGGGTGCAATACCCTGGAGGATGGAGTCCCTCAGGGCTAACAGGGAATTGAACGCCTGCACTAGAAGGACTTGGTTAGTGCACACAGTAAAGATAAAAATTACACAAGCCAGGAAGAAATGGTGCTCACCCATAGGTGCACCGCGAAGGCATCTTGGAAGATCACCGGGACCTCCAATTAGCGGAAATTTGCCTGGAGCTCCATCAGCCGCTTAGCAGTGCGGCCGTTATAGGCGAGGATATCCGCGGGTGACTCGCCCCAGCCCCCCTCCCCTTGAGGTTGGACGAGGCTGAGGGTTCTACCACTGTCGTGCTTCCCGCGGGTGCACTCTCCTCCAGGAGCAGCTCGGTCATAGGCTCCATTGGCTCGGCTCCATTGGCGATCGCTCGGCGCTCGGTGCAGAAGTCGTGGCCCTCGGCTCTGCGGGGTGTCGGCAGTCAGGTCGACTACCGGGGGTGCCTGCGGGGCACTCGGGGGCCGGCTGGCTAGGGGGACGAGGGACCGGCTCCCTCGTCTGCACCCTGGCTTTGGGCGGGAGGAGGAGGGGCCTGAGGGCGAGGCTTCTTCTTCCCTCCCGTGGCGACCTCTGCCTTGCGCTTCTGCACATCCGCCTTCCTTATCATCGCAGTCGAACCTTCATCACTGCATATCATCGATCAGAGTTAGTAAAAAAAAAGAGAGAAGAAGAAAAGAGAGGGAAAACTGGCTAAGTGTCGGGTCAGCCGCTACTCACCACTCTGAGTGGAGACCCCCATGAGTCGAGATTTTCCTCCGACAAGAGCTGGTTGCACCTGGGGACCTCGGCCGATAATAGCTGTCCCAGTGCTTCCCTGTCCCCGGGGATACTGATGAGTCCTTATTGGGCCTAAGGTCTGGGTCCCCCCACCCAGGCTTCACTCCATCGAGATTAATAAAAAAGAACCGGGATTTTCATCCCTTGATGGAAGAAGGAAGGAAGAGTTTGAGGACTCAGCCGGGCTGAGGCTGGAACAGCCACCGGCCTGACTATTGCCGGAGGGTGTAAAAATAGTGGAAAAGGGAAAGTCGGGGCTCGATACCATGGAAGTGGCAGAGGATGATGAAGGCACAGATGATCCGAAGGGAGTTCTAAACCAGCTGGGTGGGAGTCAAAAAGTAGCGGTCGAGGAGGTTAAGGAAAAAAGGGTGGAAGGGCAGGCGAAGACCAACTTAAAAGAAATCTTGTAAACGGCAACCCTACCAGGTTGGGAGGACACCACCCTATTGTTGGGGGTCGGCAAGAAGAGCCCTATGTCTCTAGAAATTTGGTAACGGGCTCTGATGTTTGCTAAGTCCTGGCCCGTTATGGTGGAGGCGGTCCCCGTCGGGGATTCCGCCCCACCCTCGAGGAGGTGCCAGCGACCGCCGGGCGACTCCTAGCCGAAGCCGCGACAGCAGCCCACCGTTGGGAGAGAGGAATGTGGTCCTCCAAAGGAGTAGAGAAGGAGGACCACGAGGGAGCAGGAGATGGAGAGGCGCGGAGCCTCGAGGAGGAAATCTAGTCCACGGGGGATGCAGATGAGGGCCAGTAGGGAGAAGAGGCCATGGGAGAAGCCTAATGGGAAAGCTAGAAGGACGGGGGTGATTAGGAAGCTAACCTGGAGCGAAAAGCAGCGGAAGCAGGGTCCCGGGAGGAAGACGGAGTCGAGGGCTGAGGTAGAGGATGATCTCAGGCAAAGTGACACAACTCAGCTTTTCCCCCAATTTATCGATTTCAAATTTTCCCGCCTTACCTACCCGGCCACATGGACTCCGCTATAGGCAGAGTCACCTCTGCAGGTGCCCGGCACGTGGGATGTTCCACCTTTGGCCAATAGCGAAGTAGTGCTGGCGTCAGCACCATGATGGCAATGATGGCGATGGCTTTTTGTAGGTTTTGAGAGGATGCCCCCGCTTCGAGGCGTATCTCCACGGATCAGACGGATGGTAGAGGTGGTACTGTTGCAACCCCCAAGTCACCCGCGCTAAGGCATCGCTGCACCCATGGACGCGTGCCTTTCGGCAGTTGGCGGCATGTAGGGATCAGCCACTTAGAAGGTGACACCCCTTTCGCCTTGCGGAGGTGGGCCCGCTTTATCTTAGGAGAGAGGGGGCATCTGATGTAGCTGATCCAACGTCATTAGGGTTAACAGAGAAAGTAATTGACGGAGCCCCCGCCTCGGCCTTTGAGGCCCCCTCGGTCTCCGAGGTCCCTTCGACCTTCGAATTCTCTTCGGCCCCCGAGGTCCCTTCGGCCTCGGACCTGGCATCCCCTCGGTCTCGGCCTCGGACCTAGCGTCCCCTCATCATCGGCCTCGGATCCGGCGTTCCCTTGGCATCGGCCTCGGACCCGGCTCTCCCTCGGCCACGGCCTCGGACCTGGCGCTCCCTCGGCCTCGGCCTCGGAACCGACGCTCCCTCGGCCTCGGCCTCGGAACCGACGCTCCCTCGGCCTCGGCCTCGGAGCTGGCATCCCCTTGGCCTCGGGCCTGGGGACACCCTAGCTTCGGACCTCATGTCCCATCACCTTGAGCCGCCTGACACACCCACATGGCCCACCAACCGCTTGTGGTGGCCACGTGGCCCACTACTTGTCTGCAATAGTGCATGACCGCAGCCCGTAATGACGCACGTCTGACACGACTAGGCCCACCTGCCACCTGTAGCACCGCGCCTGGCAGGTGGCTAGCGGGGCAAGATACCTCTGACATGCTCAGTGTCGGTTGTGACCTATCACTATTAGCCTTGCCATTCGTCCGCTACCGGACAATGGCACCTCAAATCAGCCACCTTCTGGAAGCGGAAAAAGGGACCCTCGAACAGGTATAAAAGCCCATACTCACAACGAGGAGGGAATCCGAACTCAAGTCCTCTGGCTATCTTTTCTGATAGTTCTTTTTCCTTAACTGTTCCTAAGTTGCTTACTTGAGCATCAGAGGGTCCCCATCGGTACAACCGGTCTCCGAGGACTTTTTTACAGGAGCTCTTCGAGGATAAGGATCCCCGTTCCCGACGTTGAAGGGAGGCGACTTGGCGTCAACAGAACTAAATGATCACACTTTATTAGTAGGAAAATAAACTGATCAGACCGTTATTCAACTTTTAAGAAGGATTTGTTGGTAAAGCCTGACAGAAAAATCTAACTCCAAACGTAATAATGCAAACAGAGGTTTGTTGAGATAACAAACCTTGTTCAACAAAAGAATCATGCGCTTATGCTTCCAGTGCTTCTTCAATCTGAAAGGTGGCACCTAGTTCCTTGTGGATCTTTAACATCTAATAGCATTCAAGAATCAATTATAGAAGATTCAATTATAGAAATGTCTTGGAAAGGGTATACTTACATGCCTCCGCACACCCTAAGTACAGCCAAACTGTACGGCATATCTCTTCCAGCAAGGAAGTTAGCATTCAAACACATACATGATCATACTACAAGATACATAGACCAACTCAATTTCTTCAAGTTACATAGCATCCAAATCCACTCTATCCATTCGCTGGTCTTCTCACTCAACTCTTTTATGAGCATTCATGCAGGCCTCCAAGGTTCATAATAATAAGTACTGGATGCACATTCATAAAAACCAAAGGCTTTTTCTACTATTCCAGAAAAAAGCTTCCCTCACCCACAAAAAGACAACAGCCAAAGGCTCCTAAAAGAAATCAATTTAGAGATTAAATGATAACCCAAGGCCTACACGCAACTTCCCTCCAATGACTTGATCAAGCGACCATCCATCTGTCCTCTGATTTCCATTTCCCAGAAAAATTTTCCTTTGCCTCTCCTTGTTCTTTTCTTCCAATCACATCAAATCTTATTACCACCATCTATCTATCTATCTATCTATCTCTCTCTCTCTCTCTCTCTACACACACACACATACACACACACACACACACACACTCAACTCAATTCATCTAAGCCTTTTTCCAACTACATAGGGTCAGTTACATGAATCTGCTTCCTCTACTTTGCTCTATTCAGGACCAAGTCGACATTTAAATTACAAATAGTTAAATATTTTTTAATTATTTTTGCCTATATTAGTTTAGGTCTACCTCTACCTCTACCTCTATTCTTATGATGAATTGTTAAAAGATCACTCTTTCTAACTAAAGCATCTAAAGGTCTACGCTGTATATGTTCAAACCACCATAACCGATTTTCTCTCATTTTATCTTCAATTGGAGCTACTCTTATCATTTCTCTTATATATTTATTTTTAATTCTATTTTTAAATTTTATTACATATTCATCTTAACATACGCATTTCTATTACACTTAATTTATCCACATGTTGTTTCAATATTACCCAATACTCTGTTTCATATAACATAGCTGGCCTAATAGCCGTTTTATCGATTTTTCTTTCAATTTTAATGGGATACGCCGATTATACAATACTTCTGAAGTACTCATCCACTTAATCCATCATGCTTTAACTCTATAATTCACATCTTCACCTATTTCACACACACACACATATATATATATCCAAAATCTACTTTTTAATATTTTCAAAAATCCGAACCTCCCTCCTCATTCCAATGAGGAGCAGGAGTTGGATGCTAATCTTCAACTTCACAAGCTAGCCAGAATCTACCCCAGTTCTCTTTCTTCATATCAACCAACTTCCTCTCGATTGGCTCCAAGCCTACCTGCTGGTGTTGGGACAGATAGTGGCTACCTAATTGATAAGACTAAGCCTAGAGTTACACTCTATGTCCTTAAGATAATTTTGTCCCGCAACAATGCTTACGGTCAGTATGACAATTGTCTTTCAGGATACAACAGTCTTCTTTTGATGAAAGCAGCACTATAATTTACTAAAAATATCGAACCAAGAATATTTCTCTCTTTTAATGCACTGCTATACTATCCTTAGGAGAGTATGCAAATACCTAAGAGAGGAAAGGACTTTCAGATTGAATGAAATATCTACGGTCTAAGGTCCTATTTATAGGTTTTAGGTGCCTTTTGGATGCATCCATTCAGATTTAATCTGATTTAATTTGGTTAATCGGATTTGATCAAAAGAAGCCTTTGATACACCGATTTACCCCGTGATCTGATGATCAATCGATCAGATAAGCCAATCTACATCCCGATATATCATTTAATCATCGTGATCTGATGATCACGTTATCAGATAGGTTGTTGCATGACTTTGATATACCGTTTCAAGATCGAAATAAAGACTTATCATAACGGCCTGATCGAAGAAGCGATGCCTTATCTCCAACGTTCATCAACGACATGATCGAACGGGTGTCTTATCACCAACGATCCGATCAGATGGGCGCCTTATCACCAACGGTTCTGTTGATCGATCAACTGATGGTCAACGGTCTTTTTATCAACGGCTGCGATCAATCCAAGCCATGATCAGCCGATCAACACCGCTATTTCCAATCACATTGGTTCATCATTTGATCTCAGCCTCTCATCTTAATCCAATCAGTCTTCACTGTTGGATTCTCATGATCAAGAAAAAATTTAAAGCCCCTTAAGCTCCTTGCGATGATCAAAGTGCAAAGTGCACCTACAAAGCACCCATTGCGCCCTTTCGCATATGTGCGTGTGCAGGGGTGGTGCATAGGTGAGCCTAAGGAACTTAAGCTTCAAGGAAGAGGTTTCCATATAAGTAAACATTCCTTTCTTAATTTTTTCGATATGAAACTAAATATTCTCATAATTTCTCATTCACCCACATAAGGAGGTAATGGGCTTTCAAAGCCCATTTAGGTATTCCAGGCCTATTTTGGCCCATTACCTAACAATCACTCACATGAATGAAAATTGGATTTAGATCAAAGATCACCAAAGATCAACAAAGGCAACCCCCACAAAAAGGATTTTAATACAAATAAATATGCTGATACTAAAGAGAGTATAGTAGGATGAAGTTGTATCAGGATAGGTAGCTTGTGGCTTTGAACCTTCCTTAGTGAGCTGTTATCGAGTTTACTTGCTAAAAAGTGAACATGATGTCTTGAACTTTTCAGCATTTTGTATAAACCAAAATAATAACAATCATGCAACTTCTTTTCGAGTATTATTTTGGCTCTCATGGTTGTGTTTATTTTGGCCCCGAACATCTCCTAGTTTTATGAGTGCTTTAGAGAATTAAACCTTAAAATTCTCATAGAATTGGCATAGTTCACACTCACATAGGTGATTCTTATTAAGAGTATCCTGCTATACCCCATATGAATGTTCATGTCATAAGAATCATTAAAAGTAATGCTTATCCTAGTACCTTTAGCAGTAGCACCAATTATCATAGTGTTGGCCCAGATGACAACCCAAGAGGGGGGGGGGGGGGTGAATTGGGTTCTTTAAAAATTAGCCTTTTTTAAAAATGTTTGCTTAATAAGAATGAAGGCAATAGCAATGCAAATATAAAGTGCAGTGAATAAAACAGAGATAGAGAAAGAGTCAATGGAAGCACGGCAAACACAAAGATTTTATAGTGGTTCGGTGTATCCAACACCTACGTCCACTCCCAAGATTCACTTGGGTCCACACTATAATCACCCTAGATTACAGCAGAGTTGTTTTACAAGCTCACAACTCAAACTTGTTGTTTTCCCGGGATCACAACGAACCCAGCTGGTTTTCAAGGGCTCACCAGCACAAAAACCCTAACCCAAGCTTTACCAAGCTTGTACCGAGGTAAGACTACCTCAACTAGTTCAATCCCCCAATTGAACTAGACACAAGGAATAAAAGTATTATTTTTCAGTTACAAAGCTCCTCAATGAGCAGATAAATAAATATATAAATGAAGTTTAGAAAAGCCTGATTTGCAGTTGGTTGGCTTTGAGCTTTTCTTCTCTTCCTCAACTCCTTTGAAGTGTAGAATCGGGCCTCAGCTTGGATTCTTCACGGAATGTAAGTTGGAGTTGATTTGAGCTTTTCCTCTTTTCTTTGAGTGTTGAAAATCACTTGAGATGCTCTTGAATAGCTCTTGGATTTTCTTCTGAAGCTTCCTTGGATTGTTGAGCTTGAACACAGAAGGAGCTTCCTTTGATTTCACACTCTTTCTTTCACTCTATTTTGAATCACGGATTTTTTCAAATGAAGCTCTGTTTTTCCGATTTTTCTTTTCTTTTCTCTTGAAAGAATATCTCTCTATTTGTGTATCTTTGATTTGAAAATGGCTTCTCTATTTATAGATTCTGCAAAAATATAGCCGTTAGAAACAAAGAAAAATAGTCGTTAATTAAAAATCTTACCGTTGACGCTGAGTTGGCATTCGGAAAAATTTTGCCCAGATTTGCTGGAGTCGACTCCTGCTTTCCGCGAGTCGGCTCGAGGTCGTGATACCAAAAATAGAAATATTCAGAAAGTTATAGGGTCGACTCATCAAAAGTAAAGTGTCGACTCCTGACAGTCGGGGGTCGACTCATGAAAAGTTGGGGGTCGACTCGCGAAGTGCTCAGAAAAACACACCTCTGGTGTCTGAGCGGAGTCGACTCGCACAGTCATGGAGTCGGCTCGACAGAATCGGGGGTCGACTCGAGAAATTGCATGGGTCGACTCGAGACAGACAGTCATTTCTGTACTCTGAGTGGAGTCGACTCTGAAACTCAAGAGTCGGCTCCGGAACGTATCAAAAATCAGAAAGTTTTCTGATTGACTTTAAATTCGTTCCAGATTCATTTTAAATCATATTTTGACTTGAATATAATAAAATTGACATTAGGAATCAATTCAAGAAATGTTCCAAAAACTCATTGATTAAAATATGAAGTATTAAATTTCTTTTTGAAAGCTTAAACATTGAACATGAAGTTACTTTCAATTTGATTAAAGTTATACTTTAACATTCTCATTCATTGTTCTAAATAAATTCATTGCTCATGTAAATAAACTCATTACATCATTTAATGTACACATGGCTTTTGGTAATCATCAAAATCAATAAGATAGATTGGGGCATATAATTTTTCAACAATCTCCCCAACAATCTCCCCTTTTTGATGATGACAAAAACATTAGTTTATGCATGATTGATTCGTGAATTTATTTTGATTTCATAGTTAGGCTTAGGCTCCCCCTGAATGAGGTAGCTCCCCCTATGAAACTTAAATAAATATCCCATCTCATTCATTCAATCATTTTAATATGATTTGATTAATTAATTTCTCCCATATGCATATACAGTTATAAAACTATAAAACTCTCCCCCTTTTTTGTTATCAACAAAAAGGTAGAGAAGCAATAAACATTATCATTTATTCATTCAAGATTTGATTTAACAAAATCATTCATTCATTGATATAGGAAGAAATACATTGAGTATTCAAAAAGATAATTCATTACATCAAAGTGTCTAATACATCAAAATACATCAAGTGTCTAATACATTGATACCAAAATGTAAAACATAACATTAACTTCAATACATTGCAAGGACTGAGTATCTAATACATTAAAAGTGAGTCCTAACAATCCTAGTCAAATGATCAATTATGTTTTTCATTCCATCAGTCTGTATCTTCACATAGTCCTTTAGTCTCTCATCCACAAAGGTGCAAGCAGTCAAAATTTTATCTTGTAGCTCAGCGTTGCATTTAGCATAAGTTTCGCCATCTCCGCAGACATCTTTAAGTTCTTCAAATATGTTCTTAAGATCTCCACTTAAAGATTCTGAAGAAGTGCTGAGAGTAGATTCTATTTTGGTGATTCGGTCATCCAAAGAGTATAGAGTTTCCTTGAGATTCATAAACTTGTTTTCAAACTCTGATTTTAATTTTTCAGACTGATCATCAAGAAGGCCTTTGAGTTGCCTTAATTGAAGTTCTGTGAAGCCAACTGATGAAGATGAAGCTTGATCAAACAATGGAGCAGAGGTAGGAGCAGGAGCAGAATAGGAGGGCTCGGAGGTGCAGGCGAAGAGTGTCTAACCGATGGTCCCGATGCCTCAGCATCCGCTGCTCTTTCCTCTATCAAACCTTTCCTTTCCCATTTTCCGTTCTTCTTAACAAATCCCATCCTATGTATAGTGGCCAAGCTGTAAAAATCTGTGTGTCTCAAGTTCCTCATAGGCTCACTATCAGAAATGACAATCCCTTGGCTCTGGAAAATTTTAGTGAGGATCATGCCATAGGGCAAGCTTGATTTTCTCTTTCCTCCACAGTCGGCAATATACCATAAAATCATACTAGGAAGGTTAATGGGTTTACCCGTTACAATTGCATCCATCACAAAAATATCCCTTTCTGACACATAATCGAATCTCCCAATTTTGGGGAAAAGGATTCTACTACAGATGTTGTGGAGCAATCTCAGTTCTAAGGATAACTGATTGGCAAAAACTTCCTCAAAACCGACAACCTCCCGGTTAAGTAGCCTAGACAGTGCTGGGCTTCTGTCATCCGAAGAAAATGTGGAAGTTCCTGACATGGGTAGATCCAACAATCTTGAAGCAGCTCTACAGTCACAGAAATTCGGTTTCCTCTAACAATGCTTATAAGACCATTATCTCCTCTAGATAGATTCTTATAAAATTCCTTGACAAGGGCGGGATAAGTAGGGCAATCTAAGGAGCAGATCTTTTCCCAACCCATCTCTATCAACTGTCTTCCCAAAAGAAATCCCTCAGCCTCAAACAATTCAAAATCTACTTTTCTCCCCGTAGTAATGATTCTATCAGCGAGTCTATCTACCTGAGAAGGAGCTGTAGATGGAGAAGCATTTGGAGTTGAGGAAGATGATGTTGAATCCGAGCTAGGTGATGGCTCACGAACCGGACGCTTACGTCTTCCTCACAGCCCTCTTCCTCTTAACACCGGCCGCACAAAGGTTAGAACCTCGAGTTTTAGGGGCCATTGATCAATTGGAAGGGTTAATCAGGGATTCTAGGGAATTTGGAAGGTCTGGAAGTGTTTTGGAGAGAGTATTTTGACGATTCGAGACGATTGAAATGAACGGCGAGTCGACTCTGCCCTAGATAAATCGACCTGGGACCACTTCGAGTCGGCTCCCGCAAAGCGAGGGGTCGACTCCGGACAGTCACAGAAAACCATCCCGAAGTGGAGTCGACTCGCGCCGAGAAGGGGTCGACTCAAGAGTTTCAGTAGAAACCTGGAGTCGACTCCGATACTCACCGAGTCGGCTCCGAGACCATTTCAGAGCAAAAACATGAAATTTCTGAAATGTGTCCGGAAATTGATCATAAAAATTGATAAAATAATCATTGGATTTGAATAGATCAATTAGATGTGAATTCTAGATAAGATTTCCTTAAAGATCAAGGATTTGAAAGAATTTTAGATAAACTTTCCTTAGGGGTTTCAAATTCATTCTAATGGATCACAAATCCCTAACTCTCCTCTAAGATAACAGAATCTTTCTTCACTTAAGGGTTTTGTAAATATATCTGCTAATTGTTCTTCAGTGTTAACATAGTCAAGACAAATTTCATTATTTGCAACATGTTCTCTTATAAAATGATATCTAATTTCTATGTGTTTGGTTCTAGAATGTTGAATTGGATTTTTAGTTAGATTGATTGCACTTGTGTTATCACATCTTATAGGTGTTTTATCAAGTGTGATACCATAGTCTTCAAGTTGTCGCTTAATCCATAGGATTTGAGCACAGCAACTTCCAGCTGCTACATATTCAGCTTCAGTAGTTGATAATGCAACTGAATTTTGCTTTTTGCTAAACCATGAGATTAAGTTACTTCCTAAGAATTGGCATGCACCACTTGTGCTTTTTCTATCTAACTTACATCCAGCATAATCAGAATCAGTGTATGCAATCAGATTTAATGTTGAGTCTCTAGAATACCATAAACCTACATTTTTAGTTCCACTTAAGTATCTTAGTATTCTTTTAACAGCAATTAAGTGTGATTCTTTAGGTTCAGACTGAAATCTAGCACATAAGCAAACAGCAAACATTATATCTGGTCTACTTGCAGTTAAGTAAAGTAGGGATCCGATTATACCTCGATAATATTTTTGATCAACCTTCTTACCTTCTTCATCTTTGTCCAGCTTGCATGAAGGACTCATTGGTGTTCCGAGGGGTTTTATTGATTCCATACCAAACTTCTTTAAAATTTCTCTTGTGTACTTTGTTTGGTTGATAAAGATTCCCTCTTTGCTTTGTTTGATTTGGAGTCCAAGGAAGAAGTTGAGTTCTCCCATCATGCTCATTTCAAATTCGCCCTGCATCAACTTGGCAAACTCTTGACATAGAATATTGTTAGTAGCACCAAAAATGATATCATCAACATATATTTGAACTACTAATAAATCCTTACCTTTTCTTTTCAAAACAATGTTTTATCAACATTTCCTCTTATAAAATCATTTTCAATTAAAAATTTACTTAATCTATCATACCAAGCTCTAGGTGCTTGTTTCAAACCATATAATGCTTTGTGCAATTTAAAAACGTGATTTGAAAATTCGTGATCTTCAAAACCTGGTGGTTGTTCTACATATACTTCTTCATTTATAAATCCATTTAGAAAAGCACTTTTTACATCCATTTGAAATAAGTTAAAATTCATATGACATGCAAATGCAAGTAATAGTCTAATGGCTTCTAATCTAGCTACTGGTGCAAAGGTTTCATCAAAATCAATACCTTCTTCTTGATTATATCCTTTTGCAACTAATCTAGCTTTGTTTCTAATTACTATGCCATTTTCATCTAGTTTATTTCTAAATATCCATTTTGATCCTATAACAGAATGATTTTTAGGTCTTTCAACTAAAGTCCATACATTATTTCTAGTGAATTGATTTAATTCTTCTTGCATTGCTAACATCCAATTATTATCTTTTTCAGCTTCTTCAATAGTTTTAGGTTCAATTTGTGATACAAATGCAAGATGATTACTAATGTTTCTCATAGATGATCTAGTTCTTATTCCTTGAGATGGATCACCTATAATCAATTCCTTAGGGTGACTATAAGCATATCTCCAATCCCTAGGTAGATCTACATCATTATGATTAGTGTTAGTATCATCATCCTTAGGTGAATCATTATCTTTAGCGTCTTGCTCTTGATCTAAAGATACATCAATATTCAATTTTTCAAGATCTTTCTCAATTATGTTTGTATCTTCTTCATCATCAAATTTTTCGGAATGAGTTGCTAAAGATTCATCAAAAACTACATGAATGGATTCTTCAACAACTAAAGTTTTCTTGTTAAATACTCTATATGCTTTACTAGTTATTGAGTATCCTAAGAATATTCCTTCATCAGATTTAGCATCAAATTTGCCTAAATTATTTTTACCATTATTGTGAACAAAACATTTACAACCAAATGCATGAAAATATTTAATGTTGGGTTTTCTATCATGCCATAATTCATAAGGTGTTTTCTTTAAAATAGGTCTTATTAAAGCTCTATTTAGATGTAACATGCTGTGTTAATAGCTTCCGCCCAAAAGTATTTCGGGAGTTTACTTTCACATAGCATGGTACGGGCCATGTCTTCTAGAGTCCTATTTTTTCTTTCAACTACTCCATTTTGTTGTGGGGTCCTAGGTGCAGAAAAGTTATGATTAATACCATTTTCATTGCAAAAACTTTCAAATAAGTGATTTTCAAATTCAGTTCCATGATCACTTCTTAGAGACACTATGGTAGTGTTTTTCTCATTTGTTACTTTCTTGAAGAATTTCATGAATATCGAGAAAGTCTCATCTTTGTGAGCTAAAAACATTACCCAAGTGAATCTAGAGTAATCATCTACTATCACAAGACCATATTTCTTTCCTCCTAGACTTGTGGTTCTAGTTGGTCCAAAAAGGTCCATGTGAAGTAGCTCTAATGGCCTAGAAGTTGAAACAATGTTTTTAGATTTGAAAGAACTTCTCGTTTGTTTTCCAAACTGACATGCATCACATATTTTGTTATTTTCAAAATCTAATTTAGGTAAACCTTTTACTAAATCCATTCTAATTAGTTTTGAAATCAGGTGTGTGCTTGCGTGACCTAATCTTCGATGCCACAACCAACCAATCTCATTCATATTAGCATTATTAGCAACTAAGCAATGATTATTAGTAGACAATTTGTCTAAATCAATCATGTATACATTGCCATTTCTATTTCCAATAAAAACAATGCTATTATCAATGGGATTAGCTACAGTGCATAAAGAAGATTCAAAAGATACTTTAAAACCTTTGTCACATAATTGACTTATACTAATTAAGTTATGCTTTAAACCATCAACATAAAGTACATTCTCAATATATGTGGAGGGAGTTATTTGAATGTTACCAAACCCCAAGATTTGGCCTTTGCCATTGTCGCCAAATGTAACAACTCCTCCTTTCTTTTCTTCAAGGGTGATGAATTCTTCTTTGTCACCCGTCATATGTCTTGAGCAGCCACTATCAAGATACCACTTTCTCTTTGATCTCTTGGCCACAAGACATTCCTGCAATGATATCAAACTTTATGTTTAGGTACCCAAGCTTTCTTGGGTCCTTCATGGTTAGTAGCAATAATTATTGTTCCTTTCGGAACCCATATTTTCTTTCCTTTAATATTCAGGTTTTTATTAGGTTTTAGAATTTTACATTCATAAGATTTATGTCCTTTTTGATTACATTTAAAGCATGTAAAATTACTTTGGCCAGCACACAAAAATATTTTTAAGTGATTTTTGTTTTCTTAAAGTGTTATATCCTAATCCGGCTTTGTCAAAAACTGCTTTTTGACTATTTAATAACATGTCTAGTTTAGTTGAGCTTAATGTAAACTTATCAACTATGTTCTTATGTTTTTCAACCTCTTTCCTTAGTTTATCATTTTCATTAGAGATTGATTCTTTTTCTTTTATTAAAATTTTATTTTCAGATTTAAGTTTCTTAACTTCATTATTAAGATTTTCCTTTTCTTGAATGAAAGTTAAGTTTTCATTTTTCAAAATCTTGTATTTCTTTTTCAAAACCTTGAAATCCCCAACAAGTTCATTAAAAGCATCAAAAAGTTCATCAAAAGCAAATTCATCGCAAGGGTTGTCGGAACTTACCTCATCGTTGTCGTCCGCCATGAAACATACGTTTGCGACTTCCTTTTGTTCTTCTTCTTCGGAAGAAGATTCCTCGCTGTCACTCCATGTCGCCACATAAGCCTTCTTTTTCTTTTTGTAGGCTTTCTTCAATTTTGGACATTCATTCCTAAAGTGCCCCGGTTTATTACACTCATAGCAAGTCAAGGGGTCTTTCTCTTTTTCTTGTCCTTGTCCTTGTTTTTATCCTTTTCTCCTTCCCACTTAGCTCCAAATTTTTTCTTGTGGAAGGGTTTCTTTCTCCTCATGAATCTTTTAAATTTCTTTGCTAAGAGAGCAGTCTCTTCATCATCATCATCATCATCACTGCTGCTCTCTTCTTCTTTTGCAGCTTTGAGGGCAATTACTTTCTTTTTCTTTGTGTCCTCCTCTACATGCTGCCTCATAGTCAGCTCATGGGTCATAAGAGATCCTAGAAGCTCCTCTAAGGGTAAAGTGTTGAGGTCCTTAGCTTCTTGGATTGCTGTCATTTTTGCTTCCCATGATCTTGGTAATGACCTAAGAATTTTCGAACAAGTTCAGAGTTAGTATATGTCTTACCAAGACTTTTCAAACCATTAACAATATCTGTAAATCTAGTGTACATGCATGCAATGGTTTCAGATTGTTCCATGCTAAAATTCATATTTATGAACAAGAATATTAATTTTAGATTCTTTTACTTGATTGGTACCCTCATGGGTAACCTCTAGTCTATCCCAAATCTCCTTTGCGGAATTACATGTGGAGATTCTATTAAATTCATTAGCATCTAAGGAGCAATATAAACATTCATGGCTTTAGCGTTAAGCTGTGCCATTTTCCTATCATTATCATTCCAGTCCCTTTCGGGCTTAGGAACAATAGTGCCATCTATAACATGTGTGGGTGTACTAGGTCCATTGATTATAACACCCCACAGCTCATAATCAGAAGCTTGAATGAATATCCTCATTCTAGCTTTCCAATATGAATAATTTGAACCATTAAACAGTGGAGGTCTATTAGTAGAATGACCTTCAGCAAATGATCCAACTTGTGTTGCCATTTGGAACTTTAGCTCTTGATCGTGTGATCAAAATCTAATGAGCACTAGCTCTGATACCAATTGTTGGCCCAGATGACAACCCAAGAGGGGGGGGGGGTGAATTGGGTTCTTTAAAAATTAGCCTTTTAAAAATGTTTGCTTAATAAGAATGAAGGCAATAGCAATGCAAATATAAAGTGCAGTGAATAAAACAGAGATAGAGAAAGAGTCAATGGAAGCACGGCAAACACAAAGATTTATAGTGGTTCGGTGTATCCAACACCTACGTCCACTCCCAAGATTCACTTGGGTCCACACTATAATCACCCTAGATTACAGCAGAGTTGTTTTACAAGCTCACAACTCAAACTTGTTGTTTTCCCGGGATCACAACGAACCCAGCTGGTTTTCAAGGGCTCACCAGCACAAAAACCCTAACCCAAGCTTTACCAAGCTTGTACCGAGGTAAGACTACCTCAACTAGTTCAATCCCCCAGATTGAACTAGACACAAGGAATAAAAGTATTGTTTTTCAGTTACAAAGCTCCTCAATGAGCAGATAAACAAATATATAAATGAAGTTTAGAAAAGCCTGATTTGCAGTTGGTTGGCTTTGAGCTTTTCTTCTTTCCTCAACTCCTTTGAAGTGTAGAATCGGGCCTCAGCTTGGATTCTTCACGGAATGTAAGTTGGAGTTGATTTGAGCTTTTCCTCTTTTCTTTGAGTGTTGAAAATCACTTGAGATGCTCTTGAATAGCTCTTGGATTTTCTTCTGAAGCTTCCTTGGATTGTTGAGCTTGAACACAGAAGGAGCTTCCTTTGATTTCACACTCTTTCTTTCACTCTATTTTGAATCACGGATTTTTTCAAATGAAGCTCTGTTTTTTCGATTTTTCTTTTCTTTTCTCTTGAAATGAATATCTCTCTATTTGTGTATCTTTGATTTGAAAACGGCTTCTCTATTTATAGATTCTGCAAAAATATAGCCGTTAGAAACAAAGAAAAATAGCCGTTAATTAAAAATCTTACCGTTGACGCTGAGTTGGCATTCGAAAAAATTTCGCCCAGATTTGCTGGAGTCGACTCCTGCTTTCGCGAGTCGGCTCGAGGTCGTGATACCAAAAATAGAAATATTCAGAAAGTTATAGGGTCGACTCATCAAAAGTAAAGTGTCGACTCCTGACAGTCGGGGGTCGACTCATCAAAAGTTGGGGGTCGACTCGCGAAGTGCTCAGAAAAACACACCTCTGGTGTCTGAGCGGAGTCGACTCGCACAGTCATGGAGTCGGCTCGACAGAATCGGGGGTCGACTCGAGAAATTGCATGGGTCGACTCGAGACAGACAGTCATTTCTGTACTCTGAGTGGAGTCGACTCTGAAACTCAAGAGTCGGCTCCGGAACGTATCAAAAATTAGAAAGTTTTCTGATTGACTTTAAATTCATTCCAGATTCATTTTAAATCAATATTTTGACTTGAATATAATAAAATTTGACATTAGGAATCAATTCAAGAAATGTTCCAAAAACTCATGATTAAAATATGAAGTATTAAATTTCTTTTTGAAAGCTTAAACATTGAACATGAAGTTACTTTCAATTTGATTAAAGTTATACTTTAACATTCTCATTCATTGTTCTAAATAAATTCATTGCTCATGTAAATAAACTCATTACATCATTTAATGTACACATGGCTTTTGGTAATCATCAAAATCAATAAGATAGATTGGGGCATATAACTTTTCAACAATCTCCCCAACACATAGGAATGAGTAGGATTTGACATCCTTAGTGCAATTCAAGTCTCTTTATAATTTAGTTGTCCCTTTTGAACCTATTATAAAGATTTTTCAGTTATAGATTTTTCTTTGACTAAATATAGTCAATAGAAATTACACCAATTTTAAGTAACTGATTTATACACAAAAAAGCGATATACACTACTATTATGTGCGTAACCGATAAAAATATAATTAACAGTTTTAGATCCTATTTTGACATTTTTGGGTTCGAAATAGCTACTTTAGCTAGACACCCCCATACTCTTAAGTAATTGTAAGAAGGCTTTTTTTCTTTCCATAACTCATATGGAGTAACATCCTTCTTCTTAAGAGATATCTTGTTAAGAATATGATTTACTGAGAGAATTACTTCTTCCCATAAATTCTGTGGTGTACAAGAATTTATCAACATAGCATTCATCATTTCTTTTAATGTGCAATTTTTGCATTCCGTAAATTCATTAGATTGAGGTGAATAAGGACCTGTAGTTTGATGAATAATGCAATGCTTTTGACAGAATTCATCAAAAAGTGCATCATATTCTCCACCTCTATCACTTCTTATGGCCTTAATCTTTTTACCAAGTTAATTTTTAACTTCATTGTTATAACATTTAAACATTTCTAAAGCCTCATCTTTAGACTTTAGTAGATACACATAGCAGTATCTTGTTGAATCATCAATAAATGTTATAAAATACTTTTTACCTTCTCGAGTTTGAACTAACTTTAAGTCACATAGATCACTGTGAATTAAGTCAAGAGATTCAGTATTTCTTTCTACTGAAGGAAATGGTGTTTTTGCTAACTTAACTTTAACACATACTTCACACTTGTAATGTGGAATAATTTCATGATTAGGTAATAATTCTAATTTCATTAATTTTTGTAATGAATTAAAATTCGCATGTCCTAATCTATCATGCCATAAACAAGAAGAATCAACCATATAAGCAGAAGAAGCTTTATTTATTTCAAGGTTTCTAGGTACAGTCATTACATTAACCTTGAATAATCCATTATTCAAGTAACCTCTTCCAATAAATATTTTTTCTTAGTAAGTATAAATTTATCAGACTCAAAAACCATCCTAAAGCTATGTTTTCTTAGGAGGAGCCTGATATAAGATTCTTTCGGATGTCAGGGATATATAGCACATTAAGTAGAAGCTTCTTGCCAGATGTCATCTTCAAAACAATGCGGCCAAGTCCTTCTATCTTGGATGTAGCGGAGTTACCCATGACCAGATTTCTACCATTGATAGGAGTATATGATGAGAACATACTCTTATCAGAGCAGACATGTCTGATAGCTCCAGTGTCGATGTACCACTTATTAGCTTTGTCAACCATGTTTGCTTCAAACACAACAGCTGATAGCATCATTTTGGATACTTCTTGGGATAGGATTTCAGTACTTTTTACTTCTTTCTTTTCTTTTTCTTTGAAATGACAGTCCTTGGATTTGTGTCCTTGCTTTCCATAGACAAAACACTTTTCCTTGAACTTATATTTCTTTGGATTGCCCTTCTTTTGTTTAAAGCCTTCGCTTGGAAACTCGCGTTTCTTCTTCCCTTCTATGAGGTTGGCCATAGGCTCAGCAGGTTGTCCTCCTGTCTTCTTATCTTGGCTCTTATAGTCTTCCTCGATCCTCGGGTGGATAATTAGATCTTCAAGTCCCATCTTCTTCCGCTTATGCTTCAGGTAGTTCTTAAAGTCCTTCCATAATGGTGGTAGCTTCTCTATAATAGCAGCTACCTGGAATGACTCACCGAGAGACATTCTCTCTGCATGTATCTCATGTAGGATGATCTGGAGCTCTTGGACTTGCTCCATAATAGTTTTATGGTTGACCATTTTATAGTCTAAGAACCTTCCAACCATAAACTTCTTATGTCCAACATCCTCTGTCTTATACTTTTTGTCTAGGGATGCCCATAACTCCTTGGTAGTAGCAATACTGTTGTACACATTGTACATGGTATTATTCATACCATTTAGGATGTAGTTCTTGCAAGAAAGTCTGAATGGTTCTATGCTTCCACCGTAGCAATTACTTGCTTGTCGGTCTCTCCTTCCTTCAGGACAGGTGGATCTTCATTCAGTACTCTGACAAGATTCAAAGCTATGAGATAGAACAACATCTTCTGTTGCCACTTCTTGAAGTCGATGCCAGAGAACTTTTTTGGTTTCTCGGCTTGAATGGATGTCGTCATTGTAGCCATCTGTAGCAGCACTTCCGTGATAGCAGAAAACTGTCTTAAGATTGTTGGGGCAGATAGTGGTTACTAATTGATAAGACTGAGTCTAGAGTTATACTCTATGTCCTTAAGAAAATTTTGTCCTGCAACGGTGTTTACGGTCAGTATGACGATTGTTTCCCAAGATACAACAGTCTTCTTTTGATGAAAGCAGCATTACAATTCATCAAAATATCGAACCAAGAGTGCTTCTTTCTTTTAATGCACTATTGCTATACTACCCTTAGAAGAGTATGCAAATGCCTAAGAGAGAAAAGGACTTCCGGATTAAATGAAATGTCTACGGTCTAAGGTCCTATTTATAGGTTTAGGTGCCTTTTGGATGTATCCATTCGGGTTTAATCCAATTTAATTTGGTTAATCGGATTTGATCAAAGGAAGCCTTTGATATACCGATTCACACCGTGATCTAATGATCAGCCGATCAGATAAGCCAATCCACGTCCCGATATATCATTTCATCATTATGATCTGATGATCATGTTATTAGATAGGTTGTTACACAGCTTTGATATGCCATTTCAAGATCGAAACGAAGACTTATCACAATGGCCTGATCGGAGGAGCGATGCCTTATCTCCAACGTTCATCAACGGCATGATCGGACGGGTGCCTTATCACCAATGGTCCAATCGGATGGGTGCCTTATCACCAATGGTCCTGTTGATCGATCAATCGATGGTCAACGATCTTTTCATCAACGGCTGTGATCAATCCAAGCCATGATCAGCCGATCAACACTGCTATTTCCAATCACATCGGTCAATCATTTGATCTCAGTCCCTCATCTTAATCCGATCAGTCTTCATCGTCGGATTCTCATGATCAGGAAAAAAATTAAAGCCCCTCAAGCTCTTCGCGATGATGCACATGCAAAGTGCGCATACAAAGCGCTCATTGTGCCCTTCGCGCACACGCAGGGTGATGCCCTCAAGCTCTCCATTTATGGTAAGCCTAAGGAACTTAAGCTTCAAGGAAGAGGTTTCTATATAAGTAAACCTTCATTTCTTAATTTTTTCGATATGGAAGTAAATGTCCTCACAATTTTTCATTCACCCACATAAGGAGGTAATGGGCTTTCAAGGCCCATTTAGGTATTCCAAGCCTATTTTGGCCCATTACATAATAGCTGGCCCAATTAACTCCATTAGCGGATCATAACTACGTGACCTAAATACTCAAGTGAAAGTTAATGGGTAACAAATAAACTTGTGTTATAAGCATATCACACATTCTTTTCATTTAACGTGGAACTAAACTTGAGTATCACACTCCAAGTGGACTATCTTTGGCCTCCCTCTTGGGGTGGTGGTGGTAGTGGTCACCTGTGTCAATGCCGCCTTCATCCTATTCTTGTTCCCCTCTCTCTCTCTAGCACGCCTCTTAGTGCAGGACAACCCCCCACCATTTCAAACATCTTCAAAGAAATCCAAGAAGTCCACGCTGACCATCCATCCCACCCCTTCGGCCCCAGGTCCTTTGCCTAGTTCCTCCAAAACCCCCTCTCCGATTCCCATCCCTCAGCTCTCCTCCTCATCAAGCGGCAACTAGAGGAGGAGATCCCAATTGGTCTATGAAAAATCCGTGTGGACAATGGGGAGGACCACTGAAACTATTGATAGATTTTTTTTTAAATAAAAAGTTTTGAAGTAAAAAATAATAATAAGTTTGAACGTTCCCGAGTGCTTTTTTCGAAGCAAAGAGCCTGCGTGAGCATGCACGCGGCACGATCGCTCGTGAGCCCTGTGATTGCTGGCGATTGGGCAACCACTCGCAAATATTTATGCTAAAATTTATGATAAAATTATTATTATTAGTATTATTTTATTATTAGTATTTTTTAGCAAATGAATGAAGCGTTCATTTTCATTAAAAAATTAGTTTTTAATATAGTATCTAAAACTTTTGAATTAAAATTATTGCACACATATCTCAAGTAGTAGCGATGATAAACTTCGGGCCGGTGGAGCTCATCCATTATCATTATCTACTATAACACTTAGTATACTTAGATGTCGATCAAAAATAAGATAAATATCATTTCTGTCTTTCACAATATGTTTCCTTAACCTCAACAAAAATCAATTCCAGCTAGCAGTAGACTCTTCATCTATAATTGCGCATAGGTCAATAGAAATATCCTATTATCAGCGTTAGTGCTTGTCATAATAAGCATTTTTCCTGTTACTTTGCACAAAGATACATTCCATCAATGGAAATCATCGGGTAACAATACCAAAACCCCTCAATGGATGATTAAAATGCCCAAAAAACATAATTTAAGACAAATACTTTAGAAATCGCTACATTGTAGAAATCCCAACAGACTACCATTAGCATACGAGGGTTTCCATTTACCAAATATATTAATCAATGCCTTGTGCTTCCCATGCTATGCTTTGGAATATAACACAATATAATAAAATTATTTTGCCACAGTTGCAATGATAGCTTCAATATTCATACTTGGGTCTTTTCCATAATAGGTCGAACTGTATGACTAATAACTTGTGAACTTATGTGTTTGTTATCCCGAGTTACATGATTGAATAAAAAAGAGTGCAGTCCCTCGTACCTTATGATCTCAAAAAATCTATACTTTTTGAACTTTGTAGCACGCAACCTTTATTGACAACTCTGAACATTACTTGAAGAGGCACATTTGACAAACCAAAATGCTTTTTTCGACTCTACTACATTATATGTGCGATGCTGCTTAATATGATAAATTTCATATGCTCTCTTTAGTTTATCTTTGCTAGTAAAAATAATCCTGTAGCAAACTTAGTCATTAACAAATCTCAAAATTAAGAATTAAAGAATAATTCTCTTCGAGTACTAATAGAACTGCCATCCTGCAAATTCAAGTCATAATAAAATTTGAGTATTTGACCATGTGCAAAGACTTGATGATCATGCATTTGAGTTGGAAAAGTTTCTGGATGACTAGATATAGAAATAAAACTACATCCAGTTTTATGAACTATATCATTTTTATGTTAGTCTTCATCTTCATCTCGTTCTTCATCAGAGTCATCATTTTAGGCCAATAGTCATCATCTACACTCTCGTCTAACCCAATTTCTCGACTATCAATATTGAACTGATTGTTTACCATATCAACACTCTATACTATTGGCATAACTTTTTCAATCAAGGTTTTAAAAACTAGATCGGACAACAAACCGGCTTAATATTTGGATCATGGGTCAATTAGTTTGACTGGATAAACCAGTTTAGTTGAACCGAATGATATCATAATTAATTTTAAATTTAATAATATAAAAATAATAACATATAAATATCAATCCAAGTGAAAAATTAAAAATTTTAAAAAATTAACCCTATTTTATTTATCAAAACTCAACTCAGCTAAAGAAATATGCTAGCTATGGGGTTCGAATCCATGACCACTTGTGTACAAGTCTTCTCTTTTAACCACTTGAATATTCTTTTGGTTTTTTCATTTATCAAAACTGAAAGTCTAAAAACTGGGGTTGGACCGGTTCTTCGAAACCTGACCGATTCCATGGGTATTTTCAATTTTTATTGGGTCATATAAAAGTCAACTTTAATGATAAAATTGGACTGGACTGATGACCAGTTCCTGGTTGAACCATTTCGACCAGCTAATCCGGTCCAATTTTCAAAACCATGCCTTCAATCATCAGGAAACCTGTTGGAGTCCTGACCTTCTGCTGAGCTATAGGGAAACTATCCTGAATATCCTTTGTATGACCAATATTGTATGGATCTATAACATCTTCCTTTAAAATATATAATTCAACATAGCAATAGTCAGAAAGTTTGAAAGGAAATGTTAACATTTCGTTTACATCATCGCTCTCCTCGATTGGATGAAGCACATATCTTTGATATAATGTCGGAGATCTTCACATCAATCTGGAAAAATATCATTGCACTGAACTTTGAGCACACTATATACCTATTTGACCAATTCAATATAATGTGTTCCCGTGCTTAATCTAAACTTTTAAGTGGAAGTTGATTATATTGTATCCCCTCTAGGCCATGTTCAACTGATCCATCACAAAAGCAGCAATCGAATAGTTTCAGTGCTCATTGAAAAATGGTGTTCAAAATATCTACTCATCAGCCACAAACAAACTAATAATGGAATATGCACGTATTTGAGAAGCATTTAACATTTAAATAACAGATACGTACCTTAATAAATATAAACTTTGTACCTGGCAAGCCAACCTATGCCTCCTAAGCTGCTATCAGTCAAGAAGTTGATTGTTTACCATATCAACACTCTACACTCCTAGCATAACTCCTTCAATCAATGTTTTAAAAACTGGACCGGATAACAAACCGACTTGACATTTAGGTCGTGGGTCAATCAGTTTGATTGGATAAACCAGCTTGATCAAACTAGATGATATCATAATTAATTTTTAATTTAATAATATAGAAATAACATATAAATATCAATCCAAGTGAAAAATTAAAAATTCAAAAAATTTAACCCTAATTTCATTATCAAAACTCAACTCAACTAAAAAAATATGCTAGCTATGGGGTTCGAACCCATGACCCACTTGTGTAGAAGCATTCTCCCTTCACCACTTGAATATTGTTTTGGCATTTCTATTTATCAAAACTAAAAGTCTAAAAAATGGAGTTGGATCGGTTCAATGGGTATTTTCGATTTTTACCGGATTATATAAAAGTCAACTTTAATAAAAAATTGGATCGGACTGATGATCGGTTCCTGGTTGAACTGGTTTGACCAGCCAATCCAATCCGATTTTCAAAACTATGCCTTCAATCATCAGGAAACCTATTGGAGTCTTGACCTTTTGCTGGGCTATAGGGGAATTGTCCTGAATATCTTTGTATGACCAATATTGTATGGATCTATAGCATCTTCCTTTAAAATATATAATTCAACGTAGCGATAATCAAGAAGTTTGGAAGGAAATGTCAATATTTCCTCTACATCATCGCCCTCCTCAATTGGATGAAGCATATATCTTTAATATAATATCGGAGATCTTCACATCAATCTTAAAATATATCATTGCACTAGAACTTTGAGCACATTATATACCCATTTGACCAATTCAATATAACATGCTCCCATGCCCAATCTAAAACTTTTAAGTGAAGGTTGATTATATTGTATCCCATCTAGGCCATGTTCATCTGATCCATTAAAATAAAGCAGCAATCGAACAATTTGGTGCTCATCTGAAAAATAATATTCAAAATATTTACTCGTCAACTACAAACAAACTAATAATGGAATATGCATGTATTTGAGAAGCATTTAACATTTAAATAACAGATTTTTACCTTAACAAATATAAACTTTATACTTGGCAAGCCAACCTAAGCCTCCTAGGCTGCTATCAGTTAAGATGAGTTGAGCAAGAAAATTTAATCTGACATCTAAAAAGTCAAACCCAAATACGTATCATTTCTAATCTCATTATCATTCCTGTTATAATATTTAAAATAAAAATAACAATAAAATCTATGAACATATAATTAGTAAATAAATCCATCACAAAAACTTAAAAAAAATTATTTTTCTTTCGCACATAAAACCTCATGTGTATCTAAAAAAATTTTGCTTAAAGTTATAAAAAAAAAATAATAATAAAGCAAGTATACTTTGCTAGATTGCAAGAAACCAGGTATACTTTACTAGATTATAGGTATACTTAAAGTTTCACATATAAAACTCTAAAAAATAATAGGCTAAACTACAGAATTAACCCTGTATTTAGGGGGTTGTGTCACTTTGATCCTTAACTTTAAAAAGTTACAAAATAATCTTAAACTTTCTATTTTGTATCACTTTGATCCCTACCAGGGGTATGTAGTAGCATAAATAGCAGCACACGTGGTATCCAAGTAGCAAAAATAAATTTAGAATCCATAACTAACCTATTATTTAATAATTTAAAAATATAAAAAAAATAAAATAAAATTCATCCACCTTGATTTGCCTTAATCCATGAGTGCCCACGTACCTGCTTTGCTGCCTTCCGAATTAGGGCAAATTAGAGCGAGAGAGATTATTTTTATTTTTTATATTTTTTTAAATTATTAAATAATAGGTTAGTATTGAATTTTAAATTTATTTTTGCTACTTACCATACTATATATTCTGCTATATAGAATAAAATAAATGGCGCCTTCTTTATTTAACGGTATAGAGATCAAAGTGAAAAACTAGGTAGGGGGAAGGAATAAGAGGAGGTAGGAGAAAAAAATCAGGAAAAAAAAAGTGCAGGGCTGAGATAGGGCTTTTGACAAAAGCGCAATTAGAATGTTGCTTTTAATATCATTTTTAAAGGCCATACGTCAGCATTTTTAAATGCTGATGCAGCTTTAAAAACAACATCGTTAACATTTAACGACATTCAAAATGTTGATTTTTTACTTTAACATTATTTTTATAAAGTCTTTCGTTCCTATCTCAAAGCGGAAAAATAAAAAATCGATGCTTTTTAGCGTCGGTTTTGTAATCGAATCTTTCTCATTTCCCTCTCTTATACTTCCAAAACCATGATCACAAATCATGCTCTACTTTTTGTATTAACAACTATTTAATACGATAGTCGACAAGCCAAGAGATGCGAAACGAAACTTGACAAGCTTCTTTAGAATATTGGACACGTGATATATTTAAACTACGAATTTTGAGCCTTTAAAAAACGTGATACAGAGCGCTGACTTGGATTTAATTTTGTAATAGAAATGGATGTTATTATAGGTAAGAATTGGTACAGCCGTTTATAAAATTAATTAGCTTAAATTCATCCATAAATTAAGGCTATCACCGACACGTTTACGTTTTAAGCCTTGACACCAGTTGAGTAGCCTCAGCGTCACGAAGACGCGTAAAACGTACATCCTGTTGACTAAGATCGTTCGTCGGATTTATATCTTTGCAAGTAGTGGACGGTGGATGTTAACTGTTCGCACAATGTCTGCTAGATTTTCTAAGAAGAGTACGCATAGAAAAGGATTGGTGTTGAAATTTGACGTTGAAAATTGACGGCTGAGATTAATGGACTTGGCAGGAACGAAAGTTACCTATAAAAAATATTGGATACTGGGCGCATTTTACTAAAGATATGCAGATTTTAGAATGTTTGTCTTTTTTTTTAAAAAAAAAATCAAGAATGGAAATACGGCAGTTCCGGTTGACCGGCTCAACAGAAAACCGAACCACAGGAGAGGAAAGCCCTTGGCCCGCGAACGACCCGTAAAATGATTTTATAATATATATTACCTGGGACGAATGATCTCTTGCACTTTATGTGATAGATTTTAGTGCACAAGTTTAGCATGTAGTTGAGTTTGTTTAGACTTTCTGACAATTGCAAATGGTTAATTTATCAAATTGTTTCTTTTTTTTAATATGTTGTTTGATGGAGACTAAATTGGATGACGGGGGTCCATTGTGATTACAATGAAGCCACTTCCTATGTAATTTCCTCCATCCAGAGGACCTTGTGAATTGTGATTGGGGGTTGGACTTCCCTCAATCTCTTCCTCCTTTGTTTATCTGGAGGGGATCCTCTATTGATCAAAAGAAGTCCAAGGATAGAGGCTAAGTTAGCAACATATTTTGATGCCGAAAAAAGTCTCTTGTTTCCTTTCCTCTTCTTGGGATAATGTCTTTTCATGGTGTCTTATCGAGTACTTTATGACAAAATCCAACACGTTTCCATGCAATTTTACCTACAAGTCTTGTTAAGATACGTGATGTCACTTTCAATTTGTTTCGTATCAGATAAATAAAAAAGAATAAAATAATTTATAATCAGTAAGATGGATAAATATCAATTAATTTTTTTTTAACAGTAATGATCCAAATTGATATGAATTTTACTTTTTTTATAGCAAAATAGGTTCGTATGAATTTACGGATCCGAATTGTTACATTATTATATCAAAATCATGTACTAGTAAAAGTGTAGAAGCTAAATATCATATAGAGCAAAATATTACATCAATAAGGAGCCCACTGTTGGGTCTAATGTGATGCTATCAAGGCAAGGGGCTAACTTATATTGGGTTGGATATGAGTCTAAGGGTTGAGATTAAATCAAGTCACGGATGTATATGGGCTTTGGGATTAGTTTAATCTCATTGGATTGTTTATGGGAGTTTTTGTTGAGTCTAGGCCTAACCTACTTCGTGGATGTATTTAAACTCTAGTTCTAAAATTTAAAGATATAAAGAACAGATTCTTTTTTTTAATCATCTCTCAGTGATAGTCCTATCTTCTCTATCTCCTCCTTTCTCTCTATCTTTTCTTCCTTCCCTTGCCTCATGGAGCTAGAACCAAGGCTTCGTGGGATATCTCCCAGGAAAGGTCTAACGTGAGAAGCTCAAGCAAAAGAGCTCGTGAACGGTGAAAGGAGGATACATAGCCTGTATTCCTCCCAAGAATACGCGAAGACTCCTTTCTCACGAGAACACGTAGGAGGGGAGGTGTGTAGCTCGCAGTGGTCTTCGTTGGTCAACGAGGAGCCTCCGTGAGAGCCAAGAACGAAGCCTCCATGGTTTCGGTTGAGGGCCAGGCTTTCTTCTGTGGAATTCAAAAATCAGCCAGGCTTCCTTAAATTCATGACATGGAGCGGGCAATACGTGAAGATGTGAAGAGACTTCACAAAAGCCTCACGTGCTCGTGAAGGAAGGGAGAAAGTGGAACGCAAAGGAGAAGCCGTTGACCCAGGTTGACCCATCTTCATGAAGGGCTTCTTCATGTGAAGGCACGGTGATTCCAAGACTTGGTGGGGTGATTCCAAGAAGAAGTGGAGTATTCTCACGGGAGTTTCATCCGGAAGAGGGAGGGTATTCCGGCAAAGAATAGAAAAGGGATTAAATCCGGGAAGGCTGCGGTGATTTTAAACGCTTTTATTAACGAGGTTAATGCATTTTTATTCATCAAGCACTAAACCTCAATAATTGATATTAAAGTTCAGAAATAAAAAAAATTATTTAGAGATCTTAAAGGATCAAATTTAAAGATCTTCAAGGGTTGAAACAATTTCAACAAGGTTCATCAAGGTACTTCTTAATTTTTTAAAATTTATTTTTATGCTATTTTATTTTGATTGAGATATCGCCATGGGTATAGCATAAAAATAGATTTTGAAAGTTTGATAGAAAGGAAAGATTCTCCATGTGGAAAGTCCGAGTAGAGGACCTTCTTGTGCAGCAGGGTTTAGATCTAGCTTTGAAGAAAAGACAAGATGGGATGACAGATAAGCATTGGATGTTGTTGGAAAAGAAGGTATGTTCAATGATCAGGAGATGTCTGACAGATTTAGTCCTTTATTCAGTGCTAGAGGAGAAGACTCCGAAGGGACTATGATCGAAGTTGCAAGTCCTCCACATAGGAAAGAATATGTGCAACAAGTTGATGTTGAAGAAGCGTCTCTACAACCTTTGAATGTTAGAAGATGAAGATGTGCTGGACCACATCCAGGTGTTCGATCAGATTAGTAATGAATTGCTGAATGTCGGGGTCAAGATGGAGGAGGAAGATAAGGCACTTTTGCTATTGTGTTCACTGCCTACATCACAGACTCATTGGTCATGATGCTGCTCTACGGAAAGGAGACATTGTTTTATGAAGATATTGTCTCGGTGCTTCGGATGAATGGGCAGAGGGAGAGGATGACTAAGGAAGTTGTTCCTTAGGAGGGTCTATCAGTTGGAAAAAGGTCAAGTAGAGGCAGGGACAGGAGCAAGCCTAAGGGACGGTTACAGTCCAGAAAGGCTAAGTACTACAAGTGTGGTAAGATATGACATTTCAAGAGGGATTGTCCTAAGTGGAAAAAGGGAGAAAAGGAAGGATTTGAGTCTGTGAGTACAGTTGCAGGACAGGAGATGGAGGATGATCTCTTGGTGGTATCAGATGGTAACAGTCACAGTACAAAGATGTGGACCTTGGATTCAGCTTATTTTCATCATTACACTCCCAACCGATCATGGTTTAGTACTTATACAGAGGTTGATGAGGGGTGTATGACTCTTGGAGATGATCACCCTTTCAAGGTGGTAGGGATTGGCACAGTGAGGGTGAGGATGTTTGATGGCATGGTGTGCACTCTTACCAGCGTGAAGCATGTCCCAGAACTCAAGAAAAATCTGGTGTCACTGGGGTACCTAGAGCAGACAGGATACAGCTTTAGCAGTCATGCCAGGAGTGAAGTTCTGAATATCTTCAATGGAGCTATGGTGGTGATGAGAGGGAGAAGGCTGAAGAACAACCTATATAGGTTGGAGGGCTCTGTGGTGACAAGAAAATCAGAGGCAGCAGCTGTGGAACAGGATTCTCGGGATGTGTACAGGATATGGCATACCGCCTAGGCCATATGGGAGACAAGGGGATGAAAGAACTGAGCAAGAGATGACTACTTCTGGACCTGAGTGGTAGAGTCATGGAGATTTGTGAGCCATGTCAAATGGGAAAGCAAAGGAGTGAGCAGTTCTTGATCAGCACAGTTAGGAGTGCAGAACCCCTGGAGTTAGAAAACATGGATGTCTGAGGACTAGCCCCGATTTTTGCGAGGAATGGGGCCAGATACTTCTTTACCTTGGTAGATGATTTCTCATAAAGCAGTGGATCTACTTCATGAAGGAGAAATCAGAGATCTTCACCAAGTTCAGAATCTGGAAGGCTGAGGTGAAGAGGGAGCAGGGTAAGAGTGCGAAGTGTCTGAGGTCAGACAGTGGTGGAGAATATACCAGCAGAGAGTTTCAGAGATTTCGCGAGGAGTGGGGCATCAAAAGGCATTTCTCGGTGATGAAAAATTCTCAACAGGAAGGGGTGGCTGAGAGGATAAATAGAACACTGTTGGAAAAAGCAAGGTGCTTGATGCTACAGGCAGGGCTTCCAAAGATGTTCTGGATTGATACAGTAGATATAGCCAGCTACTTGGTCAATCGGTCACCGCACACCAGGTTGAATGGAGGCATTCTAGAGGAGATATAGTCTGGATGGAAGATAAACTTGAACCATCTGAGGGTATTTGGATGCACGGCATATGAGCATGTTGGTGTTGGAGAGCGGAGTAAGTTGGACGTCAAGTCTAAGAAGATGGTGTTCCTAAGCTATCCGCATGGAATCAAGGGGTATCGGTTGTGGGATCCCTTGGAGAAGAATGTTTTCATCAGCAGAGATGTGACCTTCCATAAAAGCTCGATTTTCCAAAGCATAGATGGTACAGATGCACAGCAGGGACTATAGGAGGTGAAATACGGTAACACTAGTCAGATGACCTCCTACACAGTCGTGCATTTGCTAGTGAACCGGAAGGATTTGAGATTCAGGTGGAGAAGACTGACAGAGGGGTCAAAAGTCAGAAAGTTCAGTAGGATGCAGCTGAGCAGAGGACTCAGGAGGATGCAGCTGGGTAGGGGACTGATACTGGGATCGCATTACATAGGTCCAGGAGAAACGTGCGACCGCCAGTTCGATACGGCATCGAGGATTCGGTGTCATATGCCCTGGTGACAGCGAATGGAGACCCTTACACCTATCAGGAGACTATGGAGAGCTAATATAGAGATAGGTGGGTCCAGGCTATAGCAGGAGATGCAGGCTATGGCAGAGGAGATGTAGTTTCTCTATGGGAAAGGCATGTGGTATGCGGTCCAGTTGCCACAAGGAAAGAAACCATTTGATTGCAAATGGATTTATTAGCGCAAGAAAGGGCTTTCAGAGCAAGGAGGTATCAGGTACAAGGTAGGACTAGTGGCCAGAGGATACTCTCAGAAGGAAGGCTTCGACTATAGAGAGCTGATGGAAGAAGGTGGAGTAGAGCTGGTGAAGGTACACACCAAGAAGAATCCAGCAATGCACTGATCAAGGTTCTTTCATGGGGCAGCTTTCGTAGGGATTGCAGCTGATGGATACGGCGGACGTGTTGAGGCCTTGAAAGCACCAAGGTGGAGATCGTTGGGTCTAATGTGGTGCTATCAAGGCCCAGTGGGCTAACTTGTATTGGGCTGGATATGAGTCTAAGGGTTGAGATTAAATCAAGTCACATGTGTACACGGGCTTGGGATTAGTTTAATCTTATTGGGTTAGTCCATGGGAGTTTTTATTGAGTCTGGACCTGGCCCACTTCGTGGATGCATTTAAACTCTAGTTTTAGGGTTTGAAAATATAAAGAATAAATTTTTTTCTTTCAATCATCTCTCAGCGGCAGCCCTATCTTTTCTTTCTCTTCCTCCCTCTCTCTTTCTTCTTCCTTTCCTTGCTGCACGGAGCCAGAACCAGGGCTTCGTGGGATATCTCTAAGGAAAGGTCTAACGTGAGAAGCTCAAGCGAAAGAGCTCATGAATGATGAGAGGTGGAGACGCAGCCTGTATTCCTCTCAGGAATACGCAAAGACTGGTTTCTCATGGGAACACGTAGGAGGGGAGGTGTGCAGCTCACGGTGGTCTTTGTTGGTCAATGAGGAGCCTTTGTGAGAGCCAAGAACAAAGCCTCTATAACTTCGGTTGAGGGCCAGACTTTCTTATGTGGAATTTCAAAATCAGCCATCGACTCCTTGAAATTCATGACATGGAGCGGGCAATGAAGACGTGAAGAGACTTCACGGAAGCCTCATGTGGCCGTGAAGGAAGGGATAAAGTGGAACGCACGGAAGGAGAAGCCGTTGACCCATCTTCATGAAGGGCTTCTTCACGTGAAGACACGGTGATTCCAAACTTGGTGGGGTGATTCCAAGAAGAAGCGGAATATTCTCACGGGAGTTTCATCCGGAAGAGGGAGGGGTATTCCGGCAAAGAATAGAAAAGGGATTAAATTCAGGAAGGCTGCGGTGATTTTAAACGCTTTCATTAACTAGGTTAACTCATTGCTGTTCATCAAGCATTAAATTTCAACACTCATATTTTGAGCCTATAGAAGAAGCATCTTTAGAGTCCTATCTGTACAGAAACTAAGTACCACATAGAGCAAAATGTGCTACGTTGATGGTGTTGCCACTTTAAGGGAATAGATTGGGATGCTTCTCCCAACTAGTTCTATATCGGATAATTAAGAAATGATGAAATAATTTATAATCAATTAAGTAAGATGAATAAGTATCAATTGGATTCTTTTTGGATTTTGATGATTTAACTTAGTGTAAACCTTATCCATCTTGCTTTCTTGTAACGAAACGGATTCGCATAAATCTACCGCTCGGGCCATTAAAAGATACAAAAAAAAAAAAGCTTCTAGGATCAATTTATCCTTAACGTGGACTGCACTTCTGCTCTTTGGGTCTTCCAGTGTCATTGAAAATTGTTGTTTTGTTGCATAAAAAATGACATGCTAGAATTTTTAATGCATATGTTGGTCCTGGTAAAATTTCCTATTCACCTATTTATTGGAACATCATCTTTTTTTCGTGCATGGCTGCCCGTATGAATAATAATAATAATAATAATAATAATAATATATAATAATAATAATAATAATCTTTAGTAGTATCAGAAAGTCAAACCCTTAGAGAAAGGAATATCCTCTACTTATTCTACGATATAATGGGAAAAGCCTGGATGCCGCTTCATGCAGCAGTCCTTTAAAACCTGAAGCCAACGAGGAGAGGAGAGGAAAAAGAATTTATTCAGTGAGAGGCAAAAGACAACTTTCATAGGCAAGAAATATATATGTTGGAAATTAGTCTCTGTTAAGAAACTAGAATGTCAACCAACTCTATCTGTTCTCTCTTGAAAAATTGAAACATCTATTTCCCATTTCAACTGATTCTCTCTCCTCTCTTTAGTCACAGCTGTGCATGTTTTTTGTCATGCGTGTTGCATAATTCTCCTTGTTAGGGTTTAGACCTTGATGAATAGCAATGGGATTCCCCGTTGAACAAGAACTAGAACTAAGGATTCTAATCCTGTTAGGTTTAGACCTTGATGAATAGCAATGGGATTCCCCGTTCAACAAGAACTAGAATTAAGGATTTCTAATCCTGTTAGGTTTACTTCTTGAAAAGGAGGAAGATGGGGAGGAGAAAGAAAGGGCTGCCGCCCTATGATGAGAGAAGGGAATTTTTGGGAGAAAAGAATCTGTTCTCTATTCCATCCAAACCCTAGAGACTAGAGTTTAAATACATCCACGAAGTGGGCCAGGCCCAGACTCAACAAAAAACTCCCATGGACTAAACCAATGAGATTAAACTAATCCCCAAGCCCGTGTACACCCGTGACTTGATTTAATCTCAACCCTTGGACTCAAACCCAGCCCAATACAAGTTAGCCCACCTGGGCCTTGATAGCACCACACCAGGCCCAACAATCTCCACCTTGGTGCTTTCAAGGCCTCAGCACGTCCACTGTGTCCATCAGCTTTAACAACGAAATACACTTTTGAAAACTGTCCCGTGGAAGAACCTTAGTCAGTGCATCTGCTGGATTTTCTTTGGTGTATACCTTCACCAGCTCCACCTCACCATCTTCCACCAGCTCTCTGATCCTGTGGTATCTGAGGTCAATGTGCTTCGTCCTGGCATGATAGACTGCATTCTGCGCAAGCATCAGAGCACTCTGGCTGTCACTATGCACCTGGACAACCTTCTGATCAAGTCCCATCTCCAGCATCAAGCCCTTCAGCCAAAGAGCTTCCTTTGCTGCCTCTGTGATACCTATGTATTCTGCCTCCGTGGTAGATAAGGCTGTGATGGGCTGCAGACATGATCTCCACGATACTGGACCACCAAACAGGCTGAACACAAAGCCTGTTGTGGATCTCCTAGTGTCCACATCTCCACCAAAGTCTGCATCCACATACCCATATAACTGCCCACGAGCCTCCTTGGATAAGTTGGATCTCTCAGCATCTTCTTGCTGTCCATAGCAAATACCAACCCCAACTGTACCTACCAAGTACCTGAAGATTCCCTTCAGTGCTCGCCAGTGCTCCCTACCAGGCTGCGCCATGAACCTGCTCACCTGGCTCACTGCATGGGCTATGTCTGGCCTACAACATACCATGGCATACATAAGGCTCCCAACACCAGAAGCATATGGTACCTTCTCCATCTCCTGAGCCTCCACCTCAGTCTGTGGTGACATGGTCTTCGATAAGGAAAAATGTGCTGCCAAAGGTAGTGCTGTCGGTTTGGCATCCTTCATCCCATATCGCTCCAGAATCTTTTAATGTAGCCACCCTGACTCAGATGCAGCACACCTTGGATCTATCTCTGATGATTTCCATCCCTAGGATCTTCCTGGCTGGCCCCAGATCCTTCATCTCAAACTCCCGAGACAAAGCTATCTTCAGTTCCTGTACAGCCTTCTTACTCTTGCATGCTATCAGCATGTCATCTACATACAAGAGTAAGTACATCCTAGACCCATCATCCAGAGATTTAACATACACACAAGAATCATACTCACACCTGAAAGTCCAATGCTCCTAACATAAGTGTCAAATCTCTTGTACCACTGCCTCGGCGACTGCTTCAGCCCATACAGAGATTTCTTCAGCAAACAGACTTTCCCATCTGATCTTGGTTCTCTAAACCCTGGTGGCTGCTCCATGTAGATGCTCTCCTCCAAATGACCATGGAGGAATGCTGTCTTCACATCCATCTGCTCCAGCTCCAAGTCCTGAGCTGCTACAATACTCAATAATAGTCTGATGGAAGTGTGCCTGACAACTGGAGAAAATATCTCACCATAATCGATGCCTTCTTTCTGAGAGTATCCTTTGGCCACTAGTCTTGCCTTATACCTGATACCCTCTTGTTCTGAAGCTCCTTCCTTGCGCTGATAAACCCATTTACAACCAATGGGTTTCTTTCCTTGTGGCAGCTGGACCACCTGCCACGTATTATTGCTGTGAAGAGACTGCATTTCCTCTGCCATAGCATGGATCCACCTATCTCTATCCTGACTTTCCATAGCCTCCTCATAGGTGAAAGGGTCTCCATTCGCTGTCACCAGGGCATATGACAACGAATCCTCAAAGCCGTATCGAACTGGTGGTCGCACGTTCCTCCTGGGCCTTTGCTGTGCGATCCCAGTATCAGTCCCCTGTCCAGCTGCATCCTGCTGAACTCCCTGGCTTCTACCCCCTCTGTCAGTCCTCTCCACCTGAATCTCAAATCCTCCTGGTCCACTAGCAAATGGCACAACTGTATAGGAGGTTGTCTGACTAGTGTTACCGTGTTCTACCTCCTGTAGTCCCTGCTGTGCATCCATGCCACTTCTGTTCTGGAGGATTGAGCTCTCATCAAAGGTTACATCTCTGCTGATGACAACCTTCTTCTCCAAGGGGTCCCATAGCCGATACCCCTTGACTCCTCGCGGGTAGCCTAGGAACACCATCTTCTTAGACCTGGCATCCAACTTACTCCGCTCCCCAGCTCCAACATGCACATATGCTGTGCATCCAAACACCCTTAGATGGTTTAGGCTTGTCTTCCTTCCAGACCATATCTCCTCTGGAATGTCTCCATCTAACCTGGTGTGCGGTGACCGATTGACCAAGTAGCTAGCTGCATCTACTGCGTCAACCCAGAACATCTTTGGAAGCCCTGCCTGCAGCCTTAAGCATCTTGCCTTTTCCAATAGTGTTCTGTTCATCCTCTCAGCCACCCCATTCTGTTGAGGAGTTCCCATCACCGAGAAGTGCCTTCTGATGCCCCACTCCTCACAAAAAATCTGGAACTCCCTGCTGGTGTATTCCCCGCCATTATCAGACCTCAGACACTTCACACTTTTACCCTGCTCCTTCTCCACCTCAGCCTTCCAGATTTTGAACTTGGTGAAGACCTCTGATTTCTCCTTCATAAAGTAGATCCACAGCTTCCTTGAGAAATCATCTATCAGGGTCATAAAGTATCTGGCCCCATTCCTTGCAGAAACTGGGGCTGGTCCCCAGACATCTGTGTGTACTAACTCCAGGGGTTCAGCACTCCTAGCTGTGCTGACTGAGAACTGTACTCTCCTCTGCTTTCCCATCTGACAAGGCTCACAGATCTCCATATCTCCGCTACTCAAGTCTGGAAGCAGACCTCTCTTGCTCAGTTCTTTCATCCCCTTGTCTCCCATGTGGCCCAGGCGGTAATGCCACATCCTGTACACATCCCGGGGATCTTGCTCCACAGCTGCCACCTCAGATTTCACAGTCATCACAGAGCCCTCCATCTTGTATAGATTATTTTCCAGCCTCCTCCCTCTCATCACCACCATGGCTCCATTGGAGATGTTCAGAACTCCACTCCTGGCACGACTGCTGAAGCTGTATCCAGTCCGCTCCAAGTACCCCAGTGATACCAGATTCTTCTTGAGTTCTGGAACATGCTTCACACTGGTAAGAGTGCGCACCATACCATCAAACATCCTCACCCTCACTGTGCCAATACCTGCCACCTTGCAAGGGTGATTATCTCCAAGAGTCACATTCCCCTCCTCAACCTCTGTGTAAGTACTGAACCACGACCGGTTGGGAGTGTAATGATGAGAACAGGCTGAATCCAAGGTCCACATCTCTGTGCTGTGCCTGTGATCATCTGATACAACCAAGAGATCATCCTCCACCTCCTGATCTGCAACTGTACTCACTGACTCAGATCCTCCTTTTTCTCCCTTCTGATTTTTCCACTTAGGACAATTCTTCTTAAAATGTCCTACCTCTCCACACTTATAGCACTTCAGCTCTCTCTTGCCTTTCCTGGACTTTGATCGTCCTCCAGACTTACTTCTGTCCCTGCCCCTACCTCTGCCTGTCCTTTCCCCAACTGATAGACCCTCCTGGGGAACAGCTTCCTTGGTCATCTTCTCCCTCTGCTCATTCGTCCGAAGCACCGAGACAATATCTTCATAAATTAATGTCTCCTTCCCATAGAGCAGTGTTGTGACCAATGAGTCATAAGACGTGGGCATTGAACATAAAAGCAGAAGTGCTTTATCTTCTTCCTCCATCTTGACCCCGACATTCAGAAGTTCATTGCTCATCTGGTCGAATATCTGGATGTGACCCAGCACATCTCCACCTTCTGACATCCGAAGGCTGTAGAGGCGCTTCTTCAACATCAACTTGTTGCACATATTCTTCCCCATATAGAGGGTGTGCAACTTCGTCCAGAGTCCCTTCGGGGTCTTCTCCTCCAGCACTGAATAGAGGACTGAATCCGCCAGACAGCCCCTGATCATTGAACATGTCTTCTTCTCCAATAAAATCCACTGCTTGTCTGTCATCCCATCTGGCCTTTCCTCCAAAGCCAAATCTAAACCCTGCTGCACAAGGAGGTCCTCTACCCGGACTTTCCACATGGAGAAACTTCCCTTCCCATCAAACTTCTCAACCTCTATTTTTATGCTACTCCCCATGGCCAATTTCAAAAATAGCACAAAAATAAATTTTATAAAATAGAGAAGTACCTTGACGAGATTCTGTTGAAATTATTTCAACTCCTTGAAGGCCTCCAGATTACTCCTTGAACCAGGCTCTGATACCACTTGTTAGGGTTTAGACCTTGATGAATAGCAATGGGATTCCCCGTTGAACAAGAACTAGAACTAAGGATTTCTAATCCTGTTAGGTTTAGACCTTGATGAATAGCAATGGGATTCCCCGTTCAACAAGAACTAGAACTAAGGATTTCTAATCCTGTTAGGTTTACTTCTTGAAAAGGAGGAAGATGGGGAGGAGAAAGAAAGGGCTGCCGCCCTATGATGAGAGAAGGGAATTTTTGGGAGAAAAGAATCTGTTCTCTATTCCATCCAAACCCTAGAGACTAGAGTTTAAATACATCCACGAAGTGGGCCAGGCCCAGACTCAACAAAAAACTCCCATGGACTAAACCAATGAGATTAAACTAATCCCCAAGCCCGTGTACACCCGTGACTTGATTTAATCTCAACCCTTGGACTCAAACCCAGCCCAATACAAGTTAGCCCACCTGGGCCTTGATAGCACCACACCAGGCCCAACACTCCTCTCTTTATTTGCAAATTGCATCTCAAACTACACACTCTCTCTCTCCTCTCTGCTCGCAGTAGTCATTTATGTGTGTCAATATCTAGTAACGGAGAATAAAACAAAATGAAAATGATTCATCTTTAAAAAAAAAAACACATTATTTATGAAATTTCTAGATGATTAGTTAGGCATGTTCAGTGAGAGGTGTATTAAATCCAAATTAAGAATGATCCGAAAGATAATAAATAGGTTAGACAGTATCTAGTGTTCAAGTACTATTATGGTCTTCTTCATGAGATTGAAAGTTCTATTGCCATTGTTGATTATAAGCTTCATTTCTATTTATGAGTAAAGGAATGCTTAATCCATATGACACCTTTTTTTTATTTACTTTAGTAGGAGCTATTTCCTAGACGCTTTCATTTTGTGGTGCGGCGCAGTTGTATAGTTAGGTGATTTCTTTGTTAAACATAGAAGTACTAGGTTCAATATATGTTGAGTTGCCAATTGATGGATTCTCATTTTAATATTGAGCAACTTGGGATTTGTCATCTATTTCTCATAAATTGGCCAAAAAATCGAGTGGAGATACTCAACAAAGGTGGAGTAGGATACTTGGAAAATTCACCTCTGTTTGTTTGCACTTTGATGGGGGCTGACATTGTTAGGTAATAGGTAAACTAGGAGTCATATAACATAAATTTTTTTTTTTCCTTTTTCAAAAGGTTATTATTCTTAATAAATCCTTCACAATTCTATGGAAATGTGATCTCCAACTATATATGCTTTGGTACACATATATCATTTTCTAATTAGCAATAAAAATTCTCGACGTCATTAATTTCTGCTGTGATGAATATTTTAGCGATGAAAGTTTTGGCATCGCTATTGCGTCGCTAATTGAATTAAAGATAAATTTTTGGAATTAGCAATGCTAAAACCTCATCGCTAATTTAAAAAATTCTTATAGTATAAGTTGATCATGGCATTTATGTCACGTTGGTTAACCTCTGCTGTGGCAAATGTACCACTTCCATAAGAGCTTTTGTAATTTGTTTTCTTTTTTATCTCTTCATCCACCTCTTTGTAATTTTTGCCATTCAAACAAAATTTTGTGGGGGTAATTTCTCTTCCCTCACTATACTTAAAAAAACAAAAAAGCCTTACCAATTGCTGATCTTTGAAACACATACAATTCACATATTAATGATGCTACGGTTGCTGGTAAATTGAGGCAGGGTTCTAGACATTGTCCATATTTTTCGATTCTCTACCTTATACCGGCGTTTTTTTAACAAAAATCAACTATTTTACTTTCTTTTTTACATTAATTCTTTACTTTTATTGATTTTATAATCGAGTTCTTTCCGCGGGTCTAACGCATTCTCTGCATATATTTTGGCCAAATCTTGCATCCACTGCGTTCTTCAGCCACCCGAACACTTCCCGTGTATACAGAACTTGTGAGCATGCGTACCACCACCATTCTATTGGTTAAACGCTGCATGCTGTACGTTGGCCACCGCTGGTTCTTTGTCATGAAAGATGGGGAATTGTTGAGGTCCACTCACTGAATTTGATGGCTTATATCCTATGTCCGAAGTAGAAATAAGACCTGCAGAGAAAGAGAGGGCCATTGGGTACACCATGCGTTTAGCTGTCATCTGTCTTCTTATGCTGCTTCCAGCCATTCCATTTGATGTTGGCATGGACAAGTTGTCCATAGATTTTTTCTAACATTAATCCAAGCCTCTTCATATCATGTTCCGTATTTCATTTTAAAATGATTTGAAAAGGACTCACCTTAAAATGTATTGACCCTTGGGTGGAAGGGATGGCCAAAGAGTGAGACGTTATGATTTCACAAGGGAAGTCAGATGCTGCTAGGGTGTAATTCGGGCTCATTAAACTCTAGTATTTTTTTTTAACTTTAATTTTAATCATATTTATAAAATATCAATTCTAACTCTAATATTAACTCTATTTATAAAACCTCAATTTTAATCCTATTTTTAAAAATCAGATTCGGATTAAGTTTCGGATTGGAATTCGGGTTGATGAAAAATAAAATAAAATAAAATATTTTTTTTTCAAAGTAAATAAATATCAATTATGGATCCCAAAGATGGAAAAATAAAATCCCTTGCCGAACGCAAAAGCTGGACTCGGGGCTTTAACATTGTATTAAAAAAAAGGTCTTACCTGAAACAAAGAAGAGAAGTAGGTGTCGTAAACAAAGAAAAGAAAGAGGTGGAAAGTGAAACGAAATGTGCGGATGGTCCGTCTTTATGTTTATCCTTTTTCTCGCCTGCGATCGACGGTCTTGCTCTTCTCGCCCTCAAGTTGGCCATCTCGTTCGACTCGATTGACGCCTTTAACGCCCCCAAAAACCTAGTGCCGATAAGCTACCCTCGTTAGGATAACCTTCAGGTTCGAATTATCTCGGGTTCAAGTTGCAGTCAATCCTAACCCGGATCAATTGTAAATCGGGCCGAATTAAACTCGGATCTTTCGGGTTCGGATTAGGCAAACATGAGTTTAAACACTGTTGTAAATCGGGTTCGATGGACCAAGTTTGAATTAAACCCGGCCCAAGTTGTACCTCTAGATGCTGCTCTCTTAGCTGCGAACCACTTGCGTGAGCTAGCTATTTTTATCTTTCGTAAAATGAGTTGGATCGAGCATGAAGAATTATCCTATCTTATGAAATTCTGAACTTACAATTACTCAGCTAATTAGATCAGTAAAATTGAAATAGCTCAAGTAAAGAAAGCTAGATATTGTCATCAAGAAATGAGGAAAAGAAATTCACATAATATTATATACGAAGGTCCATATATAACAAAGAACTTTAAGATGTTAGCACGCAAGGGGTAAATGTTCTCCTATATGAGATTTAAATTAGTTACTGCTGATGGGATATAATATGTCTTCCTTTTAAACGAATATAAGAATCATTAACCCCTTTCTCCAAAGTGGAGCCACCACCTTTAAAACCGAGCATCTCAGACCTTAAGTAGCTTACACTACCAATCAATACATACATTATTTCATGGTCATTGAACCGTATATCATACCTCAGCTCTCCTAGCTCCATTTAGGCCACTTCAATCCCTCGTCTCTCAAATTAAAGTTCAGAACCATCAACCAGTAAAAGTGTCCCTTCGTCATTACATGCCAAAGATTTTACACAGAATCTCTCTCTCTCATATGCTCGTGCTGTACAGCTCGACAACATGTCGGTTTCTTCCGACCAAAAGCCGAGGGTCACGCGCGTGAAAGGCCGCATGGCCTCCAATTCCCCATCCCAGACGCCAACCACTGTGTATAAATCTTAGCGAGAAGATAGAAGTAAGGTAACTCTAACTCAGGATAAGGCAACCATAACTCAGGATAAGGCAACCATGCTTCCCATCCTCCTCCTCTTCCTCTCCTTCCTCCTCCCCATCTCCCACGCCGCAGACTTCTGCGTCGCGGACCTCACGGGCTCCCTGACCCCCTCGGGCTACTCCTGCAAGAAGGAATCCGCCGTCACCGTCGACGACTTCATCTTCACTGGCCTTGGCAAGGCCGGCAACACGAGCAACCTCATCAAGGCCGCAGTCACCCCCGCCTTCGTCGACCAGTTTCCGGCCGTCAACGGGCTGGGCATCTCCGCCGCTCGCCTCGACCTCGCTGTGGGTGGCGTCGTTCCCCTCCACACCCATCCCGCCGCCTCCGAGTTGCTCGTGGTCGTCCAGGGCAGCATCAACGCTGGCTTCATCTCCTCTGGCCCCAATCGTGTGTACTATAAGACCCTCCACAAGGGTGACACCATGGTCTTCCCCGAAGGACTGCTGCACTTCCAGATAAACGCCGGCGGGACGACGGCGGTGGCCTTCGTGAGCTTTAGCAGTCCGAGCCCAGGGCTCCAGATAACATCATTCGCGCTCTTCGCGAACAACTTACCATCAGAACTGGTGGAGAAGGTTACCTTCCTTGATGATGCTGAGGTGAAGAAACTCAAGAGGGTGCTCGGAGGGAGCGGGTAGGGGGAGTTCTTTAGGTTTCTCTGCGTGTTGGGTGTTGGATGTGTTTCTTTGGCTGAGGGCAAATGGTGGTGTGTATGGACTCGTGTTCTGGGTAAGGTATTATTGTGAGGTGACCAAATCTAATTTCGCTTCGCCTTTATGTGGGATTTGGTGAAGTTCGAGAAATCTCTTGTTCTCTTTCCCCTCCCCCTAATAAGTCCAATTAATTAGCTCAGAGGCTGAACTAAATTGAACACTAGAATTTTTTAAATTAGTGATGCTAAAAATAGCATAGCTAAACCTTAAAAATTTATCCTTATCTAATTAGCGATCCAACAGTGATATCAAAAATTTTATCATGACAAAAATTAGCGATACTAAAAATTTTTATCGCTAATTAGTGATTATTTTAGTGACATTAATAACTAATTAGCGGCATATGTTAGCGACGATATTTGTGCCGCTAATTTCAGTCGTCACTAATTCATTTATCGCTAAATTTTTTTGCATCACTGTTTCATCGCTATTTAGCGATGATATTTTATAGTATCGCGCATCAAAATCAAATATTCTTGTAGTGATAGAACCGTTTATTTTTAATTATTATTATGTATTCAAGATGATGTCTATGATAAAGCCCATGCAATAGACATAAAACAATGTAAATATTCATTAAAGAAGTGGATTTTTTTTAAAAAAAACGTGAATATTTCATCAAATTTAAAACTAAAAACCTTATTATTGGAAAATTGTCTTTTGAATATCATGTAATTCTCAAGTATAATTGCAATATTAGGACAACATGTCCTTTTTTTTTTCTAAGGAAAAAATAAGTTACTTCAAAAATTAATTAAACAAGCTCAAAATCCTCTCAGGATACCATTAAATCTTTTTTTATTTTAAAGATAACACCTAAATCTTCATTTGAATCCAATGTAGGCTGCGATAGGCTTACAGGTCGACGGCCCTAGCAAAATATTTACTGCATCGAAGGACGGTACAGTAAGCATGTATCAAGCATGCAATTTAACTGCGCATATATGTCGAACCCCAATAAGCTTTATTATACACTGTATGTGCAATGGCACGTGCATAGCCAATCGCACATTCAATGCATGGTTGCACTGTCTTCCAATGTAGGAAGTCTTTTTTGCAGTCTTATGATGGTACAAGTTGCAGCCATTTGTAGCATTCACGGGGTGGGTGAATTGAGAGGGTGACGAATCGACGTACGTATGGGGCACGCTAGTTTCGTCTGGAGCTGGTGGCCGCATTCTTTCTTCCAGCTCATATCCTTGGGAAGTCATTTTCTTGGGTTATTATTGGTATCGGTAAGGAGCCCATCCAATTTGGCCACCCGGATGTTTTTACCTTCGTCCTTTATTTGCCTTTCTTTTGTAGACCTTCACCCCTCGGCTCCACATTAGGGATTGAAAAAGAAAAAAAAAAAAAAAAAAGGAAAGTGACAGGGTTATTATACACTCTCTGGAACGATTCATATTTTCATTTTATTTTCATTTTATTTTCATTTCTCTACGTCAGAGGAAAATGATGATTTACTCATAAAATCTATTTTTATATTAATGTTACAATATATAGAGAGGCCTTTTTGGCTAAAACAGAAGAGACCAGCTCTCCAGTTTAAAGATTTTAATGGTCTATCAAGTGGTAAGGAAAAAAAAAGTATTTTATATCATTTATATATATATATATATTTTTAACAACTTAATGCATTGATCGAAGAATATTCAAACCATTTATTTAAATATTTTAGTGATAATATATTACAACCAACAACTTGAAATATTAATGTTACATCTTTATCATTTAATCTAAATTTAAGTATGTTAAAATATAATGATTATTAATTTTTTAGTGCTATGTTTTTATTTTATTTATTATTTAATATGTATTGAGCCTATAAATAGTTGAGCCTATTTTATTATGCTTTGGTATGATAGTCTCGTCTGAATAAGAGATATTATGTTTAAAATAATAAAGAATTAGAAATAATATTACTATGGTGGTGGTGTGCTTATGAAACTCTAGATTTATTTTTTTTTAGTTGATAAAAAGTCTTTCTCTATTCAAAATTTTCTTTTAAAAATAATTTATGTTGAAAATAATTTTAACAAAAATTTGATAGAAAGCCCGGCTCTTTCCTTCGTTTGGCAAAGAAGCAACGCGAGATCACAGGGTTCTTCTCAAGAACTTGTTTGAGGAATCCGCCGTCTGCGGCGACTGCCCGTGAGTTTTCTAATCCTCTTGCTCTTCCTAGGATTTTTAGGGCCTATGAGAGAGACACGTGGTTAAAAAAAAAAAAAAATAAAGCGCTGCCTCTTCCTGGAAGTCCCTCTCCATCTCAAGAAGCTGTGCATCGCCTCTCAACATCTCATAGAAGTTGTGCACCGCCCCTCAAAAGAAGCCTGGGCCTCCTCCGAAGCAACAAAAAGGGAGATTTGACTGCCACCAATAACAAAAAATTAAAACAAAAAAAAAAAACCCTTCTTCTGTCCCGGCCTACGAGCGCTCTCTGCTGGATTCGGGGAGGAAACAAGAGCATCGCGACCGAGAGAGGAGAAGGACGGACAGCGGGATCGAAACGAAAGGAAGCGGTGGCGAGCGCCATTGCGGGTTTCTCTGGCCGAAGCAGAACGGAGGGCGATTGTTCCGTCTCATTGTTTCAATCTGATCGGAAATCACTTAACAGAGAACAACAGGAGAATGACTCCGCGCCTAGAGTTCGTGAGATATTTAGATCGAAAATTGCTCTACAACAATAACAAAAAACAAAAAAAACAAAAAATAATAAATTACTGATGTGATTTATGGCAAGCTCAAGCAATATGGATATGATTATTAACCAACCTTCTATTTCTATCTTTGATGAAAAAAATTATAATTATTGGATTATCAAAACGAAGAACCTTTTAATTTTACAAGAGATGTGAATTTAGTAGAGAATGAGCGAAGGACTACAAAAAGAATCAAAAGGAGTAAGAAGGACTTCAAAAAGAAGAATACCAAAGCTCTTTTTTTCATCCAACAAGTTGTATCTGACAAACTTTTTTCAAGAAACATTAGAATTACTAAATCAAAGAAGGCATACGATATCTTGCAAGAGAAATTTCAAGGTAATATCAAAGCGAGAGCTATCAAACTTCAAACTCTAAAAAAGAGTTGGATAATATGAGAATGCAAGAAAGTAAAAAATTGAAGGACTACTCTAAACTTATGGAGACTGTTAAGTAATGTTTGATAGAAAAATAGCTATCCTTGAATAAGTGTACATGATAGAGTTTATCCAGGGGATAGCTGAGGGAATAACTAGCTAGCTTTTTATAATAACAATTTTACCCTCAAAGGATAAGTTCAGAAGAAAAAAAATAGGCTCTGTTTGGTTCGTGATCTAGAAAACTATTTTTGAAAACATGGATTGTATCCAAAATCTGAGTTGTATTATGTTGATTTTAGTATTCGAGAATATGTTTGGTTGGTGTTTTCAAAAATTATTTTTTCGAAGAAAGGTAACAGCGAATCGCATGAAAAAAGATCGCGGAAAGAAGGAAGAAGGTAAATCCGTGAGTTTTGGGTGTTTTGAGGAAGGGAGGATAAAATCTGAAAAATGTCTGAGATGAATCCGAAGAAAATGTCACTCCAACATTTTTCAGATTCATTCAGATTTTTAGAATCGTTTTGAAAAAGTATTTTATAAAATGGTTCGGCCAAATGCATTTTTCATGCTATGGGTTAGATTTTTTATTTTTAAAAATAAAAAATCCAACCCAAATCCGCTATCAAACGAGCCTATAGCTATTCCTCCAGTCCCTAGGGAATAAGTTCAAGGGATAACCCATGGTTAAATATGGGTTATCCCCTTTGGTTTTTTTTTTTTTTCAGCTATCTTGCTATACTTCTATAGTTATGAATAAGCTTTTGGGAATAAGGAAAGATATCCCTGGATAATATCTCCCCCTTATTCTCTATTTCAAGAACACAACCTTAATCAAGTTATGAAGAGTTATGGTGAATGATCATTTACCGAATAAAGAATATGTGGAGAAAATTTTGGCTAGGAGACTAGGGATATCCTCCCTTATTTTCTATTTCAAACACAAGAGCTTAATCAAATGAAGAGTTATGGTGAAATCATCATAGCAAAAAATATATAAAATTTTTTTGGCTAGTTAATGTCTTTAAAATTTGATATAATAATTACAATCTATTGAAGAATTTAAAGATCTTTGTTATGTTAATATGGATGAATTGATTAGATCTCTTGAAGCTCATGAGTAAAGATTGTTTAGGCATAAAGAATCATCAATTTAATAGTGCCTTTCAATCTAAACTCAAAATGTTTGATAAAAGTTTTCAAAAAAAATCATCTAGTCATGCTCCAGTTAAAAGTCATTTAGAGGAGAAAATCAAAGTAAATGAAGAGGAAGAAATATGAGAGAAAGAGGTACAGGAATGCAAAGAAATAACCTTGCAAGAAGACAAATGAGAGGACTCAACAAAAGTGCAACATATGTAAAAGGTCTTCTCATGTTGAAAAAGAATGTTGGTTTAGGAGGAAACCCCAATGTTATAATTATAAAAAAGTTTGGACATGTTCAAAAAGATTGTAGATATAAAGCAAGTGAGCAAGCACACTTCGTAGAAGAAAATGAAGGTGAACAAACCACACTCTATGCATGTCAAACTCAGAAGAGCAAAGGAATGATGTGTAGTATCTTAACAGTGGGTGCAACAATCACATGATTGGTGACAAATCCATTTTTATGGATATTGACAGTTCTTTAATCTCATAAGTGAAGATGAAAAATGGTGTACTAGTCTAAGCAAGAGACAAAGACATGATTGCAATTAATACGAAGAAAGGAAGAAAATTCATCCATGATGTTTTACATGATCCAGACTTGAAGCAAAATCTCTTGAGTGTTGGGCAGTTGATTGAACATGGGCACATGGTACACTTTGAAGATAATGTTTGCAAGTTATATGACAGAAGGATAAAAACCAACTTGTTGGCCCAGATGGCAACCCAAGAGGGGGGGGGGGGGTGAATTGGGTTCTTTAAAAAATTAGCCCTTTTTAAAATAGTTTGCTTGAGATTAATGAGGGCAAATGCAAGATAACTATAAAGTGCAGTGAGTAAGATAGAGATAGATAAAGAGACAATGAGACACTGCAAACACAAAGATTTTATAGTGGTTCGGTGTATTCAACACCTACGTCCACTCCCAAGATTCACTTGGGTCCACACTATAATCTCTCTAGATTACAGCCGAGTTGTTTTCCAAGCTCACAACTCAAACTTGTTGTTTTACCGGGTGCACAACGAACCCAGCTGGTTTTACTCGGGCTTACCAGCACAAAACCCTACACGTTGTTTTTCACGGGCTCACAACTAACCCAAGCTTAAACAAGCTTAACCCGAGGTAAAACTACCTCCTCTAGTTCAATCCCCCAGATTGAACTAGGCAAAAATAAGATAAGTATTGTGTGTGAATACAAAGCTCCTCAATGAGCAAATATACAAATTAATAACAAGGTTTAGAAAAGCCTGATTTGAAGATTGGTTGGCTTTTGAGCTTTTCTCTTTTCTTCTTTTCTTCTTCTCCTTGCTGGATTGAATCAAGCCTCAGCTCCGATTCTTCACAGTTGAAGCAGTTGAGAAGAGTTGAAAAGCAAGAAATGAATCTCCTTTCTCCAAGTTGGGAAATCCGCCAAGACTTTGATTTTGAACGCTTTGGATTCCTCTTGAGCTTTTGGAGTGGAGTGGATTTGAGCTAGAAGGTTTTCCTTTCAAGATTCAAGCTCACGGATTTTTGAAATGGGATTTGTCTATCTCAGATTTCTCTTTTTTTTCAGATTTTTCTTTTTCTTTCTTCTTTTTTTTTGAACAATAGACTCCCTTTTTATAGATTTCTTTTACACCTCTTTTGGAATAAAACTATCCGTTGGAGTGTACCTTCTATCAAAATATATCCGTTAGAAATGAGTAAAAATAGAAAAGTTACCGTTAGAGCTGATCTGGCAACTTCGTTTTTCGTTCCAGGTGGGTTGGAGTCGACTCTAACTTTTCTGGAGTCGGCTCTAGCTCGAGGCGTTTTAAAATGATATTTCCGGAGTCGTCTCTGGCTTTTCTGGGGTCGACAAGAAACTTTTCCGGAGTCGACTCTAACTTACCCGGAGTCGACTCTAGGTTGGAGCCAGAAAAATCGACTTTCTGCTTCGTCTGTGAGAGTCGACTCTAACAGTCTCGGAGTCGACTCTAATGACCGTGCCAGTTCCGGAGTCGGCTCTGTGATTCTCGGAGTCGACTCTAATGTCTGCAATTCTTACCTAGACATTAGATTCGATCCAGAACACATTGTAACTCTTGATTTTGATCTTTCAATAGTCTTATAGGCTGAAACACTAAATCAAAATCATCAGAGCCTTCAAAAATTATACTCAAATAGTTTTGTTAATCATCAAAATCATCAATTGGGTCAACAATCTCCCCCTTTTTGATGATAACAAAAACTTTGAGTATATGCATTCAAAAATTCAATCAAACTAAGGATTATAGTCATTTTAACTTTAAACCATTGAAATTAAGGTTTTGATGCCAATGTTCAATGTAAACTTTAAAATTGTACATGAGTTCAATATAATCCATCAATATTGAATTGTTAAACTTAATGTGCATAAGATTGTAAATGAGCTTTTTGTTAAGCTCCCCCTGCATTGAGTAGCTCCTCTTATATATAAACATCAAATTGTAACTGATAATCATTTCAATTCATTTTGCATAAACAATTAATTCTCCCCCTTTCTTTCTTTCTTTATGCATATATTATTCAATATTCTATTCAATCTTTCTTTGCATATACACAACTATCTCTCCCCCTTTTTTGTTATTAGCAATAAGGAGAGTAAAGAAAAATTTATAATCTCAATAAAGCATAGGAATCCAATCAATCAAAATTTGAAAAGTGAAATTGTATTTCATATGCAAGAACCATTACATCAGTTGATTCATTTACATTTCAAAATGAAATACATTGGATATTCAAAAACTTCCTAAGTACAAGCTATCAAACTCAAAAACAAGATCAAATGTGCTTGAATACAATTTTCTTTAGATGACCTATTATCTCCATTACATCATCTTTTTGATTTCTTAAAATTTTCAAGGCAGGCTTCGATTTGAGAGACTGCAAGGTCAATATCCTTCTTCAATTGACCCGTTGCATGAACATACGATCCTGATCCATCGGCAATGCCTTCCATCCTTTCGAAGATCTTGTGAAGCTCAGCTCCAAAGGATTCTACAGAACTGCCTAAGGTAAAGGATAGCATGTCCAGTCTCGAATTTAATTCTTCTTTCAACTGATTAAAGTCTTCTTCAATTGATTAATTTCATTTGACCTGTGACTGTCATACTCAGCAAGTAAGCTTCTTAACTGATCAAGTTGTTCATTAGAAAATCTTCCAGAATTTGTTATAGGCTGATGTGGAGGTGATGGAATAGAACTTGGTCCGGCCTCCGAAGGTCCAGCAGACGAAGGTCCCGCAAAAGATGAATCAGGGACTGATGGTCCCGCAGTAGATGGTCCCGGGATTTCTTCTAGTCTGGTTCCCTCTGCACCATCCCTATCTGTTCTTTCCTCTCTCCTCATCCAAACACCATTAACTTTCTTAAATCCCATTCTATGAATAGTAGAAATGCTGTAATAATCAGTGTGTCTCAGTTTTCTTAAAGGTTCATTTTCCATTATGAGCACACCCTGGCTTCTAAAAACTAGTGTCAGAATCATACCGTATGGCAGTGTTGATCTTTTCTTAGTAGCTGCCTCTGCCATGTATCCTATCATCATGCCAGCTAAATTGACTGGCCTTCCAGTTATAATGCAGTCCATCATCAGAACGTCTCGCTCCGAGACATACTCGAATCTCCCTATTTTTGGAAATAAGATTCTACCACATATATTATGCAATAATCTGAGTTCTAGGTTTAACTGATTTGCAAAGATCTCTTCGAACTCAGTCACATCTCTTCCTAGCATCCTTGATAGTGCACCACTTCTGTCATTAAGTTGACATTCCATTAAACCAACAGTGGGCATTTCTAATAGGGTTCCAAGAATCTCAGTTGTTACCGTAACCCTAGTTCCTCTTACTGTGCTTATCAATCCTCCTTCTCCTCTGCTTAATCCATTATAAAACTCCCTTACCAATGCTGGATAAGTGGGTAAATCTAGTGAGCACACTTTCTCCCATCCCATATCCCTTAAATTTCTTCCAATAGAGAAACCCTTCCGATTCAAATAAATCAAAATTAACTTTTCTCCCAGTGGTAATGGTCTTACCAGCTAATTGATCAACCTTAGGAGATGAGGGTGAAGGTGGAGAATCCTCTTGAGTGGCCGAAGAGGAAGAAGGCGATGGTTGCCTCGAACCGTGCGTCTCTCGTTGGAACGGATGCTCCAGCGACGAATCCGCGCCTCTTTGGAGCCATTGAGAGGATTGGAAGGTTAATCAGGGGTTTTGAGTGGATTTGGGGAAGTTGGAAAGTTTTGGAGTTCTTAGGAAGGTTTAGGAGACGATTGGAATGATTGGGGGTCGACTCCGCCTTTTTATTTTTGACCTAACTCGACTTAGAGTCGACTCCCGAAAACTGGGTGTCGGCTCCGAGCCAGAAAGTCTGTCAGCGCTCGTATTAGAGTCGGCTCCACAAAAGCCAGAGTCGGCTCTAATCACTTAGACAGAAAATCAAAAACTCAGGTGTCGACTCCGCAAACTGTCAGAGTCGACTCTAACAGTTTCAGAGATAAAAAATTAAGTTTCAAGCATTTGAAACTATTCAAATTAATCATCAAATTATAGATTAAAGTTATTTAGCAATTGGGGAAACAATGAATCAAGATCTAGATAGATTTCCTTATTGAAATATCAAGATTTTTCAAGAAAATGATGAAATCTAGATAGATGTCCTTAAGAGTTTCAGAAAACTATTCCAAAGGATCACAAACTCCTAATTCTCCTCTAAGATAACAAAATCTTTCTTCACTTAAGGGTTTTGTTAATATATCTGCAAGTTGTTCTTCAGTATTCACATAATCAAGACAAATTTCATTATTGGCTACATGTTCTCTTATAAAGTGATATCTTATTTCAATATGCTTTGTTCTTGAATGTTGAATTGGATTTTTAGTAAGATTTATTGCACTTGTATTATCACATCTTATGGGTGTCTTATCAAGTGTGATACCATAGTCTTCAAGTTGTCTCTTAATCCATAGGATTTGAGCACAGCAACTTCCAGCTGCAACATATTCTGCTTCCGCAGTAGATAATGCAACCGAATTTTGCTTTTTGCTAAACCATGAGATTAAGTTACTTCCTAAAAATTGGCATGCACCACTTGTGCTTTTTCTATCTAACTTGCATCCGGCATAATCAGAATCTGAGTATGCAATTAGATTTAATGTGGAGTCTCTAGAATACCATAAACCTACATTTTTTGTTCCACTTAAGTATCTTAGTATTCTTTTAACAGCTATTAAGTGTGATTCTTTAGGTTCTGATTGAAATCTAGCACATAAACATACAGAAAACATAATATCTGGTCTACTTGCTGTTAAATAAAGAAGGGATCCGATAATACCTCGATAATATTTTTGATCAACCTTTTTACCTTCTTCATCTTTGTCCAGCTTGCATGAAGGACTCATTGGTGTTCCGAGGGGTTTAATTGATTCCATACCAAATTTCTTTAGAATCTCTCTTGTGTACTTTGTTTGGTTGATAAAGATACCCTCTTTGCTTTGTTTGATTTGGAGTCCAAGGAAGAAGTTGAGTTCTCCCATCATGCTCATCTCGAATTCTCCCTGCATTAACTTAGCAAATTCTTGACATAGAGAATCGTTAGTAGCACCAAAAACAATGTCATCAACATATATTTGTACTACAAGTAAATCTTTACTTTTTCTTTTCAAAAATAATGTTTTATCAACATTTCCTCTTGTGAAATCATTTTCAATTAAAATTTACTTAACCTATCATACCAAGCTCTAGGTGCTTGTTTCAAACCATATAATGCTTTGTGCAATTTAAAAACGTGATTTGAAAATTCGTGATCTTCAAAACCTGGTGGTTGTTCTACATAACTTCTTCATTTATAAATCCATTTAAAAATGCACTTTTAACATCCATTTGAAATAAATTAATGTTCATGTGACATGCAAATGCTAGTAATAGCCTAATGCTTCTAATCTAGCTACAGGTGCAAAAGTTTCATCAAAATCAATGCCTTCTTCTTGATTATATCCTTTTGCAACTAATCTAGCTTTGTTTCTAATTACTATGCCATTTTCATCTAGTTTATTTCTAAAAACCCATTTTGATCCTATTACAGAATGATTTTTAGGTCTTTCAACTAATGTCCATACATTATTTCTTGTAAATTGATTTAATTCTTCTTGCATAACATCCAATTATTATCTTTTTCAGCTTCTTCTATAGTTTTAGGTTCAATTTGTGATACAAATGCAAGATGATTACTAATATTTCTCATATATGATCTAGTTCTTATTCCTTGAGATGGATCACCTATAATCAATTCCTTGGGATGACTATGGGCATATCTCCAGTCTCTTGGAAGATCTATATCATTATGATCAATATTGACATCATCGTCCTTATGTGAATCATCATCTTTAGCTTCTTGCTCATGATCTGAAGATACTTCAATATTAAGTTTTTCAAGATCTTTTTCAATTATGTTTGTATCTTCCTCATCATCAATCTTTTCAGATCCAGTTGCTAAAGATTCATCAAAACTACATGTATGGATTCTTCAACAATTAAGGTTTTCTTGTTAAAGATTCTATAAGCTTTACTAGTTGTTGAATAACCTAGAAAAATTCCTTCATCAGATTTAGCATCAAATTTTCCTAAGTTGTTTTTACCATTATTATGAATGAAACATTTACATCCAAATGCATGAAAGTATTTTATATTTGGTTTTCTTTCATTCCATAATTCATAAGGTGTTTTCTTTAAGATTGGTCTTATTAGGGCTCGATTTAAGATGTAACATGCTGTGTTAATAGCTTCCGCCCAAAAGTACTTTGGTAGGTTACTTTCGCATAGCATGGTACGGGCCATGTCTTCTAGAGTCCTATTTTTCCTTTCAACTACACCATTTTGTGTGGAGTCCTAGGGGCTGAAAAATTATGATTAATTCCATTTTCAGTGCAAAATTTTCAAATAAGTGATTTTCAAATTCTGTTCCATGATCACTTCTTAGAGATACTATAGTAGTTTTTCTCATTTGTGACTTTCTTGAAGAATTTCAGGAATATCGAGAAAGTCTCATCTTTGTGAGCTAAAAACATTACCCAAGTATATCTAGAATAATCATCTACAATCACTAGACCATATTTCTTTCCTCCTAGACTTGTGGTTCTAGTTGGTCCAAAAGATCCATGTGAAGTAGCTCTAAAGCCCTAGAAGTTGAAACAACATTTTTAGATTTGAAAGAACTTCTAGTTTGTTTTCCAAATTGACATGCATCACATATTTTGTTATTTTCAAAATCTAACTTAGGTAAACCTTTAACTAAATCCATTTTAATTAGTTTTGAAATAAGGTGTGTGCTTGCATGACCTAATCTACGATGCCATAACCATCCAATATCATTTATGTTAGCATTGTCAGCAATTAGGCAATGACTACTTTCAGATAATTTGTCTAAGTCAACTAAGTACACATTGCCATGTCTATAACCAGTAAAAACAATGCTATCATTAATGGAATCAGATACTATGCAAATAGAAGATTTAAATGAAACATTAAAGTTCTTATCACATAGTTGGCTTATACTAATTAAATTGTGCTTTAAACCATCAACATAAAGTACATTATCAATTAATAGATGGAGTTATGCGAACTTTACCAAGGCCCATAATTTGACCTTTACCGTTATCGCCAAACGTCACAACTCCACCTTTCTTTTCTTCCAGGGTGATGAATTCATCTTTGTCACCCGTCATATGTCTTGAGCAGCCACTATCAAGGTACCACTTTTTCTTTGATCTTTTGGCTACAAGACATTCCTGCAACATAATTTAAACTTTATGTTTAGGTACCCAAGCTTTCTTGGGTCCTTCATGGTTAGTAGCAACAAAAATTGTTCCTTTCGGAACCCATATTTTCTTTGCTTTAATATTTAACTTGTTGTTATTATTTAACGTTTTGCATTCAAATGATTTATGACCCTTTTCATTACATTTGAAACAAGTTATATTACTTTGGTTGGCTTTTACAAAAATATTTTTAAAGATTTTTGTTTCCTTAATGTGTTATACCCTAAACCTGCTTTGTCAAAAAGCTTTTTGACTATCTAAAATCATATTTAGTTTTGTTGAGCTTAGAGTAAATTTTTCAACAATGTCTTTATACTTTTTAACATCTTTCTTTAATAAATCATTGTCTTTAGAGATTGATTCTTTTTCTAAAGCTAAGGTTTCTAATTGAACTTTTAAATCTTTTGTTGAGTTTTTAGTTTCAGATTTCAATAAATCTATTTCTTGATTAATATTTTCTCTTTCTTTCCTAAGTTCTTCTTTTTCATTAGTTAAGTTCTTAACTTCTAAAGCTAATTCATTTTTACTTTTAGTAAGCTAATATTTCATTTTTCAAAAACTTATACTTCTTTTTCAAAGATTTAAAATCAATCATCAATTCATTGAAAGCTTCAAACATTTCATCAAATGTAAATTCATCATTTGAGTTTTCAGAACTTACCTCATTGTCGTTGTCGTCGTTGTTGGCCATGAAGCAGATATTGGCAACTTCCTTTTGTTCATTTTCTTCCGATGAGGAAGATTCATCAGACCATGTTGCCATGTATGCTTTCTTCTTTTTCTTGTAGGCCTTTTTCAGCAAAGGACAATCATATTTAAAGTGCCCTGGCTTTTTGCACTCATAACATACCAAGGGCTCTTTTTCTTTTTCTTTCTCCTTGTCCTTTTTCTTATCTTTTTCTCCATCAAATCTTGCTCCAAATTTCTTTTTATGGAAGGCCTTTTTCTCATAAACCTTCTGAATTTTTTGGCCAAGAGAGCAGTTTCATCATCATCCTCATCATTACTTTCACTGCTGCTCTCTTCCATTTCTGCAGTCTTGAGGGCAAGAGTTTTCTTCCTTTTTGTTTCCTCCTCAACATGCTGCTTCATCGTCAGCTCGTGGGTCATTAAGGATCCTAGAAGCTCCTCTAAAGGTAGTGCATTGAGGTCCTTTGCTTCTTGGATAGCAGTGACTTTTGCTTCCCACGCTCTTGGTAGTGACCTAAGAATTTTGCGCACAAGGTCAGCATTAGAATAAATTCTACCAAGACTCTTTAAACCATTCACAATATCGGTGAATCTAGTGAACATGCATGTGATGGTTTCAGTTTGTTCCATTGTAAACAATTCATATTTATGAACCAAAATATTTATTTTTGATTCCTTAACTTGGTTTGTTCCTTCATGAGTTATTTCCAACCTATCCCAAATTTCTTTTGCGGAATTACATGTTGAGATACGGTTGAATTCATTAGAGTCTAAGGAACAATATAAGATATTAATGGCTTTAGCATTTAGTTGTGCCATTCTCCTATCATTATCATTCCAATCCCTTTCGGGTTTAGGAACAATAGTGCCATCAATAAGGTGTGTGGGTGTACTAGGTCCGTTTATTATTACTCCCCACAATTCATAGTCCGAAGCTTGAATGAATATTCTCATTCTAGCTTTCCAATATGAATAGTTGGTTCCATTAAATAAAGGAGGTCTATTCGTAGAATGACCTTCAGCAAAACATGAACCACTTTGTGTTGCCATAAGGATCTTTAGCCCTTGATCGTGAGATCAAATTCTAAATGAGCACTTGCTCTGATACCAATTGTTGGCCCAGATGGCAACCCAAGAGGGGGGGGTGAATTGGGTTCTTTAAAAAATTAGCCCTTTTTAAAATAGTTTGCTTGAGATTAATGAGGGCAAATGCAAGATAACTATAAAGTGCAGTGAGTAAGATAGAGATAGATAAAGAGACAATGAGACACTGCAAACACAAAGATTTTATAGTGGTTCGGTGTATTCAACACCTACGTCCACTCCCAAGATTCACTTGGGTCCACACTATAATCTCTCTAGATTACAGCCGAGTTGTTTTCCAAGCTCACAACTCAAACTTGTTGTTTTACCGGGTGCACAACGAACCCAGCTGGTTTTACTCGGGCTTACCAGCACAAAACCCTACACGTTGTTTTTCACGGGCTCACAACTAACCCAAGCTTAAACAAGCTTAACCCGAGGTAAAACTACCTCCTCTAGTTCAATCCCCCAGATTGAACTAGGCAAAAATAAGATAAGTATTGTGTGTGAATACAAAGCTCCTCAATGAGCAAATATACAAATTAATAACAAGGTTTAGAAAAGCCTGATTTGAGATTGGTTGGCTTTTGAGCTTTTCTCCTTTTCTTCTTTTCTTCTTCTCCTTGCTGGATTGAATCAAGCCTCAGCTCCGATTCTTCACAGTTGAAGCAGTTGAGAAGGTTGAAAAGCAAGAAATGAATCTCCTTTCTCCAAGTTGGGAAATCCTCCAAGACTTTGATTTTGAACGCTTTGGATTCCTCTTGAGCTTTTGGAGTGGAGTGGATTTGAGCTAGAAGGTTTTCCTTTCAAGATTCAAGCTCACGGATTTTTGAAATGGGATTTGTCTATCTCAGATTTTCTCTTTGTTTTTCAGATTTTTTTTTCTCTTCTTTTTTTTGAACAATAGACTCCCCTTTTTATAGATTTCTTTTACACCTCTTTTGGAATAAAACTATCCGTTGGAGTGTACCTTCTATCAAAATATATCCGTTAGAAATGAGTAAAAATAGAAA
>UESW01004114.1:359708-408778 GCA_900491605.1 Calamus simplicifolius | reverse complement strand
GCTGCCCTGCGACCATATGTCAACAGCGCATCCAACGGACCAGCTGTGTAACGCCCATGCAAACGTGGCTGTTTGCGAGTTTAGCTTGGGACGCTTCGAGCGAGATCAGGAGGAGCCTTTTGGTATGATTATTTTAAAATAAAATATTTTAAAATATGAGCTATTTTTATGTAATTTAACGATTTAGTGATTAATAAACATATTGCATTGCCTTTCTAGCCATGCTAGCAAAAATATATAAGAAATTGTATGCATTTTTTTTTTTTTTGCTGTTATGTTGACATGGATTTGAAAATATAAAAATACCTATATATCTCAAGTCATCAAAGGATTATTTTCTTTAGTCTGCTTCAAAATATAATTTTCTTAAATTGAATGCCAATCATTATATAAAAATATTTTAGCTATAAAACAATTGTTATATCATTATAAAATTATAGTGATAATATAACTATATTATCATCGGCTACAACTAGCTAACATGATCTCATAAGTAACAACTGATTATATCGATTGATGGCAATTTAACAAAGTTTAGTTAATTAACAAAGTTTTGATAATTTAACAAAGTTGCATACCACCTGCATAATTTTTTGGCCTTGGATTTAGCATTTTTAATTTTTAATGATGATGAAAAAAAGAAAAAAAATCATTTAAAATAGAAATTATGTTCAAATCAGTTGAAGATTGATTAATCATGTGTTAACTTAAAGTTAATAGGATCCAACATAGCTTACATTTCAGTGGTTAGCATATAATGATTAATGACCTAGAAAATATTTAATTTATTTAGCTTAATTGTAATATATTATTAAGGATAATTTTGTGATGAACCTACAATCTTTGTTTCTTAAAAAGGAGCTGATATACTATACAATTGTAGCTCTTTTCATATGTGTTGAATGTTAGGTACAGTTATTATTTTTTTAAAAAAATAATATTTTAATACTTACTACTTAATTTTATCAGCCCATAGACTTTGGGCACCATTTACCAACAGCCTAACTAAAACTTCATATGATTTATCTAAATAATCCTTTCAATCATTTATTACGTTATAATTATATTTTAAGGGGTGAGTAAGTTGAAATTTTTTTTTAAGGCCGCATTATAAAATATAAACTATTATTTTACCTAAGGATCTGACGAGCTTCTGATACGAGCTGGTATGTGGTTCGAGTAGAACCGATCCTATCGCCCGATCTGTACCACAGGTAATGGTAATGTGGATTACCTACAAGATAGATTATCACTAAATGGATTGCCAGTAATGTTGATTACTATGTTTGGTATGCATGTTACAGTAATATTGATTAGTGTGTTTGGTATGACAAACAGATTACCGGTCATATAACATTAAATTTTCAAAATACCTCTAAATCAAATTCATATACTAAATCAAATCTATTAAAAATTTTTAAAATACCTCAAAATATTCCTAAATCAAAGTATTTATATATAAGTAGAAGATACTAGATTTAATTATTTTTTAAAATTAAAATATATTTTTAATCTTTAAACATTTATTCAATTTTTTTTATTCTTAAACTTTCAATTTATTTATTATTTTAATATTTTATTACATAAAATTAATTAGATTAATAGAATAATTGATATATGATAATATGAATCGATCGATTAGTTGATAGCAAAAAAAAGTAAGTTATTTTTTAAATTTTAAAAAGAAATATAATTAGACATTATCAATTTTAAATTACTACATTATCAAGGAGATATTGCTAAGAATACTATTTTTTAAAAAATAGTAATTAATTTGTTTTAATTTTTTAAGTAAATTAATTTAAAAAATAGTAATTAAAAATTAATTTAATAAAAATAGTAATAAAAAATAAATTTATTAAAAAATTTAAAAATTAAAAATATCAATTATTAAAAAAAATAAATTAAAATTTAAAAATTGAATTAATATATTTAATTAGTTTTAAATATTTTTAAATATAAAAAATATATTTATTTTTTAATTTATAAAATAAATTTATTTATATATTTAATTTATTTAATTTAATTAATACATTAAATATATAAATAAATAATTTTATATAAATAAAATTTTAATAAATAAATAAATAAATTTTAAAAAATAAAACAAATGTATATATATATATATATATATATATATATATATATATAATAAATATAAAAATTAATTTATTTTAAAAATATTTTAATTTAAATCTATTTTTTTAAAAAATTTTTAAAAAATAATTTATTTTTTTATTTTATATTTTAAATTAATTTTTTAAATATTTTTTTATTAATTTTTTATTTTATTTTTTAAATATTAAATTAATTAAAATTAATTTTTTTAATTTTTCTAATAATTTCTAATATAAAGTTAAAAATTTAATTAAAATTTAAAATTTAAAATTTTCAACAAATTTAATTTTTTAATTAATGAAATTAGTTTTTTATTTTTTTAATTTTAATTTTTAATTTATTTTTTTTTATAAATTTTAAAAAGTGGTAATTAAATTTTTTTTTTTTTAATTTTTGCAATTAGACTTTTTTTATAACTATATGTTTTTTGTTTTTGTTTTTGTTTTATTTTTTTCTATTGATGTTTTTTTATGAACGAATAATATCGTGGTTTATTTTTGTTTGGAGATATAAGAAAAGAGATAACGGCGGCGAGACACGAGAAAAGAGAGAAAAGAAGGAAATGATTTTGTTTCGAGGAAGGATAATTTTATATTTGTAAAAAAGGTAGGGCAATTTTGTTAAAAGATAAATTTATTAGATTACAACATATAGGTAATGCCACAGCCCCTTAAGGTAATCTGGATTACCTCCACTGCGGGATAGATTCCTATTTTTAAATTACTGATAATTTAATCTGGATAGATTACCTGCTATCAAACGCCCACTTAGTATTCAATCATCAAATTTATGATATATTTCTTAGTCAGTTTTACCATGTGCCGATTTAAAGGTTTTAGTTACCCTTTCAAATTGAGCAAGATCAATCTTGCTCGTGAGCTATGGAATTCTACAGGATTTGTTGCTTTTTTTTTTTTTTTTCTTATACCATTAAAAGATTCAGAGCTTAGGTCTGATCAGAAGTTGTAAACCATACCCCTTGCAATAGAATTTGTACGGTTTTGAGTTCCAAGCTTTAGGATTTTCAATTGAACTCTAAATTCCATGAGATTTGAGTACTGTGATTTCAATTGGAAATACCCCGTGAAGTTTTTGGTGCCATGTATTTGCACCGAAGAGCTGAAATTAGAATAGGTTGTTTAATTGTTCATCTTATTTTCTTTCTCCAAATAAGAATAATTGCATGTTTCCAAATTAATCTTTTTGGCACTATGTATATATTTACATATAAATAAACATTTTGTTATGAGTTGCTTGTTTAATATTTTTATTATTTATTACGGGGCATTTAGTATGGAACGATTTATTTAGGATTGTATTTGGATACATTTTTGCGACCAATGACCTTAGTCTAAGATTTAAGGATAAAAATGCTATTCATCCATAGGAATAAAAAGAATAATCAATAAAAATGATCAATATCACTTTTATATTACTATAATATAATTAATGTTATAAAAAATATATTATAATAATATAATTGCATTATAACATTATAATACCATAATATAATATGATGATAGTATGATATTTTATTATAAAATTATAGCTATACTGTAATTGAATTATAATAAAATATTTATAAAAGATAATATTATAGTTCACTATAAATTATATAATAATAACATCAGATAAATAAAGTATTGTAATAATTATAAAATACATCTGAAATCGTTTTAGCATTACTTATTCAAATATCTTTGATTTTTAATAATATTAAAGAGGTTATTTGTGAATAATTTAAAATTAAATCTTTAACATAGCCAATCGTATCATTGGAGATAAGCTTTATATCACCTAGAATCCTTTATATCGTCAAGAGATAAGAATAACCAGTGATTCTAAAAATATGTGATTTGGCTAAGAAAGAAGTATTGATGGATCAGGGTTATTATATTATATTATTTTATTTTATTTTATAGGAAGCAATGGAATCATGTTAAATCAATCTTCAAATATACCTAGCATATTTTCTAGGTTCAAATACTTTAAAATGAATCATCTCTTAAGATTTCATGAATTTTAAATAGATCCAGTAATTTTCTTAAGATTATTTGCAACCTATTAAATAGAATTTTTTATGAGTAACGATACTAACCTTTTATTAACTTAATTTATTTTTTATTTAAAGATATCTTTGATTTCATGATCATATATGTAAATATTGGATGCAAATATTTTCTTCAACCATATTCGGCAAAAAAAAATTATATATTATTGAGATTAGAAAAAGAAGGAAAAACAAAAACGACAAAAAGAACGTTGAAAGCCGGTGCCACTTGTTTTTGTTCCTCATCCACATGAAAGGAAGCAAAAAGAATAAAAACAACGACAAAGCTGGTAGAGAGAAAGAGAGAGGGAGAGAACAAATTAGACTCGAGAGAAAATGGCCACGGATTGCAACAAGATGGAACATAAAAAAGAAGGATATTTATATGTATATAGACGTTTAGTTTAGTTTAGGCCTTCACGCATTGAGCGATCGCAAATGATCAGAATACGGTACAGCTGTTAAACTAACAACGATCCGATCCTGCTCGTCGAGACGAAAACGTGTCGAACAACAATAGTATACGCAAATTTCTCTCTACGCTGTACGTTTTCTCGTTTCCGCTCGTTTAGAAAACCGACAGTCCTGCTTCCCAAAGGCTTCGGGCGGCATCGCGGGATACGAGCGGCCGAAATTAAAAATTATTGAAATTTTAAGGTTATATTTGAAATAAAAAATAAAAAAATGTTTTTTATTTTAAAAATTTTAATAAAAAAATTTTAAAAAAATTAATCAAAGAAAATAATTGATAAATAAAATTATAATAAAAAAGTTTATATTTATTTATCAATTAGTTTTTTAAGTTTTTTTTTGTTTATATAACTCATCGAGTAAAAAATATGATGAGAAATAATGTATCGTATTAAAAAAATATATATCATATTAATACTTTAACATTAATAACTATAGTAGTTATCATTAATACAATGGACAGCTAACATCATTAGTTACCATTTGTTTCTCAACGGCCAAGCCAAATAGATTCAGATTAACTCCTTCGAATTTAGCCCGACTTTCTATGTCTTATTATCCTATCTTATCTTAATTAGCCCTCGTGTTTGATACGTAGATATCTCAAACTTCAGTTGGATACGATAAGGTCTGACTTGAATTAGGATGGGTTTGTTTTCTTTCTTGCTGTTTTTCTTCGAGAGATATCCTCCAGGGATCGGGTATTGAATTGGGTTCGTTCGGGAAAATGAGAATAAGGAAATCTTTTATTGTGATGTTATTGTAGTAAAATATTAATGCCTTTAGTATTAAATGTTCAATATGTTATATTATAGTTGTAATATTTATTGTGATGTTATAATATCATGGTATTGGCATGGTGTCAATGGTTCGGTTTGGTATGTTAGCAAAATCTTTTCCAATAAGTCTCAACCGAGGAAAGCCATCTCACATCACCGAGTTCTGTTGGCTCAGATTTGACTGGTACAATGACTGGGCATGAGAAAATGCTATGTCGGTACTGTGCGTACCATATTGTACCAATATCTCATTGGTATTGGTACAGAAGGCCTTGATTTATATAATATTATAATAATTTAATATCAAATTAAAATGAGGGGTGCAATTTGAAGGGTGAAATTGACATACATAATGGGCACGAGGCTTTTCAGAGATGGATATGGAATAGCCTATTCCAAAAGAATGAGCATAAAGTTCTTGACTGGGTATAGGTTGTTCCAGGTCTGCTCCCATTTTGCTTTTGTTGTTTGGCAGGCACAGGGCCCTATTCTAGCTATTGTGCTAGTAGAAAATACCATCCAAATGAATTTTACTTTCTTTGACTTGTTTCCAAGCATTTTGCTGTCCTTCCATTGTATTACGTGACATGCATACTTGCTTCGTGGCATATTGCTGCTGATAGAGCCGATAGAGCTCATGCTTCACCGCATGTGGCCTGTTAGTTCCTTCTAAATTTACTTTCTAAGACTAATATCACAAATTAGTAGTGATTGTGAAGCGTTCTATATAATTTGATTCTTTGCTTGTGATAGGTATTATGCAGTAGTGGAGGTGAGAAACTATTGTTGTTAGCAGAGGTTTTACTCAAGAAGCACATAGCTTCACATAGTTTGCATGAGCCAGAAGGTAGGTTGGGAGAGCCTATGTGGACGTGTTTAGTGCCACATCATTCATGTGTTTGTAAGATATTGGCTACTTATTTGAGTTCTTTTTTTATGTACAAGTACCCAACATCTCTCAAGTGCGCAACCAATATGGGACTATATACATGCCCACATAGGCTCTCACTTGTGCTGCTTTTGTTTCTCTTAATCTTTTGCATGCAAATCTTTCATGGTCTCTCTCTCTCTCTCTCTCTAAGATGCAATGTTACCTTTGTTGAGAGAACTTGTCAAATTCAATGCAGCCCTTATGTATATCTCAATATTGGAGCAGCAAGCAAAGTATGAAGCTGCTTTGGAAGTTCTGTCTGGTAATTTGGGTTCACTTATAGGAATTAAGGAGGACAAGTTACGCATGCAGGTAATTTTTGAATTCCGTTTCTCCTGCATTTTATGTGGTGGTCAGATTTATATTGTTCCATTATCTCCATTATCTCCAACTTTTATCAAATCATTATTGAAAAGTTGATTAAATTGCTTGCATGCAAGTATGATCATCTTGTATAACACAAATATCATGCAATGAAGATAGTATGAAGATGATTCTAAATAAGCTATTCATCTGCCCAATGGGTTAAACTTTTCTGAGTATGAATTAGCTTCTTGATTTAATATGTAAAAAAAAGTGACCAGATAGTACTGGATCCCATAGTTACTTTTTCTGGACCATTATTGTACCTGTTTCATTCGGAATCTCTTGTATCTCATTGCAAAAGTAATTAATTTGAATCAATCCGAATGCACAAGGACACCCATCTAAAATTTGTCCTGCATAAATAGTGTTTGAGAAATACATAAGCATAGGCTGCATATTTAAAGTGTTGCATGCTTTTATTTGAAGCCTGCTCTAAAGATTACTAATGATGGTGCTGAGACACCACCTTTTCTGCTACAATCTCACCAGAATCTTGTGGTTTGAAAAGTAAGATACATCATCAAACAAGAAATTATAATCCCTTGTGTAGTGATGCAGTGAATTTGCCCGAACATCAATTAAATAACGAACTGACCTAAATGAAAAGAAAATCAAATTCTTTAGGAGTTAAATTTCTTTTAAGGAATGAATGATATTTGTGGCAGTAGTGAAACAGTAGCAGCTATATGAGATTTAAAAGTGTTGAAACAATAGCAACTATATGGCATTTAAAAGTGATATCATATTTGTTGATCTATCAAATGCTCTGTCAAATTCTAACAATGTTGACAAGAAGGTTAGTTGGTGGCAGGGACACTGACTACTTTGAATTTAAATTCTCAATGCAAATGAGAACTTGAGAGTCTAGAGCAGTTTGGAGTTTGATAAGGGATTATTTGATCCTACAACAGGAGACATGGATAACACAAGAAGATCAAATCTACACCATAAAATTTCAGATTCGGCCGAATTGGCCATTAGATGCAAAGACCATTGCAGGCGGAGCATATATAAACCAAACAAAGTTCCTACCAGGAAAGCCCAGTATAAGGTCTAGTTGAGTGTTACTGTACCAATTTCATTCTCCAGGCAGATTTAATTGGGATTCGCTCGTGCTCAGTTTGTTTGTTTGTTTGTTTTTTCCGAGATAAAAAAACGCAGTCGATGAGTCCACCTGATATTTTTAAGTCTAACATGAGAAAAATGTCGGATGGACTTGAGCTCGTTGTGCTTTCTACCTTGCAATGAACCGGTGAAATAAGACCACATTTACGTTGGAAAAGATGCATCGCCTCTCTTATCTTAACAACCGCAACCAAACCCAGGCAGGCACAAGTGCCATCTTTAAGGAACTAATTCTAGGAAAGATGGGCAATGTTCGTTATCAATCATAAAAGCTCCTTTTGACTGACTAGTGGACTTGTTAAAAAAGTTGTTAATTAAAAGAGGAAGCTAATTAATAGTGGTCCCTTCCTACGAGAAATGCGGGGTTAGAAGAAATAGATAACCCTAAAAGAGGCAGCTTGTTAGGTTTAATTAATACCCTTCTCCATGCATATTGAATAAGTAGCGAGGACTTAAAATTAATCCTCAAATTTTATACTAGCAGGAGTCAAACAAATGTGTATCAAGTTTCTCGGTCGGATATTGAATTAAAAACAAATGGCTGGATGAATCGATCATATGGGATTACATCATATATATCAAAGCAAATCTGGTCTAATGTTAATAAAAAAAATGGAAGAATTAATGCAATATGTATTCCATATGGAGTACTGCGTTGATTTTCTAATAGATTTGTAGGAGAAAAACTTGTTTGACGTCACCAACCACCCCAGTGAAATATGTAGTCTAGTGGGTGCAACAACTCCCAAGGAGATTAACTACTGGAGCTGTGGCAAGAAGCTTGTCTACCAGCTTAGAAAAACAGAGAGAATGCTGCTGGTTCTTTAGCATTCTCCTGTGGCTCTCTCTTCTGTTCAACTATATATACCAATGCGGAAGTTCGCTATTATGACTTTGTTGTACGTCTTCTCGATCTCCTACCACTCCAGTTTTCTTATCTTATCTTGTCGATGGACTCATGATCTCGATTGAATTGGATCGTCACAGATCCAAGAAACTCCAGTGAAGAGGCTGTGCAAGACCCACAAGATCATTACGGTGAACGGTCAGTACCCTGGACCAACTTTGGAGGTCAGAGACGGAGACACGCTCGTGATACAATATCACGCTTCACTGGTACTAATTTCACATGTACATCAATACATGCATGCATGTATGCCCATCTTGTACTACAGAGCAACCCTACCATCAAGTCTCCCCAACAGCTGATCTTGCAAGTGTACGCTCCCAAATAATTGTAATGCAAATAGAAAATAAAATTCAAATATAATTAAACTCAGCTTTAAATTTATACAGATTATAAATTTTAAAAATAAAAAATACAATCATTTTAATATGCAACCATCGTGCTGCTAATCTACATCCATCGGATCAAATGAAATTCCTATGGATGGTACAAAACTGCTGCCCAGATTTAAAGAAGGATAAGGATCAGCAAAAAATAAAAAATTGGAACCTGAACTAGGGTCAACGAGTCTGATTCCCTCTCTTCTCATCGGAGCCTCGTGGCAGCCCCAAAGGAGGCCACGAACCGGGGCCCGGTCGTAAGGCGTTCCAAGGGCCTGCTGAGTATCGTCTTCGTCCGTTGCCATGTGCGTCCGTCGAGAGCAACGCTTCAAAATTTTTCTTTTGATATCGTGGGAGCGCTTCGGGAAGTATCTTCTGCCACCGTCCTCGTACGCTGCCGCTGCCATGGGAGAAATCGAAGGGACAGAGACGGAGATGAAAGAGTCGTAACGCGTTCCAGAAGCCGGTCGGAAAGAGCGCTTCAAAATTTTCTTTTGGCACAAAGAGAGCGCTTCATAAACTTTCTTATGGCATCGCCTTCGTGCGCCGCTTGCTGAGTGAAGGCATCGTCTTCGTTCATTGCCGTTGCCATGCGCGTTCGCCGGGAGCAACGCTTCAAAATCTTTCTTCTGATATCATATGAGCGCTTTGGAAAGTATCTTCTGTCACGCCCTCGAATGCTGCCACTGCCATGTGAGAAATCGAAGGAATGGAGACGAAGATGGAAGTGAGGAGAAGGTTCAACAATGCTGCTGGCGATCGTAACGCGTTACATAGGCTGGTCGGGAAGAACGTTTCAAAATTGCCTTCTGGCACATAGAGAACGCTTCAGAAGCTGTGTCCTGGCACCACCTTCGTGCGCCGCTGCTGCCGCCATGGGAGGGAGGGATGGAAGGAGAATGAGACAGAGATTAGAACAAGCTTGAAAAAAAATATCTGCGTGCGACCGAATAAATATCAAGCGAAATTAGGGTTTTGAAATAGAGTATACATAAGGTAATTAAAAATATATCATATCTGGTCGTATCCTCCTATTTTCTCCGACTGCGAGGGTTTGGAAGCGGAAATCCGCGATCGATTAGGATTCTTCTTTCCTTTCTCCGCCTGCCACCGTGTAAATATTAAGGTAATCCGCGATCGGGATAAAAAATCTACCATATCTGGTAGTATTCCTCTTCTTTTCCTCTCCTTTCCTTCATTGAAAACCTTAGCGTCCAAGTTACCAGAGGGAGCGGCGGGTCCGGCCGATATGGGATGCCATCGTCTACTCCCGGACCTCCATGCTGGTCTTCTTAGGGCTTCTGCTTTGTTGGGTTTTGAGGGAAATAATGATCCTTCTACTCTACAATATTCCAAGCATGCAACGGATCATTCAGATTCCAAGCTATAACTACTACAGCGAAAAATTCACATGTCAAGCTCAGATGGGATGTGAATTCTGGAACTTCTGGCTCAATTATTGACCCTATGGACGTGGAAGCAATTCAAAGAAATTCACATACTCGTCCGAAGGATTTTTTTTTTTATATCAGGAAAACAGTTAACTGAAGATTCACTTCTAAATCCTCTGGTGTTTGAAATGCATGCACCTGGTTCTACCCAACCACATCTATGCTAATTTCTAGTGATGCATTACAGCGAGCAAAGAGCCTTCTTGGTGACTCAGAGTATGAAATTTTACAGAATGATGTGAAAGCAGATCAACCACCTGCCTTGTTTCTTAAAGATGAGAGGAATCATGACAAGTCTTTTTGGAGTAAAGAAAATATCTCTGCTTTTCTGCACCAAAATGCTGGAAAAGGCAAATCTGTGTCAAAACCCTTACCACACATACAATCATTTTCTAATCAAAAGGAGTCATCTCGTCCCCTTCAGGTTACCAATTCTCTGGGTGTTACACTAGATCAAGTGAATGCCGGTGACTTTGTTATGGAGAACATTCATCATTCAAGAAGTAAAAAATCTCACGTGCAGCCTTCAAAAATAGACCTCTGTGTAACTCATACCATTGTCGACAGTGGGAATATGGTTCCAGAATGCAGACCACCAGGTGGACCACTGGCTGATATTTCAAATGACAATACTTTGGGTCATACAAATATGAATCAGCTTTTGAGTGAGAAGAAAAAGTATTAAGGATTTCTTTGGCAAATGCCCTGGTCAGCAAAACATGGTACCTGATGCTATGATTTGAAATTCCTTTTTATTTATATATTGTATTTATCTGTCCATATGTTGACCTATATTTTTATTCAGTTGGCACATCTACCAGCTGAAGTGAAACACATGAATGCACATAATGCAGTAAAGTACAAATTCCATGATGAATCTGGTCGCCATGAGATTGGTCCAGAAGCCTTTCAAACTATGCTGCTTCAATCTGGTGCTTCATTATTAAGTGCAACTAAAAAGTATGCTCTGCATATCTTTTAACCATATATCATTGTAGTTTTAATGTCCTATTTTGAAGGAAAAAATTTCTTTCATTCTGAATCAATTATTGTCAAGAATGCAGCAATAACTGGTTAGCAGCCTTTACCCCCTTGGTTTTGCTTTAGGTTGGATTTATAGATACCCTTTATTCACTAAGTGTTTCCATGTAAAATCAGTTGATGCGCTGTCTTGAGCACAGCTTGAAAAATTTTAAGATCTGATATGGTATAGAGGCTCCATACAACATTGCACTGACATATGCTACAGCTGTTGTGCTGACAACAACCACATAACATGAGTGTCCCATACCGACCTGACCCATATCAGTAAGGTACCGGTACAGTTCCAGTTTAAAGATTGAAAAACCTAATGTGATGTTTGGTTGTACCAATTTTAGAAAGAATCTCAAACCTAGAACCTAGCAATCCTCTATTGTTTCAAAGCCTTATTGAATTTCCCCTAGCTTCAGTCTTGCTTCATTATGTTTTAGCTACCTCTCTTAAACATTTGTACTTAAAATATAGTTATCATAGTACAAATTGCCAAACAGTCAATGACAAAGTTTTATCATACACCAAATTTCTAATTAAATTTTGGAAAATGCCAGTGATTTAACATAATAAAAATAGATAATATTGATATATTAAAAATATCTTTGTAATTCAGACTATGCAATAGGTCTGACATCTAAAAAGATGTTTACACTAATTCATAAGAAATTGATGCTGTATAACCAACCGTCAATGTCTCATTTTCTCTGTTGGGCACACTAAATTTGGAAGAAAACTTCAAGTCAAAAAGTTTTGGTTTATTTAAGTACTGTTTTAGACTCCATATAGGGAAATGAGTTGGATTAAAGAGCTTGTCTTAAGGGCCATTTGTTAATTGTGATATGTCTGAAAAGGAATCAACTTTCAAGGAAGTGACTTTAAGAATATATAGTTGTGCTGTTCCAATGACTTCAGCATGGCTGTTTTGTTGTGCTTTGCTCATATAATAACCTCATAAGTCATTATCTTATTTTCATTATGTGCCTTAAGAATATATGCTTTATAGAGAAGGATTGTGCTGTTGCAATCATTTCAGCATGGTTGTTTTGCTGTTCTTCCACCCTTTTACTCATATATTTTCCTCATATTCTTATTTTATTTTCAATGTGTTATGCTTACTTTTTATTTCTGATTAGAGAATTGCATGCTTGTTGCATCTTTATCTGTACTTCTGTATCGAGATCTCTTAGTTGGGCTTCTGTTATCTACTTTTCTAACCTCCTCTTTAATTGCTCATTTTTACTGCTACCATATCATAGGAAAAAAACCAAGCTTACGTTGGGTGAGCAAATATGGTAAGCTTATGTTTCACCATCTTGTTAATTCCATGTCATATAGCGCACATTTCTAACATGCAACAACCAAATTCATTTATGGAAAAAGAAGCAACCATTGAATTATTAGGTATTTATTACCTTTGTTGATCAACATACTTATATCGACACTTATTTAACATACATGCTTCCCAAATTTTGAGAGGCATGCAGTCCTTGATTATAGGCTACTTAGACTTGTATGAGATTTGATTTTGAAGTAAAATAACTTGCAGTTCTTGCCCTAGAAAATGATATTTTTATTTTAAAAAATTTGGACAATTTTGTGACTAGGCTTTATATTTGAGCAATCTTTGACCTCTGTTTCACAAGACTGGATACCTAAATTCATCCTCTTCCTGTCTTCTTTCATTGCACCCTTGGAGAGGAATAGGCACATGAACTTTGGACAATTTTCTATTCAAGCTGATTTAACCTTGTCTTGGCAAACTCAATGTACTAACACTAACCTTATTCTGAGACCTAATTGAGTTCTATTAGCTCATTCTGATCCAGGATGTTATGGTGATTTGTTCTATTTTTGTGGTCCCTATAGTGATTTGTTCTATTTCTGTGGTTATTCTACGTACTTGCAAAATTTGGAGGTGTGCTTATTATTTAAAACAATCCTGCAGCAGCTAATTAGATAATTGCTAATCCTTTGCATAATTTTTATTATCTAGATCTTACATTTTGGTTTTTCTTGCACATCTCTTTCCTTTAGATGGGTCACAAACCACTACAAAAATCCTTCCCAGAGTCCAGGCTTTCGTGCCTTTGACGTGACTTACTTGATCTTTCATTGCATTGAGTAAGAAATCCAGTCCAGCATGAACCAGTGGTGCGAGCTTTTCAAGAGATGGACCTTCAAGAATAGACCCAAATGCAAAAGTGGCTGCCTCACGGCAGCACCATTCACTCTTTGTTATGTTATTCTCAATGAAGGCATCACAAGGGGCACAATTGCGTCCCCAACTGTCCTTGCAACAAGTCCAAGGCATGTCCCACCAGCCATGGACAGATTCCAAATACCATCATCTTGGTCCTGATCCTCCTCTTGCTCCATCAGTGTTTCCAACAGCATCGGAACTAGCAAGGGAAGAGCCTTTTCTATAAAATGAGAATGGACAGAAGAGCTCCCTTCATCAGCTCCTCCATACTCTTCTTGTAGCTCAATCTCTTCATCACAGATAGAGCTCCAGAATTCAATGGCTTGCAGAGAAACAGGTTCCTCATCCTCCTTCACAGCATTTGCAGTCAAAGTGAACAATGTCTGCATGTATGGATCAAGAATCTCATAATACATGGAGGCAATAGAAACAAGGCACTCAAAAGCTGCCTTTCTAATCTCCAACCCTTTAGATATAGTAGTTTCACACACAACTTTCATGATAAAATTCCTCTCCATCCCATTATCAAAGTTAGTCTGAGCAAATTCAAGAGCATTGTACAGAGCTCTAACAGCAGCAAGACGGACTTCAGAGCTATTGTCTGTCTGATTCATGCCCTGAACCACTGCAGTTAGAACAGCATTCACTAGTTCCTGTTCCAGGTCCTGAGGAGATACCTCCTCGCAGACATATCCCAGTGCCTCCAAGGTTGCTTGTTTCAAAGGAGCAGGTGCCTGCTGCTGGGTCATGTTGTTTAATAACTGCCCAATAAGCTCCTGCCATTCCCGTCGGGGGATCTCAATAGAAGCAACCTTAGCAATCACTTGGGATGAGGTGTGCCGTGCTTCTGATACAGATGATCCAAGAGTCCTTAATAAAGATTCATTTATTTGGACTTTGATAGAAGGCTCCACACTGACCCATCTCTGAGTGAGTTCTTCTTTTCTAATTGAGTCCTTTGCATCTAAGGAGTTCTTAAGGATAATGCCGGCAAGCCTTCGAGATTCAGGAGGCTTTTGGTCATTTGATAGCTCAACAGATAATGAAAGGAGGAATTGGGGAAGATTCTACTCCTGAAACTGCTTGAGGTTCTCCTCTGCAACAGTTCGTATCTGCCCGTCAGGGGATTGGGCAGCTAATAAAATCTGTGTAATCTCCATTGCCATTTTACAAGCCTACAAGACTACAAAATAATAATGCAAACTCAAATTAGCAAAAGTATACGTACAAATCAAATACATGCTATCCAATTTGCAGAAGACCTATTGATAAATCTTATAGGCTACTATGGGGAAAAAAAGAACAATTTTCCCAAAATCAAATAATATCTGATATCAGGAAGGAAGCTGATAATATATTCGAAAGAATAAAAAAAAATGCTTCCTTTGCCTAGGAAATAATGTTAATATTGCATGAACATGACAAAGCCCTTATAAAAAATCCACTTTTTATTATCAAAATTAAAAATGGACAGATAGATCCCTTAATCAAATACCTAACCATCATATAAGAAATCAAAAGACCATTAATACAAGCAATAGCGCCCCCATATTACAGATTGGAAGAAAAACAAACAGGCACATTAGTGATTCACAGGACCTTAAGGCGACAAAAAAAAAAAAATTTAAAGCACAAAACCTTCAATGCCAAAGGGCAAAAAACATGCCAGAAAGAAGAAAGAGGACCTGTCCAATCAAATCAAAACCAAAACCAAAAACATACAATAGATTTTGAAATAGGAAACTCACAGGAATTTGCAATAGGAAAAAAGCATAGCAAGAAGGAAAAGATTTAGATTTTGAAACTCTTGATTGTTTCTCCCATGAAAATTTATAATTTTTTAATAATTTTATTTTATTAATTTTAATTATGGTAAGAATCAAATAAAATAAAGCAAGAAAACATACAATTTTAATGTGGTTCAGCCAATGTTTGTTCAACAATAATCTACCATCAATAAATATTATTTCAATCTTTAAAAAAATATAATACTTATGAACTAGAAATCCAATACATCCAATTAACTCACACATGATTCTCATAAACATCACACATAGTTATTTTTATTTAAATATGCTTATTAATAAAAAAAAGTCTTAGCAAACTAAATAACAAACTTTATACTAAGTAAATCCCAATAATGGAACTCTATAAATGAAAGACATTCAAACTTAATCAGGAATTTAAAATAAATTTTAAGAAGAAAACACTATAAGAAGATATTCAAAACAAATAAGAGATCTACAACAAATCTTAATAAAAAAATTTCAATCTAATAAGGAATTCAAACCAAATCATGATATTACTAAATATATTTGAGATGCATTAAAAGAAATCAATTTATAAATATAATGAAAGTATTTGTAAAATGATATCCACATAAATGTAGCAACATCATTATTATAAACGTTGCAATAGTAAATGCAGGAATACGATGTATTTGGTATAATGAAACGATGACATGAAATTGTGTAAGTATAGATTTAGTGCTAGCTAGTGTAGATAATGAAATAGTGTAGTGTTGAGGGGTAGAATCATCATTGCATTGATAATCGTGCGAGGGGGCTAGGATCAGCCCCATCCCTCCGCCCGCTACGATATGCCCCCGAGGAACAAGCTAAACTAATATGGTTCGGCCATGCGACCTCTGACTCGTTCTCTCCGGGTTTCCATAGCTCGACCTTTCCGAACTACTCATAACTCAACCTTCCCCGAGCTAGCTGTAGCTCGGCCTCTTCGAGCTTCCTACAGCTCGTCTTCCCCGAGCTTCCCATAGCTCGGCTTCCTTCGGGCTTCCATAGCTCGGCTTCCTCAAGCTTCCTGTAGCTCGTTTTCCCCAAGCCTCCCATGGTTCGGCTTTCCCTGAGCTTCCATAGCTCGGCTTCCTCGAGCTCCCATAGCTCGGCTTCCTCCGAGCCTCCCATGGCTCGGCTTCCCCGAGCTTCCCACAGCTCGACTTCCCGAGCTACCTATAGCTCGACCTCTCCGAGTTTCCATAGCTCGGCTTCCCCCGAGCCTCCCCTAGCTCGGCTTCCCCCGAGCTTCCCATAGGTCGGCCTCCCTGAGCGATCCATGATTCGATACTCACCTCCGTGGAACCCGACGCGGAAGAGCCTAGACCTATCGTAACAGAATCCCAAACAGAGAATCATGTTGAAGAGTGGTCTAGGACCTAATATAGCTACCTGGGACCTACGCATCTATCAGATCTCAGGCCATCAAGGAGCTCTCCTAGTCGTCGATCCCTTAACGAACAAGATACGGATCCCATCGGCCCCACAACGGCCTGATTCGATTCATCCCCATATCCTAACAACCTTCGAACCTTCTAGAAGGCGCTCAAGATCCAGGTGATTGCCTATAAATACGACACCCTCAGATTCTCTCAGGTATGCATTCACTGCCCCTGGCTCACTCTCACTCTCACTCTCCTCCACTGCTCGTCGGCGCTCCCCTAGAGCTCCCAATCGGCCACCCCTGGAGAGACTCCCCGGAGAGATCCCTCTCTCATTTTTTGTTGATCACTGATCCCCACTGACTTGAGTGTCGGAGGGTCTTCCACGGAGGGCCACCCCTAATTCCTTTCGTGCGAGGACTTCTGTGCAGGTCCGCCTAGGAGGAAGCCCAGACCAGGAGATCGACCACGCCCGAGTCGGAGGACGGATCCCGGTGGCAACAGATTGGCGCTAGAGGAAGGGCCTCAAGTCCCATTAAAACTTGAAGAAAGGAGACAAGGATCTCGATCTGGAGTAGAACCTCTCTAATGGCTAATCGGAGAAGAGCAACCTCTGAAGCTCAAGACCAGGTCGTCGCTCAAAGACCTGATCCGATAGGCAACACGGCCGCAGCCTCCACCAGTTGAGACTCCGTCACCACCAGCCATCCCGGTGACCTAGGACCAGTTCGCCACGCTGGTCCAGCAGGTCCAAGCCTTGATCCACCTGGTTTAGGAGCGTTTCGCAGCTCCCCCTGCTCCGCACTTTCATAGGGAGGCCGCAGCTCCTTTCTCTCCGGCCACCTCCTCCTTCGGTCCGCATGAAGCCATGAACCCCCCACACCGACCCAAAGGAGACAAACCGATCCCGCGAGGCGGCTATGACAGGGATCCCCCCAGATCTCGATGAGCCCGGACCCTTTCTCCGGTGTCCTCCCGCCATGATTCAACGTCGTCCCTGCGCTCTCCCCATCCAGCTCCTCCTCTTACTTCTGAAGAGGAGATCCGTCAACAAATCCAGGAGATGCGTCAGGAACTGGATGCCGCCAAGCAGACCCATCCGCCTCAGCCCAAGGCGGAGCAAGGCATCTCTTTCTCTAAAGGGATCATGGAGGAAGTGATTCCCTCCTATGTCAAACTGCCCGCCGTCGAGCCCTACCACGGCTCTTCTGACCCGGATGATCATCTCAGCAGCTTTCGATCAATAATGATGTTCCACGGAGCATCCGACGCAATCCTCTATCGCGCCTTCCCCTCCACCCTCAGACGATCTGCCCGAACCTGGTTTAACGCCTTGAAACTAGGTTCCATTGATTTATTCGACGAGTTGAGCCATCTTTTTATTGGCCAGTTCGTCAGTAGCCCCGTCACCGACGGAGATCCAACTCCCTCTCCGAAGTTAAGCAGAGAGAGGGGGAGTCCTTGAGAAACTATCTTGGCCGCTTCAACAAGGCCATGCTAGAGGTGGACCACCTTAATCATGAAGTGGCTATGTCCGCCTTGGCAGGGGGAGTTTCGAAGGAGAGCGACTTCTACCTGGCGATGGAAATCAGCTACCCCCAAACCTCTCCGATATGATGGCCCTGGCGGACAAATACGCTAGGGTCAAAGAATCACAGAGAGTCGCCCGCACCGAGCTGGCGAGGAAGAAAGAGCCCAAAGGCCCTGACAGGCACCAACCCGTCCGTCGGCCAAGTCCGCCTCATCGCCAAAGACCTCCCCCACCGCCACCGAGAAATCGCTCCCGGAGCCTGCCCAGGTGATTCGACCGGTACACTCCACTCACGGTACCTAGGGCGCAAATTCTTATGGAGATAGAGCGCCAGCTCCCTCGGCCAGCTCCTCTCCGAGGGAACCTGACCCGAAGGGACCCCACCAAATACTGCCGCTACCACCGGGAGCACGGCCATGACACCGAGGAATGCTGGTAGCTGAAAAATGAGATTGAGAGGCTGATTCAATGGGGCCGACTGAACCAATTCAGGAGGGCACCCGAGCCAGGACAAAGGGGGATCGCCAGCCTGAGCTTCAACAACCCCCTCCTCCACCAAATCCGCCTATAATCGGCCACATCAACATGATCGAGGAGGCCGGCGGCTCGAGCTCCAGAAATGATGATGAAGGATCGGAGCCAAAGAAAGCACGGACGGGTGAGCTCTCCTTCTTCGACGACGATCTCTGAGGGATACAGTTTCCCCATGACGATGCGCTAGTTGTATCCCTCAATTAAATGATATGATGTAAGCCGGATCCTTATTGACAGTGGAAGTTCTGTGAATGTTTTGTACCTCGATGTGTTTGCCAAGATGAGACTGCTCACGGAAAACCTTCGAGCCATGGATTCCACCCTAATGGGATTCACAGGCGACGTCATCATCCCAGAAGGAGTCGTAACCTTAACGGTTCGCGCGGGAACCTGGCCCCTTGTGGCCACCATTCACACGGACTTCCTAGTAACTAAACTCAGGTCGCCATACAACGTAATATTTGGGAGACCCGGCCTGATGTCCCTCCAGGAAGTTGTCTCCATCCCGCACCTGTCTATGAAATTCCCCACCAGGCGAGGAGTTGGAGTTGTCCAAGGAAGCCAGACCATGGCTCGACAGTGCTTCGTCACCAGCCTACATCTAGGATGCCGGAGGTTGACGGGCTGGACGCTCAACAGCGGGGAGAATCAGCCGAGGAACTGGAAGAAATACTGCTGGATGAGGCTCGTCTCGACCAGACCGTAAAGATTGGGTCGCTGCTGAAAGGCGAACCTCGGCAGGAGCTGATCAGATTTCTCCAAAGCAATGCCGACGTCTTCGCCTGGTCCGCCTCTGACATGCCAAGGATCAGCCCCGAGGTTCTCGTCCACCGTCTTAATATGGATGAGATGTACCGGCCTGTCAAGCAAAAGAAGAGGAGCTTTGCCCAGAGCGGCAGAGGGCTATTGAAGAGGAGGTTGATAAACTCATCAAGGCAAGCTTCGTCCGGGAGGTAAACTACCCCAACTGGCTATCGAATGTCGTCATGGTAAAGAAGTCGAACGGCAAGTGGCGGATTTGCATCGACTTTACCGACCTCAACAAAGCCTGTCCGAAGGACAGCTTCCCTCTCCCCCGGATTGATCAACTTGTGGACGCCACCTCGGGTCATCAGATGCTGTCATTCATGGATGCATACTCCGGCTACAACCAGATTTGGATGGCCCCCGAAGATGAGGAAAAGACCGCCTTCATAACCGACCGAGGTACTTACTGTTACCGTGTTATGCTTTTGGTCTTAAAAATGCAGGAGCCACCTACCAAAGGCTGGTCAACAAAGTATTCAAGGACCAAATCGGCCGGAACATGGAGGTGTATGTCGATGACATGCTGGTCAAAAGCAAAGAAGCATCACAGCACGTCGAGGACCTCTCGGAGAGCTTTGCAACACTCCGCAAGTATCAGATGAAGCTCAATCCAACTAAGTGCGCCTTCGGCGTTAACTCCGGGAAGTTCCTCGGCTTCATGGTCTCCCAGCGGGGCATCGAAGCTAACCCCCAGAAGATCCAAGCTCTTCAACAGATGGCGCCTCCGGCATCTATTAAAGAAGTTCAGCACCTAACCGGGAGGATAGCGGCTCTCAACCGCTTCGTGGCGCGCTCAGCTGAAAGATGCCTCCCCTTCTTCAAAACCCTCCGATCGGCTAAGAACTTCCAGTGGACCCCCGAGTGTCAAAAATCATTCCAAGATCTCAAGAAGTACCTCGGCTCTCCCCCACTCCTCAGCAGTCCAAATCCTGGTGAGACACTATTCCTATATCTGGCTGTTTCAGAAGGTGTCGTTTGCTCTGTGCTGGTCAGGGAAGAAAACAAGGTCCAGAAGCCAATTTATTATGTCAGCAGGCTACTCCGCGATGCGGAGACAAGATATAGCCGAATTGAAAAGATGGTGTCGGCCTTGATCACCTCAGTTCGGAAGCTACGGCCATACTTCCAGGCGCATTCTGTGACAGTCCTGACTGACCAACCCATCAAGGCGGTGGTCCACCGCCCGGAAACATTAGGGAGAAGACTAAGTGGGCCATCGAGCTGAGCGAGCATGATATCCGTTTTCAGCCTCACCGGCCATCAAAGCTCATGTGTTAGCCGATTTCCTCCTCGAGTGTACCATCCCAGAGGATGGCTCCACCCCCGACTCCCCCGAGGAACCAAAATCTGGCGCCCGGTGGCTCCTCCATGTCGACGGGTCATCCAACGCTCATCGCTCCGGTGCGGGCTTGGTTCTCACCAGTCCGGAGGGGGTGACTTTTGAATATGGCGTCGCTTCTCCTTCCCAGCCTCCAACAACGAAGCTGAGTATGAAGCCTTGCTGGCCGGTCTTCGAATCGCCCGCAACCTTAAGGTGGAGAAACTTAATGCCTTCACCGACTCCCAGCTAGTGGCAGGTCATGTACGAGGGGAGTTTGAGGCTCGGGAGCCAAACATGATCCGATATCTTCAAGAGGTGCGGAGCCTACTCTCCCATTTTCCCGAGTTTGAGATTATTCAGATTCCTAGATCTGAGAATGCCCATGCCGACCTACTGTCTCGGCTGGCGACCACGGAGTCAATGGACGTCGAGCAAAAATTCCACCTGGAGACCTTGGAGAGACCCAGTATCGCGGAAGCCGACCGAGTAATGCAAGTTGAGGCCGAACCATCATGGTTCGACCCCATTCTGAGGTACCTCAAAGAAGGGTCACTTCCATCCGACCGAAGAGAAGCCAGAAGGCTAAAGCTGCAGGCCACCCATTATGTGTTGATCGATGACCAGCTCTACAAATGGTCCTTCTCATGCCACTGCTCAGATGTCTTCGCCCGTCTGAAGCAGATTATGCTCTCCGTGAAGTGCATGAGGGGATTTGCGGCAACCATCTGGGAAGCCGGTCCCTATGTCACAAGGTGCTACGTCAAGGCTACTATTGGCCGACCATGCAGAAGGATGCAGACGACCTTGTCCGAGCTTGCGACCCATGCCAGAGGCACTCGAGCATTCAGAGACTCCCCTCCGCCAGCCTGGTTCCTATATCCTCCGCTTGGCCCTTTGCCAAGTGGGGGATGGACATCCTCAGCCCGTTTTTGCTCGCCACAGGACAGCGGAAATTTCTGTTCGTCGCCATCGATTATTTCACTAAATGGGTCGAGGCGGAGGCGGTTGCACAAATAACCGAGGCACGGGCCAGAGATTTCGTATGGAGGTCCATCATTTGCCGTTTCGGCCTCCCGCACGCTATAATCACTGACAACGGCAGGCAATTCGACAACCCAAAGTTCTGCCAGTTCTGCGAAGAGCACGGAATCCGTCACCACCTCACCTCGGTCGGGCATCCGCAAGCCAACGGAGCAGCCGAAGTGACCAACGGACTTTGCTTCAAGGGATCAAAGCGCGGCTCTCCAGGACCCGAGGCAGGTGGACAGACGAGTTGCACCATGTCCTATGGGCCTACCGCACCACCCTAAGAGTACCCACAGGCAAAACCCCATTCCGGATGGCCTTCGGCACAGAGGCCGTTATCCCAGTGGAGATAGGTCTCCCTTCGCTGCGGGTGGAAAGCTACTTAGAGGAAGCCAGCGAGGAGCAGCTCCGCACCAACCTCGACCTGATAGAGGAGGTTAGAGAGAAAGCTCGGATCAGAGTAGCTGCCTATCAGCAAAGGGTGGCCCGCTACCACGCCTCCAGAGTCAAAGGGAAAGCTTTCTTGCCCGGCGACCTCGTTCTTCGGAAAGCATCTGTCTCCAAACCACTGGAGCAAGGAAAGCTGGCACCAAACTGGGAAGGCCCCTACCAAGTAGCGGAGATTGTTGGACCGGGGACCTACAAGCTGCAAGATCTAAGCGGAAAATCCATCCCTCGAACGTGGAATTCGGACAATCTCCGTAAGTATTATCAATAGGGTATGCCCTTTATAGGCTCACCTTATTACACTTTTTGTCGGCACATGTTTCATAATTTACAACATGAATCACCACACATTATGTCGCCAAAAATTGTGAAAAGAAACAGGTGCTGCTTACCAATTCTCGGCACGACCGAGTTACCTATTTAAACAGGAAATCTCTGAACCTCGGCAGGGCCGAGCAACAAAATCTCCAAACCTCGGCAGGGCCGAGCAACTAATCTCCGAACCTCGGTAGGGCCAAGCAACAAAATCCCCGAACCTAGATGGGGTCGCAATCTCTGAAGCCCTGGCCAAAACCGGAGTGCGTAAGCCTTAGCCGAAGTCTAGGGGTATATTCTGCTACTAAAAATCTCGGCCAAAGCCGAAGAATGTCCCCGACTATTGAATTCCTCGGGCCAACCGAGCGATATTCCTGTGCCCTGGCCACGCCCGATGCTCAAATCCTCGGCCAAACGAGCAAAGCCTTCGCGCTTTAGCCACGCCCCAAGGCATTGTTTGAAGCCGAGTGACCCCTCGGATACCCCAAAATAAAAACCTTCCGATACTCCGGCAGAAGTAAAGGATCTCCTTTTAAGGACCGCCTAGGTCCGCCACTGGTCCAAACAGAGACCAACAAAACTTGGTTCAGATTCGGGCAGCTGACAAGCCCCGACCGACCTAAACATCCTTCTAAACTATGTTTGGATTCGGGTAGCTTATGTGCCCCGACTAAATCCAACTGCGGTCTCCTAAAACTTAGCTCGAACTCAGGCAGCTGATAAATCCCGATCAACGTTGGCAAACATTTTGGAAACAACAAGATGCATCAGATGCAAAATCTTCGTTTTCATTGACTAAAGAAGAAAAATAGCAATAGTGAAAAAGAAAAAGTAAAAAGAGCCCTCACAGGGGCTTACTATCTTCCCCGGGAGTTGACAAGTCCTCCAAACGCCGGGACAGCTCGGCGACCCGTTGGTGGAGGGACGCTATCTCTTCCCTCTGCTGGTCCACCACCCGGCGAAGGGCTCTTGCCTCCTTCATGGAAATAGTGAGGTACTCTTCAACCGCCTTTTCGAGCCGTTCATGGCTTGCAAAGGTGGACGTCAAGGACATGGCATCGACCAGCACGGCGGTGCGATTCCCCTGAGAACCTCCACAACCGCCGTTGGACGATTGTCCCCCACCTTGAGAAGCCATGTCAGAAGTTGTTTGAATACTAAACCGAAAGGATGGTAAACACCAGCACCCCACTCATCCGTATTTATACTCCTCAGGCGAGTATCTCGATCAGTCGGGTCATAAATACCGACCCATGGGAATTCACCACGTGTCGCCGCTTTAACTGGCGGCCACAGGACCCGAAGGGCCACGCCCCTTTCCGAGCAAGATGGGTAAATGTCGACGAACTGTTCGGGAACCCCCCTCCTTCTCTAGAAATGGGGTACCTCTCGATCTGTCGGGCCCTCACAGTAAATGCCCTCAATACTCCCCCAAGCTCTCTTAAATCGGCCGCCCATTGGAAAATGCGAAAAAGAAAAAGTGCCGGCACCTGACGATAAATTCACTCCCTTGGGAGTGGCCAAATCATAAATGATGGGGGCGTCCCGTGCGCCGCCCATTCCGCCTTGACACTCCTCACCGAGCCTCACAGGGGCCAGGCATCATGACTCACGGTGACGACTAAGTTATCTCTTTGAGCTCTAAATCTCCGAACCTCAGCTGGGCCGAGTAACCATTCTCCGAACCTCGGTAGGGCCGGGCTACAAATCTCTGAACCCCAATAAGGTCGAGTAATAAATCTCCGAGCTTCGGCTAGAGTCAAGGAATATGTTCTGCCGCCGAACAGTCTCCAAATTTCCGTCCGGGTCTGGGCAGCTTACAAGCCCCGACTGGCTCGGATAGCGCAGGATCCTTGTCCAAAAATGAACGAGATGTTCTTATGCCTCGTCGCCAACAACAACAACTCTTGGCGCAAAAGAAACAAAAATTGAGAAAAAGAACAAAACTTTCTTTATTTCATTGCCATCAAAACCAATTACAACCGCCTCAGAGGTATTACAAAAGCATTGAAATGCATAAAATAAAGACGAGTACAAAACTCGGGCAAACTGCTCCAAAGCAGATTTGGGCAACTGTGATGCTCCGGCATCCGGACTGACAAATCAGACAAACCACGAAACAGTCAGCTCGCCCGGGTAGTTGGCGAAGCCGACCTTCCACGGCCCCTCCGGACGAACTAGGAGGTCCAAAAGGAGGCATGACCCGTGGATCCTAATTCTGAGGACCCGGGCAAACCAACCAGCTCCCCTCGGGTGGGATGCTGGATCGCAGACCACTGCCCAACTGAGAGAGCTCGGGGACCATCAGTCCTGTGTTGCTCCCTTCTTCTCCTCTCCGTGGCAAGGATTCCCCTCAGAGAAGGGATGAGAATCCAGACCGACAGAGGAGGGAAGCTCCGTGCGTGCTACGGGGGTGTTGATACACTTTCTGCCCTGCGCCCCCCGTAGCGAGCCATAAAGGACACACAGGAAGCGCATATGTGCGCTCTCCGTGTGATCTCTGCGGCCCTCCTATGCGCTCTCCATATGATCTCCGAGACTCATTCCCTGAGGGCGAGCCACTCTCCAACGGCTCCTTCATCACCCCAACTATCCAGGGGAAAACGGCTCACGAAAAGAAAGCTCGGTCCTTCCACTCGAAACCCCTGAGAGATGGGCATCGTGGAAACTCTCACAGGGAAGGAAACTTTCGGGATGGCCTAACACAACCCCTCTTTCCCCTTTTTATAGGAAGAAAGCCCCGAGATTCAAAACACCTAACCCATGCCACCACGTGGCCTCCCAGGGTGAAAGCAGCGCCCCCCATTGCACGCCAAGCCCATCGCCTGAACCGTGACGCACGCAAAGATCCCCTTTGATCCCGGATCATGATTGTTAAATGCAGAAAATCGCCTGCCGATCCTACAAAACTGGCAGATCCGGGAGATCGTCCTATGAAAATGACATCCTCTAATGGCGGGCAAACGCTTGCGTCATACGCCAAAACAACCCGTGTGGGAAAAGACCAACGCAATAAAAGCCTCTCGAAAGGCTCTAGAGCAGCTTTTTGCTAGCGTCAAAGCCGTATCATCTATCTCGGCAAAATAAAAATCGACTCACCTAAGAAAGGATAGGACACTGACAAGGCAATGAAGGGGCGCGGATGTCGAGCGTTCCTCGGTAATGACCTCCCAGTCTGATTGCATGTGAGGCCTAGGCATCACCTAATGCCCCCTTTTTAGGGCCAAAGCTATTGCTATACTTCGAAACTAACCAAAGTATCTGCTACTAGCCGAGCCATTTCGTTCCTCGGCCCTAGCCGAGCTGCTTTGCCCCTCGGCCCTAAAAAAAGCTATCTCGTTCTTTGGATTTGGTCGAACCACCGTGTCATTCGGCCTAAGCCAAGTTAAATCGTCTCTCAACCTCCTTTTATACCAGGCTACGTTGACGTCCGACCTTTTCGTCGAGACAATCCCTATGCCTTGGCCTCTACTAGGATATTCCTCCAAAATTCGAGATAAGAAACCATCCAGGGAAGACGAAGTTCTTCAGAGGAGAATGAAAGGGGCACTATAAATAAGGATAGCGCCACCACGACTCCATTTTTCCAATCGAAACCGCCTCAGGGTGAGGATGAGGCGTCCCAACCTAGGCGTCCGGAACTGCTGCTATGGGCACCGTGAAAATTGAGATTTTTCACGTGGCGCTTCCCCAGCCGTTACCTTTGCCCCTAAGGAATGACGGATCCACCTCGGAAAGGCAAGATGGCCCCACGGCATTAATTAGGGCATCATTGCGCAGGCAATCAAATACTCATCCCCAAATGCAGATCGTGCCACCTAAGCCTATACTCCCTACGCCCGAACCTACGCTTCGAACTAGGGAGTGGGGGGCATGTGTTAAGGGGTAGAATCATCATTGCATTGATAATCATGCGAGGGGGCTAGGATCAGCCCCATCCCTCCGCCCGCTACGATATGCCCCCGAGGAACAAGCTAAACTAATATGGTCCGGTAGGCCATGCGACCTCTGACTCGTTCTCTCCGGATTTCCATAGCCTGACATTTCCGAACTACTCATAACTCAACCTTCCCCGAGCTAGCTGTAGCTCGGCCTCTCCGAGCTTCCTACAGCTCATCTTCCCCGAGCTTCCCATAGCTCGGCTTCCTTCGGGCTTCCATAGCTCGGCTTCCCCAAGCTTCCTGTAGCTTGTTTTCCCCGAGCCTCCCATGGTTCGGCTTTCCCCGAGCTTCCATAGCTCGGCTTCCCCGAGCTCCCATAGCTCGGCTTCCCCGAGCTTCCCACAACTCGTTTTCCCCAAGCTACCCATAGCTCGACCTCTCCGAGCTCCCATAGCTCGGCTTCCCCCGAGCCTCCCCTAGCTCGGCTTCCCCCGAGCTTCCCATAGCTCGGCCTCCCTGAGCGATCCATGATTCGATACTCACCTCCATGGAACCCGACGCGGGAGAGCCTAGACCTATCGTAAAAGAATCCCAAATAGAGAATCATGTTGAAGAGTGGTCTAGGACCTAATATAGCTACCTGGGACCTACGCATCTATCAGATCTCAGGCCATCAAGGAGCTCTCCTAGCCGTCGATCCCTTAACGAACAAGATACGGATCCCACCAGCCCCACAATGGCCTGATTCGATTCATCCCCGTATCCTAACAACCTTCGAACCTTCCAGAAGGCGCTCAAGATCTAGGTGATTGCCTATAAATACGATACCCCCAGATTCTCTCAGGTATGCATTCACTGCCCCTGGCTCACTCTCACTCTCACTCTCCTCCACTGCTCGTCGGCGCTCCCCTAGAGCTCCCGATCGGCCACCCCTGGAGAGACTCCCCGGAGAGATCCCTCTCCTCATTTTCTGTTGATCACCGATCCCCACTGACTTGAGCGTCGGAGGGTCTTCCGCGGAGGGCCACCCCCAATGCCTCTCGCGCGAGAACTTCTGTGTAGGTCCGCCTAGGAGGAAGCCTAGACCAAGAGATCGACCGCGCCCGAGTCGGAGGACGGATCCCGGTGGCAACATGTAGTTTTTAAGTTGAGTAGTCACTTTTAGATTAGTATTATCTTCTCAAGAGAAAGCAAGGATATTCGCAAAATCAAAGTAATTTCTAACTAAATGTCTTGCAAGTAGTGTGGCACCTGTTCCATTCATATATCTTTTGCTATTGCCCACTCTCCATTACCCAATATTCCAAGCCCTCACATCCACCACTTCTTTATCCTCATTTGGTCATAGAAAAATGAGCATGGGAAATAGAGATTTTTAGGAAAAGTAAAAAAATATCTCTTGTTTGATTGGAGGTTTCAATAAAATCAATAGGAAAGAGGACTTCTCATGGGAAGCTATTTTTCATGTTTATATAATAAGTGGCTACACATAGTGACATACGAAAGTTATTTTTTCATGGGCTAAGAAGTTGGCTAAAAATTTTTCTTTCAAAGATATCCTTGAGCTATAAATAAAGCAAAACGATGCTTCTTCAATGAAGAATAAGAATATTTATACATAATCATATATTTATATAAATGAAGATAATGAGATATAGACTCATATCTTTATTCTTTAACTTTTTTGTTTCTTAATTAGATAATAAGGATATTGTTGGCCCAGATGGCAACCCAAGAGGGGGGGGGGGTGAATTGGGTTCTTAAAAAAATTTAAGTCTCTTTAACTTTAATTGATTAGTTAGCAAGATGTGCAAGTGAGAGACTAACTAAAATTAATACACAAGCAAATAAAGAGAGATAGAGATAGAGAAAATAAGGCACGGCAAACACAAGATAATTTTATAGTGGTTCGGCGCAACCTAGCACCTACGTCCACTCCCAAGATTCACTTGGGTCCACACTATAATCTCTCTAGATTACAGCCGAGTTGTTTTCCAAGCTCACAACTCAAACTTGTTGTTTTACCGGGTGCACAACGAACCCAGCTGGTTTTAACTCGGGCTTACCAGCACAAAACCCTACACGTTGTTTTTCTTGGGTTCACAACTAACCCAACACAAGCACTCCGGCTTGTAATGAGGTATACCAACCTCCACTGATTCAATCCACTGATTGAATCAGCAAACAAATAGAATAGAAATGTTTGAACAATAATGTGCTCCCCTTGAGCAAATATACAAATGAAGTATAAAATAATATAAGGTTAGAAAAGCCTGATAATATTGCCGATGGTAGATGCTTGGGCTTTCTCCCTTCTTCTCTTTAACTCCTCTAGAAGTGTTGAATCACGCCTCAGCAAGATTCTTGACCGTTGAAGACTTTGGAGTTGAGATGAAGCTTTTTCCTCTTTTGAAAATCCTCCGATTTGACCTTTGAAATGCTTGTGGATTTTCTTCTGACTGTTGTGGTTTGATGGAAAGGAGCAGACGAAACTTTCTCTTGGATTTCTCTCCTTTTGAATCACTCTCCTTTGAGCTAAATGATTTTTCCAATATGCTCTGTTTTTCCCTCTTTTCAAATGATACTCTTTTCTCTCTTTTTGATTTTCTCTGGGTTGTTTTGATTTGAAAAGAGCTCCTCTATTTATAGAATCTGCAAAAATATATCCGTTAGAGACAAGGAAAAATAGCCGTTATTCAAAAATCTTACCGTTGGGGCTGATGTGTCATCGTTAAAAATCGCGCCCAGAACTCGCGGAGTCGACTCGAGCTTTGTGGGAGTCGGCTCGAAGTCGATTACCAAAAATAGAAACATTTTAAGCATTGAAGGGTCGACTCGTGAAAACAGAAGTGTCGGCTCGCGAAAGTTGGGAGTCGACTCGAGGAAAATGGGGAGTCGACTCGAGAAGTGCTCAAAAAACATGGGTTCTGTTGTTTGAGCGGAGTCGGCTCGCACAGACAGGAGTCAGCTCGCAAGAAGTCAGGGGTCGACTCTTGAAAAGCCAAGGGTCGACTCGAGAAAATCAGGCAATCTGGGGAGTCAACTCGGAAACCCTTGAGTCGGCTCGGGACCGATACAAAAATCAGAAAAATGTTCTGATTGACTTTAAAACTTGTCTCAATTAAATTTAAAATATAAATTTGACTTGAATACATTAAATATGACATTTATCATGGATTCAAGACATGTTTCAAGAATTCATCGATTGAATTATAATGTATAAAAATTCCTTTTTGAAATCCTTTTAAGCATACAACTTGAAACTCCTTTTTCTAATAGATTCAAAACTCATTTGATATAACCATTGATAGTTCATTCTTTTCACTTTGAATAAGCTCAAGGTTTTTGATAAATAAACACATTGTTTTCTTTAAGGTACTCATGGCTTTTGGAAATCATCAAAATCAATAAAGTTGGGGCAATTATGTTTCAATAATTTCTCAACAATCTCCCCCTTTTTGATGATGACAAAAACATTGAGTATATGCATTATAACATTGAAAAAATTTGTGATTCCAAAATCAACTATTGTGTTTATGGAAAGGCTCCCCCTCAATGAGGTAGCTCCCCCTATGAACCTTAATTTTATAAATCATTCAAAATTTTTCAAAATCAGAAACTTAAGCATTTCCTTTATGAAATTCAATTTAAGCATTTCCTTTATGAAATTCAATTTAAGCATTTACTTTATGAAATTCAATTTATCTCTTCCCCTTATACTCTTCCTCTTTCAAAATTAAACTTTGATTGAATTGAAGGCAAGGCATATACGATTGAGTAAAAACTCTCCCCCTTTTTTGTAATCAACAAAAAGGTTAGGAAGTTTAATATCAATAACATTCTTTATCTTTTTCTATTTAACTTATCAATTGAAGATAATCATTCAAAGTATTCAAGGAGATTGATAATTGAAATAGACAAAAGTAATGCATCAAACTTTCTCATTACTTCAAAATGAAAGTACATGAGAATGTAAACTTGCTCATTGCATTGAAAGTAAATTTGATTACATCAAAAAGAGATTACATGAAAACTTAAAAATTTCTTCTAGTAATTCTATTCAAGTGATCTACAATCTGCTTCATCCCTTCACATTGAAGTCTAACATAGTCTTTGAGTTTTTCATCAACAAAAGTACAAGCAGATGTAATTTTATCTTGAAGCTCAGCGTTGCATTGGGAGTATGTCTCCGAGTCACCGCAGATGTCCTTAAGTTCTCCAAAGATATTCTTTAAATTTTCACTTAAGGAACTGGAAGATGAACTGAGAGTAGACTCAATCGATGCAACTCGATCACTGAGAGAATATAAAGCTTCTTTTAAGTTCATATACTTTTCATTAAATTCTTCTTTCAGTCTCTTTTCATGCTCATTCATTTCAGACTTAAATAATGACCGAAGCTGATCTAACTGTGTATCAGAAAAACTACCAGATGAAACTGTAGAAGACTGAGCAGGAGCAACAGTAGGAGCAGGGGTAGAATCAGAAGCAGGAGCAGGAACAGACTCTGGAACAGATGAGCACTGAGGAGGCTCAGGAGATGAATGTCTCAAGGAAGGTCTGGGTGCCTCTGCATCTAAGTCTCTGTCCTCTGTAACATTCTTTCTCTCCCAACTTCCATTTTTCTTAACAAACCCATGCGATGAATGGTAGCTAAAGTATAATAATCTGTATGTCTTAACTCCTTCTTTGGCTCACAATCACTGAACACAATCCCTTGGCTAAGAAATAATTTAGTTAAAACCATGCCATAGGGTAAGCTAGATTTCTTTTTCCCGCCACAATCTGCAATATACCAAATTATCATCCGAGGTAGATTGATGGGCTTCCCAGACACAACAGCATCCATAACAAAAATATCTCGTTCAGAAACATAGTCGAACCTGCCGGTCTTGGGAAACAAAATCCTGCTGCAAATGTTGTGGAGAAGTCTTAATTCTAAAGGCAGTTGACTAGCAAATACTTCTTCAAATCCTTCAAAATTACGGTTCAGTAGCCTAGTGAGGGCTGGAGATCTATCTTCAGGGGCAAATGTGGAAGGTCCAGACAAGGGTAATTTCAATAATCTAGATAGAATAGAGGATGTAATGTTCAGACCAATGCCTCTAACCTTGCTCACCAAGCCATCATCTCCTCTGGTCAAGTTCTTGTAAAACTCTTTAACAAGAGCAGGGTAGGTAGGACAGTCCAATGAACAAATATACTCAAATCCCATCTCAATTAGTTGTCTACCAATGATGAATCCTTCATTCTCAAACAATTCAAAATCAACCTTTCTTCCTGTGGTGACAATCCTACTGGCTAGAAGATCTACCTGAGGGGTAGGAGCTGGAGCAGGAGGATCACTAGCAGAAGGGGTGGAGGATGAATCCGTGGACGGCTCGCGGACGGGTCATCGAACGGTCCTCTTTCTCTTCAAACCGGCGCCACTCGAGCTAGCTCCTCGGGTTTTGGGTGCCATTGATCTTGAAGGATTGATTAATCAGAGGTTATTTGAGGTTTGGAGGGTTTTGGGAAAGCTCTGGAGAGGATTTGGAAGATTTGGAAAGGATGAAATGTCCGTCGGGTCGACTCGTGCCCTAAATAATTCGACTGGGACCACGTCGAGTCGACTCGCGCAAAGGGTGGAGTCGGCTCCCGACTAGTCACAGAGCACGGACACGATCTCGAGTCGACTCGCTCAGAGGAGGGGTCGACTCCTGAGTTTCAGCAGAAACTCGAGTCGACTCCGATACTCTCGAGTCGGCTCCCAGACAATTTCAGAGAAAAATTAGATTAATATTCAGAGAATCCGAATTGAGTCCGGAATTTGATCTTTGAGTATGATTAAAAATCATGGACTTTGAGAGATCAAATTGATATGAGTTCTAGATAAAATTTCCTTAAGATTTTGAGAATTAGAAAGAACTCTAGATATATTTCCTTAGAGGTTTCAAAATTTACTCAAAAGGGTTACAAATTCCTAACTCTCCTCTAAGATAACAAAATCTTTCTTCATTTAAAGGTTTAGTGAATATGTCAGCTAATTGTTCTTCAGTGTTTACATAATCTAAACAAATTTCATCATTAGCTACATGTTCCCTTATAAAATGATATCTAATTTCTATGTGTTTTGTTCTTGAGTGTTGAATTGGATTTTTAGTTAAGTTGATTGCGCTAGTGTTATCACATCTTATGGGTGTTTTATCAAGTGTGATACCATAGTCTTCAAGTTGTCGCTTAATCCATAGGATTTGCGCACAGCAACTTCCAGCTGCTACATATTCAGCTTCAGTAGTTGATAATGCAACTGAATTTTGCTTTTTGCTAAACCATGTGATTAAGTTACTACCTAAGAATTGGCATGCATCACTTGTGCTTTTTCTATCTAATTTACATCCAGCATAATCAGAATCTGAATATGCAATTAGGTTTAATGTAGAGTCTCTAGAATACCATAAACCTACATTTTTAGTTCCATTTAGATATCTTAAAATTCTTTTAACAGCTATTAAATGTGATTCTTTAGGTTCAGATTGAAATCTAGCACATAAACATACTGAAAACATGATATCTGGTCTACTTGCTGTTAAATAAAGAAGGGATCCGATTATACCTCGATAATACTTTTGATCAACCTTTTTACCTTCTTCATCTTTGTCCAGCTTGCATGAAGGACTCATTGGAGTTCCGAGGGGTTTCATTGTTTCCATACCAAACTTTTTGAGTAGTTCTCTTGTGTATTTGGTTTGGTTGATAAAGATTCCCTCCTTGCATTGTTTGATCTGGAGTCCAAGGAAGAAGTTGAGTTCTTCCATCATGCTCATCTCGAATTCTCCCTGCATCAACTTTGCAAATTCTTGACAAAGAGAATCGTTAGTAGCACCAAAAATAATGTCATCTACGTATATTTGTACTACAAGTAAATCTTTACCTTTTCTTTTCAAAAACAAAGTTTTATCAACATTTCCTCTTGTAAAATCATTTTCTATTAAGAATTTACTTAACCTATCATACCAAGCTCTAGGTGCTTGTTTCAAACCATATAAAGCTTTGTGCAATTTAAAAACGTGATTTGAAAATTCGTGATCTTCAAAACCTGGTGGTTGTTCTACATAAACTTCTTCATTAATAAATCCATTTAAAAATGCGCTTTTTACATCCATTTGAAATAAGTTAATGTTCATATGACATGCAAATGCAAGTAATAGCCTAATGGCTTCTAATCTAGCTACTGGTGCAAAGGTTTCATCAAAATCAATACCTTCTTCTTGATTATATCCTTTAGCAACCAATCTAGCTTTGTTTCTAATTACAATGCCATTTTCATCTAGTTTATTTCTATATATCCATTTTGATCCTATTACTGAATGATTTTTAGGTCTTTCAACTAAGGTCCAAACATTATTTCTTGTAAATTGATTTAGTTCTTCTTGCATAGCTAACATCCAATTATTATCTTTTTCAGCTTCTTCTATAGTTTTAGGTTCAATTTGTGAAACAAATGCAAGATGATTACTAATATTTCTCATGTATGATCTAGTCCTTATTCCTTGAGATGGATCGCCTATAATCAATTCCTTAGGATGACTATGAGCATATCTCCAGTCTCTTGGAAGATCTACATCATTATGATCAATATTGACATCATCGTCCTTATGTGAATCATCATCTTTAGCCTCTTGTTCATGATCAGAAGATACTTCAATATTAAGTTTTTCAAGATCTTTTTCAATTATGTTTGTATCTTCCTCATCATCAATCTTTTCAGATCCAGTTGCTAAAGATTCATCAAAAACTACATGAATGGATTCTTCAACTACTAAGGTTTTCTTGTTAAAGATTCTATATGCCTTACTAGTTGTTGAATAACCTAGAAAAATTCCTTCATCAGATTTAGCATCAAATTTTCCTAAGTTGTTTTTACCATTATTATGAATGAAACATTTACATCCAAATGCATGAAAGTATTTTATATTTGGTTTTCTTTCATTCCATAATTCATAAGGTGTTTTCTTTAATATTGGTCTTATTAAAGCTCTATTTAAGATGTAACATGCTGTGTTAATTGCTTCCATCCAAAAATACTTTGGTAGGTTACTTTCGCATAGCATGGTACGGGCCATGTCTTCTAGAGTCCTATTTTTCCTTTCAACTACACCATTTTGCTGTGGAGTCCTAGGGGCTGAAAAATTATGATTAATTCCATTTTCAGTGCAGAAATTTTCAAATAGGTGATTTTCAAATTCTGTTCCATGATCACTTCTTAGAGATACTATAGTAGTGTTTTTCTCATTTGTGACTTTCTTGAAGAATTTCTGGAATATCAAGAAAGTCTCATCTTTGTGAGCTAAAAACATTACCCAAGTATATCTAGAATAATCATCTACAATCACTAGACCATATTTCTTTCCTCCTAGACTTGTGGTTCTAGTTGGTCCGAAAAGATCCATGTGAAGTAGCTCTAGTGCCCTAGAAGTTGAAACAATGTTTTTAGATTTAAAAGAACTTCTAGTTTGTTTTCCAAATTGACATGCATCACATATTTTATTATTTTCAAAATCTAGTTTAGGTAATCCTTTAACTAAATCCATTTTAATTAGTTTTGAAATAAGGTGTGTGCTTGCATGACCTAATCTACGATGCCACAACCAACTAATTTCATTTATGTTAGCATTGTCAGCAATTAAGCAATGATCACTCAAAGATAATTTTTCTAGATCAACTAAGTAAACATTGCCATGTCTATAACCAGTAAATACAATGCTATCATCCATAGAATTAGTTACAGTGCACACAGAAGATTTAAATGAAACATTAAAATTTTTATCACATAATTGACTTATACTTATTAGATTATGCTTCAAACCATTAACATAAAGTACATTATCAATAACTATAGATGGAGTTATGCGAACTTTACCAAGGCCCATAATTTGACCTTTACCGTTGTCGCCAAACGTCACAACTCCACCTTTCTTTTCTTCCAGGGTGATGAATTCATCTTTGTCACCCGTCATATGTCTTGAGCAGCCACTATCAAGGTACCACTTTTTCTTTGATCTTTTGGCTACAAGACATTCCTGCAATATAATCAAACTTTATGCTTAGGTACCCAAGCCTTCTTGGGTCCTTCATGGTTAGCAGCAATAAAAATTGTTCCTTTCGGAACCCATATTTTCTTAGCTTTAACATTTAACTTGTTATTTTTTAACGTTTTGCATTCAAATGATTTATGACCTTTTTCATTACATTTGAAACAAGTTATATTACTTTGGTTAGCTTTTATAAAAATATTCTTTAGAGATTTTTGTTTTCTTAATGTGTTATATCCTAAACCTGCTTTGTCAAAAATAGCTTTTTGACTATCTAGGATCATGTTGAGTTTAGTTGAACTTAAGGTAAATTTCTCAACAATGTCTTTATATTTTTTAACATCTTTCTTAAGAGAGTCAATTTCTTTAGCTTGCTGTTCTTTATCTAAAGCTAAAGTTTCTAATTGATCTTTTAAATCTTTAGTTGGGTTTTTAGTTTCAGATTTTAACAAATCTATTTCTTGATTAAGATTGTCTCTTTCTTTGCTAAGTTCTTCTTTTTCATTAGTTAAGTTCTTAACTTCTAAAGCTAATTCATTTTTACTTTTAGCTAAACTAATATTATCATTTTTCAAAAACTTATACTTCTTTTTTAAGGATTTAAAATCAATCATAAGTTCATTGAAAGCCTCAAACATTTCATCAAATGTAAAATCATCATTTGAGTTTTCAGAACTTACCTCATTGTCGTTGGCCATGAAACAAATATTGGCAACTTCCTTTTGCTCATCTTCTTCCGACGAGGAAGATTCATCAGACCATGTTGCCATGTATGCTTTCTTCTTTTTCTTGTAGGCCTTTTTCAGCAAAGGACAATCATACTTAAAGTGCCCTGGCTTTTTGCACTCATAACATACTAAGGGCTCTTTTTCTTTTTCTTTCTTCTTGTCCTTTTTCTTATCCTTTTCTCCTTCAAATCTTGCTCCAAATTTCTTTTTATGGAAGGGCCTTTTTCTCATAAACCTTCTGAATTTTTTGGCCAAGAGAGCAGTTTCCTCATCATCTTCATCATTGCTTTCACTGCTGCTCTCTTCCATTTCTGCAGTCTTGAGGGCAAGAGTTTTTCTTCTTTTTGTTTCCTCCTCAACATGCTGCTTCATTGTTAACTCGTGGGTCATTAAGGATCCTAGAAGCTCCTCTAAAGGTAGTGCATTGAGGTCCTTTGCTTCTTGGATGGCAGTGACTTTTGCTTCCCACGACCTTGGTAGTGACCTAAGAATTTTACGCACAAGATCAGCATTAGAATAAATTCTACCAAGACTTTTCAGACCATTCACAATATCAGTAAATCTAGTGAACATGCATGTGATGGTTTCAGTTTGTTCCATAGTAAATAATTCATATTTATGAACCAAAATATTTATCTTTGATTCCTTTACTTGGTTTGTTCCTTCATGAGTAATTTCCAACCTATCCCAAATTTCTTTTGCGGAATTACAAGTTGAGATTCGGTTGAATTCATTTGAGTCTAAGGAACAATATAAAATATTAATGGCCTTAGCATTTAGTTGTGCCATTCTCCTATCATTATCATTCCAATCCCTTTCGGGTTTAGGAACAATAGTGCCATCAATAAGGTGTGTGGGTGTACTAGGTCCGTTTATTATTACTCCCCACAATTCATAGTCCGAAGCTTGAATGAATATTCTCATTCTAGCTTTCCAATATGAATAGTTGGTTCCATTAAATAAAGGTGGTCGATTCGTAGAATGACCTTCAGCAAAACTTGAACCAATTTGTGTTGCCATATGGATCTTTAGCCCTTGATCGTGAGATCAAATTCTAAATGAGCACTTGCTCTGATACCAATTGTTGGCCCAGATGGCAACCCAAGAGGGGGGGGGGTGAATTGGGTTCTTAAAAAAATTTAAGTCTCTTTAACTTTAATTGATTAGTTAGCAAGATGTGCAAGTGAGAGACTAACTAAAATTAATACACAAGCAAATAAAGAGAGATAGAGATAGAGAAAATAAGGCACGGCAAACACAAGATAATTTATAGTGGTTCGGCACAACCTAGCACCTACGTCCACTCCCAAGATTCACTTGGGTCCACACTATAATCTCTCTAGATTACAGCCGAGTTGTTTTCCAAGCTCACAACTCAAACTTGTTGTTTTACCGGGTGCACAACGAACCCAGCTGGTTTTAACTCGGGCTTACCAGCACAAAACCCTACACGTTGTTTTTCTCGGGTTCACAACTAACCCAACACAAGCACTCCGGCTTGTAATGAGGTATACCAACCTCCACTGATTCAATCCACTGATTGAATCAGTAACAAATAGAATAGAAATGTTTGAACAATAATGTGCTCCCCTTGAGCAAATATACAAATGAAGTACAAAATAATATAAGGTTAGAAAAGCCTGATAATATTGCCGATGGTAGATGCTTGGGCTTTCTCCCTTCTTCTCTTTAACTCCTCTAGAAGTGTTGAATCACGCCTCAGCAAGATTCTTGACCGTTGAAGACTTTGGAGTTGAGATGAAGCTTTTTCCTCTTTTGAAAATCCTCCGATTTGACCTTTGAAATGCTTGTGGATTTTCTTCTGACTGTTGTGGTTTGATGGAAAGGAGCAGACGAAACTTTCTCTGAGTTTCTTTTATTTTTATCATTTTCTCTTTATGTCTATGCTTTTCTGTCTTGATTCCCATAAAATTTTTATATTTTCATCATTTTTTTATTCTTCTCTTATCAATGCTCTTCTTTGCATGATTGATGTGCGTAGCTGTTGCTGTGCGTAATTAAAATGAAAGAAAAAAAAATTTGTTACAAGAAAAGAAACGTGTGGCATCAGCTTATAGGTTAATTGATGAATATAATTCCTATGGATATGTTTCTCTTGGAAAAGGAAGGTGACAATAAGCCAAATACCTATAGAAAGGAATGCAAAGGCAAAAGATGAAAAAACGGCCTGAAGCCTGGCAATAGACGATGAGGGCCTTCTCTAGCAAAAGAACAGGATGGGATAGGAACAAATACGAAGAAGGTTTCTTGAATGGAGCTGGATGTAGGGCTTAGCTATTGAAACTATCAATTTATCGAATAAAAAATTATCAATAGCTCTGTTTCAATAAAAGGTTCAAATAATTTTAAAAATAATGCTAAACTACTGTAGCAAGCCTTTATAAATTATTGTGAGGTATAGATCATAATGTAGTCAAAAGTTATTCGTCAAAAGTTATTGGCGTTGGTTTCCATAAAGTATATGGCACTAGGTATGAGTACAGAAATGAGGTGTCACTCATCAAGACCATCGCTAGGCCAAAATAATTTGATAGTTTCATTCAGGTTCGTCCCTCTCTGTTTTGTAGTAAAAAGATTCTATTAACCTAGATTAAAGTTTTTACAATTAAACAATTTTTCAACCATCATGTGATTCACTTACAGGCTAACCAAGTAAGAACAAGGCAGTGTAATTGGTCCTCTGGTTATTTAAATGACAGAACCAAGGACCGTCCATTCCTACCTAGAAGCAATGGCAATAGTGGTGAGAATTATAGATTTGGTAGCTAAAATGTCAGATCTCATGCTTTGCAATTTAATTGATTGCTTTTCATTGCCCTTGCTAAAAGTGATAGAATGAGCCAAAGCTGGTTTTGAATCCATAAAAACTTACTAACAAACTGAATATTACTGCAAATAGAAACACTATGCGACGAGTCTTTAAAAGATGGCAAGTGTTGTTTTGGCGAGTCTACATGCTTAAATTCATATTTATTTCTTTTATCTTCAAAAATTCATGTTGATTGCTTTTATCTTCAATTTTGCAACTATATAATGAGGCATCGATCCATTGCGATATATTTTGTACTGCTGCTATATAAATTTAGATGCTATCATATGTCTTGTTTTAAATAGTTGAGAAATAAAAAAATATTTATTAGATGTGTCATATATGTGATGAACTAAAAATGAGATATATCTTTTTTGAGCTTTTTTAAAACTGGTGTCATTTAATATCAATTTCACATGTTTGATGTCGAAGCCAAATATTTTGCGAAAAGTGCTTAAAATGCGCCACTTAATATGGCACTTTTAAAAGCGTCATTTAAAGTGGCACTTAAGAAGCACCACTTCTTAAAAAATTCATGTTGATTGCTTTTTAGTTTCGCTCCTGTGTGTTATCATAGTAAACATGAAAAACGTCATTTAAAATAATATTTTTTATTTTAATCTTTTTTTTAATAAAATATTTCGTTTCGGCACCAAACATGTAATACCGATGTCAAATAACACCAGTTTCAAAAACAGCTCTATCTTCCTTTCTCTAAAATGGAATACATAATAACCATCCAAACATATATGACACTATGGTACAAAATTTGTGCCATAAAATGCAAAATCTCAAGGAAAATGCTTGGGGTGCTGTACAAGGGCCTCCTTCATCTATTGCTCCATAGCATTGCTCATTCTCACCTTTCTGGCAGCTGCGACAACCGCGCAGTCCCAAGGCATGCATCACGTTCTGAAAAACATGGGATCAAAAGGGAAACTGGCACTGCTCTCTTCATAGTTCACAACCCTCTTGCTTCACTTTCTTTGCTTGTTAATCCTGCTCAGGCCTTGGATATCACAAGAATAGGATAGTGGGATTCTAAACAAGCCCTGAAACACATCAGATAGATAGCAATTAAACATTGAGAATGATACCCAGGGTTGAAAGCCTGACTGTAATGAAGACATCGACAAAGATAGCAGGCAATGGGCCTGCATAGCGTCCCTGTATTGACGCAAGAACAGAACCTCAATAAAAGAATATTAACAGGAAACTGGAGTCGGGAATCAACAAATTTCTCCCCCACCAATTATGATAGCAGCACTAGAATCCAGCAAAGTTCATGAACCACACAGAGGTGGTGGAAAAGGTCAAATATCAAAAGTTTCATACACTTGTGAGTTGATAAAAAAAAAAAAAAAGATATTTTCTCATGATACCTAACCACGAACCCTAGCTCACTGGCTAATTAACCACAAATAGCAACTTAAAACTTGTCTACGCTGATACCATCTCTGAGGACTTCATATGCATCTCGACTCCTGGTTTTCTTTGCCCCAGTGTTAAAATGGACCTTTGATCCCTCAGTTGTGACACAAGTCACGTTTGCCCATATCAAACCTTTGGTCTTCATCCCCTCAATGTCTGCCAGCTTTCCCTTCTCTAGATACCCGGTCACACTGGTGAAAAAACGCAAGACAGAAGAGTCCTTGTAACCAACCTCACATATGGAAGGTATGAACACGGTAAGCTTCCCTTTTGCTTCATTGAACTCATAATTGGTGGCATGCCGAGGGAAGAGGCCTGCTGGCAAATCATACTCCCGCAGCAGATCAGGCAGGGGTTTCTGCATCTTTCCTAGAATTATTTATTTTTCAGTGAGAGAAGTCAAACAATAAGCTATAGCAAAAAAATAAAAATAAAAATTCAAAGGTGAGAATATGTTATGCATTATTTCGAAATTCTCCCCAAAAAAAGGACCTAACAAAAGAAAGGTTCTTTATTTATTTCTTTCTTTCCCAGTGTTTGAAGTATTTATAAGGGTATAAGCCAGCAAAAAGAAGAAGAGGGGAAATCATCAACACTACCATCCCCATAAATCCCCAGAGTAACTGGGAAAAAGATGCTTCATATTTGACAGTTAACAACAAATTTTGAGTTTACAGTGGTCTATAAGCCATAAATTGTTGCAGCAGAAATCAAGTTAGCCAAGATTGGTCCAGCAGTTCTCTGACGTCCCTAGTCAAGTTTTCACTCGGGCAATCATCATTTTATCAATGACCTAGCTCATGGTAATCACACGGTAATGGTTCTCATCATGAAGCAATTGCAAAGCCTCACATATTGAATGATTCTTCCTCCAGTCCCACCAGAATATGGAGGCAATTACCACAAGCAAGCTATTACTTGTAACATATGGAAGCACCACGACCCACATGAGGCAGCAGAATAGAGAAGTTCTGGGATATATTGCAGTACAAAGAAGTTTCATTTTTATTTATTTGAGAAAGAAAATCTAACTTTTGATTTTGGAAACAAACATCATCATCAATTGAAATGGCAAAAAATGATTCACAGATTTACAGCTGAATGCATGGATGATCGAAGAACAAAATTTAAGGATGTGTTAAAAATTGTCATGTGCAAGACAGATGTCACTAGATATGTTAGAACAAAGTAATTGCAAAACCTATTATGCAGCCATCTTCCCAGAATAGATAAAGTACATCATTAGAAACTCAAGAATGCCACAGACAGCAAGGGGTTATAAAACGAAAATCAATAAATGTTGGTAGATGCAATAATAGACTGGCATTAAAAAAAAAAAAAAAAAAAGATAATGCAATATGCACAAGGGAAAATGTAAAACAAATACTCTTGCTCTAACACTGGACTCCATCTCATATAATATATGCTATAAAGAGATTTTTCTAACCACACCAAAGAGAATGTACAGATTAACATGCCAAAACATTAAGATTGCAACTGTTACCAAGGACAACAAATTGAACAAGAGAAATTATGAAGAAGTATACTACACCTTTGAGCTTATTGACCAACCATTTTGCTCCCCCTCCAATGCTGCCAGAAAGTGACTGATTTCATCATTTTCAAAAGCTAATGTCAATAAAAAGCACAAATCATATGGGCACTTCAAATATGAATTAATATAGATAACATAAAGCTAGTGATGGACATGACAGGAGAATAATTTCATAGCCAAAACTTATGCATTATTCAGAAATTATGTTCTCCTGTTGAGGAAAATAAATGGCTTTAATGATCAAGCATGTAAGCACGGATCCCTTTGTAATACTCTTAGAGGGTGCTGGAAAATAAGAAACCTTCTCAGTGCAGGAATTTGAGAATTATAACCACATATAATAAATGAACTAGCACATGAGTTGTCAATAGACATTAACAACAGTTCCTTTTTAGCTCAGGAGACTATTTGATATATTTTGACAAAATATTTGCAAAAGTGAAGGAACATAGAGAAGAAGTTTCTCTGAAGTCATTATCCACAAGCTCACAATGTTCTAGAGTCAAGACAAATTGAGGAGTGCTGCCACACAAACTTATGCAGAATTGTATTATCTGCTGCATCCAATTATTATCATTCTGCTACCCAAATAAATCGCTTGACAAATATGAAAAAGTGTTCTATCATTTTACAGTCAGTTTTCAAGTCTGCAACCAAGGGCATATATTCTTCTGTAAAGAAATTCTCAAGCTACTTGCAACTTTGCTTCCCAAATCCTCCCTCTTTATCTGAATCATGAATCACTAATATGGCCAGAAACTTTTTAAAATTCAGCAAATAACTACATATTACTGTGAACAATTCACAAACCGTTTCTTATGTTATTTTACCTTTATCTGTTCCTTGTACTCCCTTTTCATTTTTATGTTTGACAGTTGATATTTATTGCAACACTCAGTAGTGTCAATCCAAGATGTTCTCACAAAGATCTACAATTTCAAAGAGTAGATCTCAATACAACAACTCCACAGGAATTTGCAACACTTTGCATTTTCATGAAATATATACATCTCCTGAAAGATACATGACTGTCGTCAGCCCGCAATAGCTACTTTATTCTCTCCTCAGAATCTTTGTTGATGATGTAGATCATACAAATACTAACCTTGTCAAATGCCATGGAGAGATGTAATGGCCATCTTCAAGAGGTGTGCATATTTAACGTGGTAAAAGAAAAGGGTGATCCAGACTCTGAGTGATAAAATTGCAAAACATTATTAGCAGAATAGTGCTCCTTGCTTGAAAACAAAGTCAGTTAATGAGATTTAATAACTTATTTACTGTGATTCTTATATGCCTTGGTTCTCCTTGCTAGTGAAATACTAAAGTAGTGGCATCAGTAGGCTTTAAACAAGAATTATCAACATGTTTCTTGCCACCTTTGATCTTGAGATACCTCATTAGCCTTTCCATACAAAATTTATAAATGATGAGTCTCTCATCTTTTTCAGCAACAAACTCTACAAAACCTCTGTCCCATATCCCATAAATATTTGTTGGTTATATGTTAAGTACTGCAAACTCCTTGCAATTTCTAACATGTAGAGGGTGTCAGGGGAACCACTGAAGACATCCCCGATATTTTATTCAATTGTCCATATTGATCAGTCATCAGTCAATGGGAAACTTGCCGCTTAAATTTGACCAAATCTATTCCATAAACATGACAGATCCTTTAAAGGCAACACTGTCTTCTGAACTCGTCCATCCGAAACCTAGGCATTACGAACACTTCATGTTTGAGCGGAACAAATTCATCTAGGAAAAAATCCATGGATTTGTGATCAACAATTTCAAGTTAAGAAAAAAAGAAGAGATTTTTATGCCAATTAGAGCACAAAAATGGCAGAATTACTGTGTTTTAATTCGAAATTAGACATATCAAAAAGTAAAGAATTCGCAACTCAGATCCCAACTCCCCCAAATCCATCCAAAGAACAGCTCTTTCTTTTCTTTTTTTTTCGGACGATTAATTCCAATCATCACGCAGATCGGAAGCGAGAAAATAAAAGAACAAAGCAACTAGAATAACGATCCATGGATCGAAATCCGAATTCTACTAGGGATAAGGGGAACCCACATTGATGTCGTCGCCGACGGAAGAAATCTCCTTGTTGGCCTTCTTATTGAACCAGTAGGTCCCCAACTTGCTCAGCATCTGATCCATCTCTCTCACTCTGGAGTGGAGAGGTGACCTCGAGTTGAGTTCTAAACGCCGGTCTCTTTCTTCGCTGCGAAGCGAGATCACGAGGGAGAGACCGGAGAGAGGAATTGCGGCTGCCCTGCGACCATATGTCAACAGCGCATCCAACGGACCAGCTGTGTAACGCCCATGCAAACGCGGCTGTTTGCGAGTTTAGCTTGGGACGCTTCGAGCGAGATCAGGAGGAGCCTTTTGGTATGATTATTTTAAAATAAAATATTTTAAAATATGAGCTATTTTTATGTAATTTAACGATTTAGTGATTAATAAACATATTGCATTGCCTTTCTAGCCATGCTAGCAAAAATATATAAGAAATTGTATGCATTTTTTTTTTTTTGCTGTTATGTTGACATGGATTTGAAAATATAAAAATACCTATATATCTCAAGTCATCAAAGGATTATTTTCTTTAGTCTGCTTCAAAATATAATTTTCTTAAATTGAATGCCAATCATTATATAAAAATATTTTAGCTATAAAACAATTGTTATATCATTATAAAATTATAGTGATAATATAACTATATTATCATCGGCTACAACTAGCTAACATGATCTCATAAGTAACAACTGATTATATCGATTGATGGCAATTTAACAAAGTTTAGTTAATTAACAAAGTTTTGATAATTTAACAAAGTTGCATACCACCTGCATAATTTTTTGGCCTTGGATTTAGCATTTTTAATTTTTAATGATGATGAAAAAAAGAAAAAAAATCATTTAAAATAGAAATTATGTTCAAATCAGTTGAAGATTGATTAATCATGTGTTAACTTAAAGTTAATAGGATCCAACATAGCTTACATTTCAGTGGTTAGCATATAATGATTAATGACCTAGAAAATATTTAATTTATTTAGCTTAATTGTAATATATTATTAAGGATAATTTTGTGATGAACCTACAATCTTTGTTTCTTAAAAAGGAGCTGATATACTATACAATTGTAGCTCTTTTCATATGTGTTGAATGTTAGGTACAGTTATTATTTTTTTAAAAAATAATATTTTAATACTTACTACTTAATTTTATCATATTATACCCATGTGTTTTCAGAATTACTTTGGGCACCATTTACCAACAGCCTAACTAAAACTTCATATGATTTATCTAAATAATCCTTTCAATCATTTATTACGTTATAATTATATTTTAAGGGGTGAGTAAGTTGAAATTTTTTTTTAAGGCCGCATTATAAAATATAAACTATTATTTTACCTAAGGATCTGACGAGCTTCTGATACGAGCTGGTATGTGGTTCGAGTAGAACCGATCCGATCCGCCCGATCTGTACCACAGGTAATGGTAATGTGGATTACCTACAAGATAGATTATCACTAAATGGATTGCCAGTAATGTTGATTACTATGTTTGGTATGCATGTTACAGTAATATTGATTAGTGTGTTTGGTATGACAAACAGATTACCGGTCATATAACATTAAATTTTCAAAATACCTCTAAATCAAATTCATATACTAAATCAAATCTATTAAAAATTTTTAAAATACCTCAAAATATTCCTAAATCAAAGTATTTATATATAAGTAGAAGATACTAGATTTAATTATTTTTTAAATTAAAATATATTTTTAATCTTTAAACATTTATTCAATTTTTTTTATTTTAAACTTTCAATTTATTTATTATATTTTAATATTTTATTACATAAAATTAATTAGATTAATAGAATAATTGATATATTATGATAATATGAATCGATCGATTAGTTGATAGCAAAAAAAAGTAAGTTATTTTTTAAATTTTAAAAAGAAATATAATTAGACATTATCAATTTTAAATTACTACATTATCAAGGAGATATTGCTAAGAATACTATTTTTTTAAAAATAGTAATTAATTTGTTTTAATTTTTTAAGTAAATTAATTTAAAAAATAGTAATTAAAAATTAATTTAATAAAAATAGTAATAAAAATAAATTTATTAAAAAATTTAAAAATTAAAAATATCAATTATTAAAAAAATAAATTAAAATTTAAAAATTGAATTAATATATTTAATTAGTTTTAAAATATTTTTAAATATAAAAATATATTTATTTTTTAATTTATATAAATAAATTTATTTATATATTTAATTTATTTTAATTTAAATTAATACATTAAATATATAAATAAATAATTTTATATAAATAAAATTTTAATAAATAAATAAATAAATTTTAAAAAATAAAACAAATGTATTAATATATATATATATATATATATATATATAAAAATATATAAAAATTAATTTATTTTAAAAATATTTTTAATTTAAATCTATTTTTTTAAAAAAATAATTTTAAAAATTAATTTATTTTTTTTTTTTTTTTTTATTTTTTAAATTAATTTTTTTAAAATATTTTTTTATTAATTTTTTTTTTTTTTTTAAATATTAAATTAATTAAAAATTAATTAATTTTTAATTTTTCTAATAATTTCTAATATAAAGTTAAAAATTTAATTAAAATTTAAAATTTAAAATTTTCAACCAATTTAATTTTTTAATTAATGAAATTAGTTTTTATTTTTTTTTTTTTAATTTATTTTTTTATTTTTTTGGTAATTAAAATTTTTTTTTTTTTTTTTTTGCAATTAGACTTTTTTTATAACTATATGTTTTTTGTTTTTGTTTTTTTTTTTTTCTATTGGATGTTTTTTTATGAACGAATAATATCGTGGTTTATTTTTGTTTGGAGATATAAGAAAAGAGATAACGGCGGCGAGACACGAGAAAAGAGAGAAAAGAAGGAAATGATTTTTTTCGAGGAAGGATAATTTTATATTTGTAAAAAAGGTAGGGGCAATTTTGTTAAAAGATAAATTTATTAGATTACAACATATAGGTAATGCCACAGCCCCTTAAGGTAATCTGGATTACCTCCACTGCGGATAGATTCCTATTTTTAAATTACTGATAATTTAATCTGGATAGATTACCTGCTATCAAACGCCCACTTAGTATTCAATCATCAAATTTATGATATATTTCTTAGTCAGTTTTACCATGTGCCGATTTAAAGGTTTTAGTTACCCTTTCAAATTGAGCAAGATCAATCTTGCTCGTGAGCTATGGAATTCTACAGGATTTGTTGCTTTTTTTTTTCTGTTTTTCTTATACCATTAAAAGATTCAGAGCTTAGGTCTGATCAGAAGTTGTAAACCATACCCCTTGCAATAGAATTTGTACGGTTTTGAGTTCCAAGCTTTAGGATTTTCAATTGAACTCTAAATTCCATGAGATTTGAGTACTGTGATTTCAATTGGAAATACCCCGTGAAGTTTTTGGTGCCATGTATTTGCACCGAAGAGCTGAAATTAGAATAGGTTGTTTAATTGTTCATCTTATTTTCTTTCTCCAAATAAGAATAATTGCATGTTTCCAAATTAATCTTTTTGGCACTATGTATATATTTTACATATAAATAAACATTTTGTTATGAGTTGCTTGTTTAATATTTTTATTATTTATTACGGGGCATTTAGTATGGAACGATTTATTTAGGATTGTATTTGGATACATTTTTGCGACCAATGACCTTAGTCTAATATTTAAGGATAAAAATGCTATTCATCCATAGGAATAAAAAGAATAATCAATAAAAATGATCAATATCACTTTTATATTACTATAATATAATTAATGTTATAAAAAATATATTATAATAATATAATTGCATTATAACATTATAATACCATAATATAATGATGATAGTATGATATTTTATTATAAAATTATAGCTATACTGTAATTGAATTATAATAAAATATTTATAAAAGATAATATTATAGTTCACTATAAATTATATAATAATAACATCAGATAAATAAAGTATTGTAATAATTATAAAATACATCTGAAATCGTTTTAGCATTACTTATTCAAATATCTTTGATTTTTAATAATATATTAAAGAGGTTATTTGTGAATAATTTAAAATTGAATCTTTAACATAGCCAACCGTATCATTGGAGATAAGCTTTATATCACCTAGAATCCTTTATATCGTCAAGAGATAAGAATAACTAGTGATTCTAAAAATATGTGATTTGGCTAAGAAAGAAGTATTGATGGATCAGGGTTATTATATTATATTTTATTTTATTTTATTTTATAGGAAGCAATGGAATCATGTTAAATCAATCTTCAAATATACCTAGCATATTTTCTAGGTTCAAATACTTTAAAATGAATCATCTCTTAAGATTTCATGAATTTTAAATAGATCCAGTAATTTTCTTAAGATTATTTGCAACCTATTTAATAGAATTTTTTATGAGTAACGATACTAACCTTTTGTTAACTTAATTTATTTTTTATTTAAAGATATCTTTGATTTCATGATCATATATGTTTAATGTAAATATTGGATGCAAATATTTTCTTCAAC